>JAGIQG010000042.1:2803773-2928773 GCA_024679065.1 Sphyrna mokarran | reverse complement strand
ATCCCAATTTCCATATTTCTCCTGTCACTTCCCCCACTAATCCCATGGGAGCGAGTCCCACATTCTCCCCCAACTCGCACCCACCCCATCCACCTTCTACCACCGCCATGGGAGCAAGTTCCATATTCTCCCCCCACTCCCCCTGTAGGAACTTGTCAAGTTCTCTTTACACTGTCCACCCCATCAAACACTCCCAGGACAGGTACAGCACGGGGTTAGATACAGAGTAAAGCTCCCTCTACACTGTCCCCCCCATCAAACACTCCCAGGACAGGTACAGCACGGGGTTAGATACAGAGTAAAGCTCCCTCTACACTGTCCCCCCCATCAAACACTCCCAGGACAGGTACAGCACGGGGTTAGATACAGAGTAAAGCTCCCTCTACACTGTCCACCATCAAACACTCCCAGGACAGGTACAGCACGGGGTTAGATACAGAGTAAAGCTCCCTCTACACTGTCCCCCCATCAAACACTCCCAGGACAGGTACAGCACGGGGTTAGATACAGAGTAAAGCTCCCTCTACACTGTCTCCCCATCCTAGGACAGGTACAACACGGGGTTACATACAGAGTAAAGCTCTGTCTACGGTGACTGTTTCAGTGAGGGGACGGGAAGGCAGTGTGCAGAGCGAGAGATGTTTAATGTGACAGAGAGTGACTCACCTTCTCAATGCGGAAAGCTTTGATCTGGCCTGTGTTGCTGATGTGAGGCCCTCGACAAAGATCAACCAAGGGACCGCACCTGGAGGTCAAACAGGTTTGAGGTTATTTATGGGGAAAAGAGTGAACTCATTAATGGGACTGAGGGAGATAGAGGTCCCTCGTCCACACCACACTCCCTCATTCTGCTGACCAGCCTTCAGGGTGTAACTCAGCAGTGTGATGGAACACTGCCATTCATCAGCCCACTGGCCCAATTGATCAAGATCCCATTACAATCCTGGGATAACCTTCTTCACTGTCCACTATGCCATCAATCTTAGTGTCATCTGCAAACTTACTAACCATGCCTCCTATATTCTCATCCAAATCATTGATGTAAATTACAAATAACAGTGGGCCCATCACCAATCCCTGAGGCACACCGCTGATCACAGACTCCCAGTTTGAAAAACAACTCTCTATAACCATCCTCTGGCTTCTGTGAAGAAGCCAATTTTGTATCCATTTCAATACCTGGCCTTGGATCCCGTGAGATTTAACCTTGTGCTACAACCGACCATGTGGTACCTTGTCAAAGGCCTTGCTAAAATCCACGCAGACAACATCAACTCCACTGCCCTCATCTACCTTCTTGGTTACCTCTCCAAAAAAAAACTCCATCAAATTTCTGAGGCATGATTTTCCCCTCACAAAGCCATGCTGACTGTCCCTGATCAGTCCTTGCGTCTCTAAATGCCTGCAGATTCTGTCTTTCAAAATGCCTTCCAACAATTTACCCATTACAGATATGAGGTTCTCTGGCCTGTCGTTCCCAGGCTTTTCCCTGCAGCCCTTTTTAAACAAACACACAACATTTGCCATTCTCCAATCTTCAGGCACGTCACCCGTGACTATCGACGATTCAAATATCTCGGCTAAGGGACCTGCAATTTCCTCCCTGGCCTCCCACAATGTCCTGGGGATTTATAGAACAGCACAGCACAGGCCCTTCGGCCCTCGAGCTTTGTCTGAACCCAAGATCAAGCTATCCCACTCCCTGTTATTCTGGTGTGTTCCACGTGCCTTTCCAATAACCGCTTGAAAATTCCTAAAAGCGTCCGACTCCACTGTCACAGCAGGCAGTGTATTCCACACGCCAACCACTCTGAGTAAAGAGCCCACCTTGGACATTTATCTACCTTGATGTGCGTTAAGACTTCAAGGTGCTTGCAAACTTACTAACCATGCCTCCTAAATTCTCATCCAAATCGTCGGTATAAATTACAAATAACAGTGGGCCCAGGCACCGACCTGTGAGGCACATCACTGGTCACAGGCCACCAGTTTGAAAAACAACTCTCCACAACCTCTGGCTTCTGTCATCAACCCAATTTGGTATCCATTTCGATCCCGTGAAATTTAACCTTCTGGAACAGCCTACCATGCGGTACCTTGTCAAAGGCCTGGTAACCAATTGTACTGTAAAAGATATGGATCTCTCACCACAGGTGTACAGTCACAGCTAGGGCGTAGAGAAAGGGTGTAGAAAAAGATCAACTTAATGCGAGGCAGGTCCATTCAAAAGTCTGACAGCAGCAGGGAAGAAGCTGTTCTTGAGTCGGTCGGTACGGGACCTCAGACTTTTGTATCAAAGAACAAAAAAGAACAAAACAGCACAGGAAACAGGCCCTTCGGCCCAACCAGCCCACGCCGCCACCCCGATGTTCCCAACTCTACCTGCGATCCCTGTCCATGTTTATAGATCGATGGATTAAAAAACCAAATTTGAGACAATTTAGGGAGAATTTGTTTTGCCAATCAGCCTGAGAGCACATCTTTGGGATGTGGGAGGAAACCGGAGCACCCGGAGAAAACCCACGCAAGCACGGGGAGAATGCGCAAACTCCCACACACACAGATCCATGTATCTGCACAGCACAGCGATAGTCACTGAGCTGTCATGTTGCCCATCAAATGGTCCAGGTCAAGCGTACACTAACGACGTGAAGCACTAGGATACTCTTGAAAAAAAAATCCAAGAGCAGCCCTCTCACGACCCATCACGTGTATGCCCCTCGTTAGACAACAAGGTGGACCAAAGCATCTTGCATTTAACTGATGGAAAAAGGGTAACAAGCGGAGACAGGAATTGCCCTGATGAGGCTCAAAGCCTCATCTAAATAGCAAAGAAGATAGATAGAACGTTTTGATCAATGACAAATCTAGTTGTAATTTAGGGATCGACCATGAAAATAATATACTTTTTTTGTTAATAAATTGTGCTTATCTAAACAGCTTTCCGTTAGAAACATCTTTTATTTGGTTTGTTAACCTGTTCACTCTTAGTTAGATAAATAAAGTCTAATTCTTGTTCTTTTTTAGAGAGAGTTTCCAGGAATTATTTAGATTTAACCACTAGAAGTTGTTGAAGCGCCGATATTACCACTTCTCACACGCACTTTAACAGATTATAAAGTCTGGTATTCCTCTTTGAGTGGTGTTATTTTGAGGGGTGTGGTTCCATCTCCGCTATGACTCTCACGACAGATGCCCCATAGAAAGCATTCTTTCTGGGTTGTATCACAGCTCGGTCTGGGCTCCTGCTCAGCCCAAGACCGCAAGGAACTACAAAAGGTTGTGAATGTAGCCCAATCCATCACCCAAACCAGCCTCCCATCCATTCACTTGTCTACACCTCACATTGCCTCGGGGAAAAGCAGCCGACATAATCAAGGACCCCTCCAACGCACCCCGGACATTCCCTCTTCCACCTTCTTCCGTCGGGAAAAAGATACAAAAGTCTGAGGTCACTTTCCAACTGACTCAAGAACAGCTTCTTCCCTGCTGCTGTCACACTTTTGAATGGACCCACCTCGCATTAAGCTGATCTCTCTCTACACCTTCGCTGTGACTGTAACACTACATTCTGCACCCTCTCCTTTCCTTCTCTATGAACGGTATACTTAATCTGTACAGCACGCAAAAAACAATACATTTCACTGCATCCCAAAATACGTGACAATAATAAGACCAGGAGCAGAATGAGGCCACTCGGCCCATTGAGTCTGCTCCCCCATTCAATCATGGCTGATATTTTTCTCATCCCCCCCATTCTCCTGCCTTTTCCCCCGATCCCCTTATTAATCAGGAACCGATCTATCTCTGTCTTAAAGACACTCAGTGACCCCGGCCTCCTCTGCGGCAAAGAGTTCCACAGATTCCCCACTGAAGAAATTCCTCCCCATCTCTGTTTTAAAGGAGCGTCCCTTTACCCTGAGGTTGTGTCCCCTCTGGTTCTAGTTTTTCCTACTAGTGGAAACATCCTCTCCCCGTCCCCTCTATCCAGTTACTGAAACTCGCAGTATCCTGTAAGTTTCAATAAGATCCCCCCCCCCATCCTTCTAAACTCCAACGAGTACAGACCCAGAGTCCCCAACCCGTTCCTCAATAATAAATAAGAACAGGGGAGAGACCCTGGGTGGGATTGTTGCTGGCACAAGATCGATGGGCCAAATGGCCTCCTTCTGCACTGTAGGGGATGTTCAGAATGGGCCGGTGGAAAGGAATCACATCCAAACGTGTTCACAAATCAACGATTTCCAGCTCGCACGGCTGTGGATTACCTGTAGATGGTGGCAGTCGGAGTCTTCACCTTGTCTGCGATGAACCGTAACTTAAACTTGTTGTACTGGAGGAGGGAAGAGAAAGGTTTCTCAGACTTACTGCCTCTGCTGAAGCGCGCAGAAACTCACCGACCCTGCTCCGGTCCCACCTTGAAAAGCTCCAGCAACTCCTGAGTGGGAACCTCCACCCTCTCGAACGGATGTCGCTCTTCCACCAGCGAGCTGCAGGCTCGCTCCAGCTCCGGGACGTCGCTGCCCGGATCAGATCTGTACGGAAGGAAACGGAGGGAGGTGAAGCGAGCCAGGGATTGCTTGAAGGAACGCGAGGTAGCGCTTGTGGCCAGAGAACCGCACCAGAGACCGTTGTCTGGGGAGCCAACTCCCCAGCCTTCAGGAGAACGGTGATCACCACAGCACACAACCCTGCCACTGCAACCTCGGCAAAGAGTGCTGGCTCATCGACACGGATGCTGTCATCTCACGTGGAGAACACCATCCACCAGGTACTTCCTCTTCCAACATTGTCTACCTGATTCGCTGTGGGATAGGATGTCCCCCGGGCATCGGGGAGAGCAGGCAGAAGCTACGACAACGGATACCCGAACACCGCTCGACAATCACCAGGCAAGATTCGTAGGAAGGACGCGGAAGCATTGGAAAGGGCGCGGGGGACGTTTACCAGGATGTTGCCTGGTATGGTGGGAAGGTCTTCCGAGGAAAGGCTGAGGGACTTGAGGCTTCATTAGAGAGAAGAGGGTTAAGAGGTGACCTAATCGAGGAATACAAGATGATCAGAGGATTAGATAGGGTGGACAATGAGAGCCTTTTTCCTCGGATGGAGATGGCTAACACGAGGGGATATAGCTTTACATTGAGGGGTGATAGATATCGGACAGATGTCAGAGGTAGGTTCTTTACTCAGAGAGAGCATGGAATGTCCCGCCTGCAACTGTGGAGTCACCAATACAAAGGACCTTTAAATGGTCATTGGATAAACATATGGATGATATTGGAATAGTGTAGGTTAGATGGGCTTTAGATTGGTTTCACAGGTCAGCACAACATTGAGGGGCCGAAGGGCCTGTCCTGCGCTGTAATGTTCTACGTAAGACTGTTCTCTTCCCGTTGGCAAACACTTCAGCGGTCGCGGGCATTCATCGAGACTGCCAGACAGTAAACGATGCACAGCAAGCCCCCCGTTAACACAAACCTCGCCGCAGCTATAATCGGGGCTGGCTAGAGACCGGGGTGATAATGAGCGTCAGGCTGGGGTAAGCACACTCAGAAGTCTCACAACACCAGGTTCAAGTCCAACAAGTAGCACGAGCTTTTGGAGTCTCAAGCTCCTTCATCAGGTGAGCGAGGAGTGGTGTTCACAAACAGGGCATATAAAGACACAAACTCAATGTACAAAATAATGTGAGACTTTACAGGTAATCTAGTTTTCAAGGTACAAAGAATGTGAGTGGAGAGAGGGTTAAGCACAGATGAAAGAGATGGGTGTTGTCTCCAGACAGGACAGTGAGAGAGATTTTCGGGGTGTGGGAATAGCTTTGGCGAGATGTTTGTCTTCATCAATGAAACATTGAAGACTCTGGAGAAGATGTCGTAGCTTCTCCGCTCCGGGAAGTACTGGACGACGAAGGATACTCTGTCCACCGTGTCCCGTGTTTGTCTTCTGAGGAGGTCAGTGCAGTTTTTGGCTGTGGCGTGTCGGAACTATTGGACCTCAAGTTGGTGTTGTGAGATTTCTTATAGAGACAGGGACCCAGGCAAACTCCCCTCTCTGTGCGTTATATTGTTAATATCACAACAAGACCCCAACAGCAATCACAATTCGGTGACAAGTGGTGTGCCTCAGGGGTCTGTTTTGGGGCCCCTGCTGTTTGTAATTTTTATAAATGATCTGGATGAGGGTATTGAGGGATGGATCAGTAAATTTGCAGATGATACTAAAGTTGGTGGAGTGGTAGATAGTGAAGAGGGGTGTTTTAGTTTACAGAGTGACTTGGACAAGTTGCAGAGCTGGGCCGAGAGGTGGCAAATGGAGTTTAATGTGGAAAAGTGTGAGGTAATGCACTTTGGCAGGAACAATAAATGTGTAGAGTATAGGGCTAATGGTAGGGCTCTTAATAGTGTTGAGGAACAGAAGGATCTTGGTGTATGTGTCAACAGATCCCTGAAAGTAGGCAGTCAAGTGGATAAAGTTGTTAAGAAGGCATATGGAGTCTTAGCTTTTATTGGTAGGGGGATTGAATTTAGGAGCCGCAGCATCATGTTGCAACTGTACAAAACTCTAGTGCGGCCGCACTTGGAGTATTGTGTGCAGTTCTGGTCCCCACATTATAAGAAAGATGTGGAGGCATTGGAGAGGGTACAGAGGAGGTTTACCAGGATGTTGCCTGGTATGGAGGGCAGGTCCTATGAGGAGAGGTTGAAGGATTTGAGGTTGTTTTCGTTAGAAAGGAGGCGGCTAAGAGGGGATCTTATTGAAGCATATAAGATGATTAGAGGTTTAGATAGGGTGGACAGTGATAGCCTTTTTCCTAGGATGGAGAAAGCTAGCACGAGGGGACACAGCTTTAAATTAAGGGGTATGATTATAGGACGGATATCAGAGGTAGGTTCTTTACTCAAAGAGTGATTAGGGAGTGGAATGCCCTGCCTGCAGCTGTTGTAGATGCGCCAAGTTTGGTGGCGTTTAAGAGGTTAATTGATAAGTATGTGGAAGAGAAGGGAATGGTTTAGTTTGGAGGGGCATTGCTTTATATTTTGGTCGGCACAACATCGAAGGCCGAAGGGCCTGTTCTGTGCTGTAATGTTCTATGTTCTAACTTCATCAAACTCAACTCACTGACAGCACCAATCATCACTGGGTCACACAGGGGGACAGTAAGGGCAGGGACAAAGAGATCAGCCTAAAGGACAGAGATGGAGTTAACACCATTGAGTGAGAGCGGGAAAGCGACAGAGCGCAAGAGCGCAAGAGCGCACATGCGTGAGGGAGAGCAGAAGCCGTGGGAGTGCCCGTGAGAGAGACCAAGAATACGTGAGGGGAGAGAGACCAAGAGTGCACAAGAGGGAGTGAGGGTGTGTGCGAGAGAGAGAGAGATATCAAGAGACAGTCAGAGCATGCGCACATGAGAGACAGAGACCGAGAGCGCGCAAGAGGGAGCACGGGTGCATATGAGAGAGACTGAGGGTGTCGCCAAGAGAGAATGAGACGATGCGTACACGAGAGGGAGGGAGACTGAGAGCATACAAGAGGGAACGAGGGTGCATGTGAGAGAGAGAGAGACAGAGAGAGACAGAGAGAGAAAAAAAACACAAAAAAGAGAGAGAGAGAGAGAATGCATGGGCACGTGAGAGAGAGAGAGCGCATGCGTGTGCGAGGGGGGGGGGAGAGAGAGAGAGAGAGAAAGAAAGAGAGAGAAAAAGAGAGAAAGAGAGAGGGAGAAAGAGAGAGGGAGAGAGCGCACGTGAAAGGACACAGTTAGGCACAGAGACAGAGTGAGAGAGACATAGTGAGGATATTCAGGGCGGGAATTCTGAGCTTCCTATCCAGGGAGCTGGAATTGCAGCCACCAACGTTGGGAAAGAATGTGTGCACAAGAGAGACAGACAGAGACCAAGAGCACTCCAGAGGCATTCTCCTGAAGCACAGTCTCCTGACCTTGCAGTCCCCAGGCGAGTGGGGGGGTGTCCTGACACAGTCGCTGAGGGGGATGTTCTCTGGAATACAGGCCCGGGCTGAGGTGAGGCTGGAGAGACAAGCTCCCCACCTGGCGGGAGGGACTAACTCAGCGGCAGAGAATCCCAGCTCACCTGCCTTCCACGTAGATATCGTAGAAGAACCCATGCTCCGTGCTGGGTCCACGGCACAGCAGACCTGCGTAGACAATCTCCAGGGCAGCGCCAAGCAAGTGGGCACTGGAATGCCAAAATACCTGCCGGGGCGATGGCGAGGGGAGGCGGGGGGGGGAGAAAACAGGGGCATGAGGTTAATGAGCAATATTACAGCAACTCAAGAGTTCAGAGATCAACAAAGCACAGAAACAAGCCTTAGGAGTGTGGGACTCGCTCCCACGGCGGGGGAGAGAATGTGGGACTCGCTCCCACGGGGTGGGGGAGAGAATGTGGGACTCGCTCCCATCTGGTCACGGGGGAAATGTGGGACTCGCTCCCACGGTGGAGGGAGAATGCGGGACTCGCTCTCACGGGGGGAAGTGGGGGCAGGGAAAATGTGGGACTCGCTCCCACGGGGTGGGAGAGAATGCGGGACTCACTCCCATGGGGAGAGTGGGGAGGGGTGGGAGGGGGGGTGGGGGGGAGAATGAGGGACTGTAAAATAAAGTGAATTTTACAAATACAGTAGGCTAATTTGTTGTAACAGATCCCCCTCCCCGCTGAATATTAAAGCGGAGACTCCAAGACAATGCGACAAGGGGGAAAAGGCACAGGCACAGAGGGGGATGTAACAGACCCGATGGGCTGAATGGCCTCCCCTCCTGCTGTTCCCATGCGGTGAGCTCGGCGAGCTTTTGCAGCTAGCCTCTGCCGCTTTCTCGGTATCAGCAGCCCCTGGAGAGGCCACCCCTCCCCTTGTTGTAGTGGAGAATTTCTTGTTTTCCGAACTGCAATTGTAAAACTTAAGACAAAAAAGTTTGCTTTGCAAAAAAGCATCTAGCTTTTATTACCACAAGATTGCATGCAGTATAGGGCAGAGTCTTGGAGACAGAGAGCAGACCCTACAAACTGCTGGCTACACGAATCAGTTCCATAGTGATACTGTTTTCTTATCAGCGTACATGTTTAATTAGTAACATAAGCAGTAATACATCTATTAGGATCCAGTGACCTCCGAGACCCCTCTGTATAACTTCACACGCTCCCACAACCCCCCATTCCCCTCTCACTCACCGCCCTCGCCCCCTCATCGTCGAATCCCAGAAGATCCACAGTCGAGTCAGTCTCCAGGGGCCGGTGGAGATCCCACAGCTTGCCGTTAACACGGGCCAGCAGCGCGCCGTCCGACAGTCTCCGACTGACAGCGCCCAAGGAGAACAGGAACAAGGGAAGAGAAGGAATTAGCAGAAGCGGAATACCTCACCACCTTTAACAAGGAGTACCCGGATCAGCGCTCGGCATGTTCCAGACTAAAGGCCAAGAGCGAGGGACTGGGATTAGATGGGTGTTCAGATAGTTCTGATTTGTTGGTGAGGATTCAATGGGGCGAAGGGCCTCTTCTGCACTATGGGTGACACAGTGGGTCAGCGCTGCTGTCTCACAGCGCCAGGGATCTGGGTTCGATTCCCGGCTCAGGTCACTGCACGTGCAGAGTCTGCACATTCTCCGTGTCTGCGTGGGTTTCCTCCCACAGTCTGAAAGATGCGGTGTTGGCCGTGCTAAATTGTCCCTTATTGGAACAAAGAACAAAACAGCACGGGAAACAGGCCCCCCGGCCCAATGAGCCCGCGCTGCCACCTCGATGTTCCCACTTCGACCCGCGATCCCCGTCCACGTTTATAGATCTATGGATTAAAAACCAAATTTGAGACATATTGTCCAAAGATGTGTAGGTTAGGGTGGATTGGCCGTGCTAAATTGTCCCTTTGTGTCCAAAGATGTGTAGGTTAGGGTGGATTGGCCGTGCTAAATTGTCCCTTAGTGTCCAAAGATGTGTAGGTTAGGGTGGATTGGCCCTGCTAAAATTGTCCCTTTGTGTCCAAAGATGTGCAGGTTAGGGTGGATTGGCCGTGCTAAATTGTCCCTTAGTGTCCAAAGATGTGCAGGTTAGGGTGGATTGGCCGTGCTAAATTGTCCCTTAGTGTCCAAAGATGTGCGGGTTAGGGTAGATTGGCCATGCTAAATTGTCCCTTAGTGTCCAAAGATGTGCGGGTTAGGGTAGATTGGCCATACTGAATTGTCCCTTAGTGTCCGAAGGTGTACTGGTTAGGGTGGATTGGAACTCAGTAACATTCTGACCTGGTTGCTCTGCTGATCTGATAGGGGCTGCTCCTCCACGACTCTCCCTCCACGATGGTCCCATCGGACAGCCTGACCTCGATCGGCCGACTCTCCCTCTCGGCTCTCTCTCTCAGGAGTTCCTCGTGGGCGGACTTCAGTTTCTCAAAGTGCAGGAGTCGCTCTGTGACGTACCCGGGCCAGGGCTTTCCCTGGGGAACACAGGAAGGAACTTCAATCTGCAAGTAAGGACCAGCAGCGAGGCAAAAGAACGCAGTAATCAGAGCCCAACTCCGCCCCACACACCGAGATTCCGCCAATGGATTACCAGGTCAAGCAGAACAGATTCAATTTGATTTATTGTTGTCACGTGTATTGGGATACAGTGAAAAGTATTGTTTCTTGCGCGCTATACAGACAAAGCAAGTTGACAGAGAAGGAGAGGGTGCAGAATGTAGTGTTACAGTCACAGCGAGGGGGGTAGAGAAAGATCAACTTAATGCGAGGTAGATCCATTCAAAAGTCTGACAGCACCAGGGAAGAAGCTGTTCCTGAGTCGGTCGGTACGGGACCTCAGACTTTTGTATCTTTTTCCCGACAGAAGAAGATGGGAGAGAGAATGTCCGGGGTGCGTGGGTGGGTCCTTGATTATCAGAGGCTCACTGAATCCCTGCAGTATAGAAAGAGGCCATTTGGCCCTTCAAGTCTGCACTGAACGAATCCCACCCAGGCTTTATCACCATAATCCCATGTATTTAATCTCCTAATTCCCCTGACGCTAAGGGACAATTTAGCACGGCCAATCCCTCCAACCCGCACTTCTTTGGACACCAAGGAGCAATTTAGCACAGCCAATCCACTTAACCTGCATATCTGCGGACATTAAGCGACAATTTTGCATGGCCAACACACACAACCCAGATGTCTTTTGGACTGTGGGAGTAAACCGGAGCACCCTGAGGAAACCCACGCAGACACGGGGAGAATGTGCAAACTCCATTCAGACAGTGACCCAAGCTGGGAATCAAACCCAGGTCCCTGACGCTGTGAGACAGCAGTGCTAACCCACTGTGTCACCGTGCTGCTGGGAATCGAACCCGGGTCCCTGACGCTGTGAGATAGCAGCGTTAACCCACTGTGTCACTGTGCAGCCGGGAATCGAACCCAGGTCCCTGACGCTGTGAGACAGCAGTGCTAACCTATTGTGTCATCGTGCTGCTGGGAATCGAACCCGGGTCCCTGGCGCTGTGAGACAGCAGTGCTAACCCACTGTGTCACCACGCTGCTGGAAATCGAACCCGGGTCCCTGCGCTGTGAGACAGCAGCGCTAACCCACTGTGTCACCGTGCTGCTGGGAATCGAACCCGGGTCCCTGGCGCTGTGAGACAGCAGCGCTAACCCACTGTGTCACCGTACTGCTTTTCCCAGGCAGCGGGGAAGAATGAGGGAAGGAACATAGAACACTAGACCACAACAGGCCCTTCGGCCCACAAGTTGTGCCGATCATATCAGTACCTACCAGGCCATAGAACTATCTGTAACTCCCAATCCCATTAAATCCCATGTACTCATCCAGAAGTCTCTTAAAAGACCCCAGCGAGTTCACCTCTACCACCACTGACGGCAGCCGATTCCATTCACTCACCACCCTCTGAGTGAAAAACTTACCTCTAACATCCCCTCTGTACTTGCCCCCCAGCACTTAAACTTGTGTCCTCTCTTAGCGACCATTTCAGCCCTGGGAAATAGCCTCCGAGAATCCACCCTGTCTATTCCTCTCAACATTTTATAAACCTCGATCAGGTTGCCTCTCAACCTTCGTCTCTCCAGTGAGAAGAGACCCAGCTCTCTCAACCTATCATTCAATGGTGCATCGTTCTGTCACTGGGAAACTTTGCCTTCACATCACCCTAATCTGATGTCACTTACCTCCTTGCTGCCAGCATCTTCACGGTGCTTTCTGTTACGTTTGCCAGTACGCTCACTACAAGGTGCGGTTTCTGCTGGACTCTGTCAATGAGAAGGAACAGAGACCATTACGTGTGAGTGACTTGCTTGTTCAGTTCCATGTTAAAGATCCCCTGTTGGTTTATGAAATTCTTGGCTTGCCAATATTCCACCCTTAATTAATTCTCCCAACATAAGTATAACAGTGTGATGATCACATTAACATTTGTGAGAGATGGTCACAGCAGAATGTATCTCCATAGCAAGCCACCACACTTCAGTCATATCTTGTGGTTATTAAATGCGATAATGCATCGTAGTGATTGGGATCAAGGGAACGGTGCAACAGAGGTGGCCATTTGGCCCATCGAATCAGCATCAACTCGCCCACATAACATCTCATCCAGGCCCATAACCCCATGTATTTATCCTGCTAACTTCCTAACCTGCACATCTTTGGACACTAAGGGATAATTTAGCACGGCCAATCCACCCTAACCTGCCCACCTTTGGACACTAAGGGACAATTTAGTCCAGCCAATCCACCCTAACCTACATATCTTTTAGACTGGAGGAAACCGGAGCACCCGGAGGAAACCCATGCAGATACGGGGACAATGTGCAGACTCCATATAGACAGTGACCCGAGGCCGGAATCGAACCCGGGTCCCTGGAGCTGTGAGGCAGCAAAGTCTTTTTCACCCAGAGTCTGGAACAAACTTCCTAAGAAGGTGGTGAAGGCAGGTTTTGATCAGGGTAGTCAAAAGAGAGAATTGGATTTCTGCCTGAGAAAGAATGTGCACTCCAAAGATGTGCAGGTTAGGGTGGATTGGCCGTGCTAAATTGCCCCTTAGTGTCCAAAGATGTGCAGGTTAGGGTGGATTGGCCGTGCTAAATTGCCCCCTTAGTGTCCAAAGATGTGCAGGTTAGGGTGGATTGGCCGTGCTAAATTGCCCCTTAGTGTCCAAAGATGTGCAGGTTAGGGTGGATTAGCTATGCTAAATTACCCCTTGGTGTCAGGGAGATTAGCAGGATAAATATATGGAGTTACGGGGATGGGATTGTTGTCAGTGCAGGCTCAATGGACTGAATAGCCTCCACCTGCACTGTTCTGAAATAGGAAGGGGAGTGGGGTTGCATGAACGCTCTTTCAGAGCGCCAGTGCAGACCTGATGGGCCGAATGTCCTACTTTTGCACTGCAGGCTGGCACAATGGTTAGCACTGCTGCCTCTCAGCGCCAGGGACCTGGGCTCGATTCCCAGCTTGAGTCCGTGTGGAGTTTGTACAGGTTTTCTTTAGGTATTCCCATTTCCTCCCACTGTCTAAAAGATGTGCTGGTTAGGGTGCATTGGCTGTGCTAAATTCTCCCTCAGTATAACCCGAACAGGAGTGTGGCGACTAGGGGATTTTAACAGTAATTTCGTTGCAGTGTTAACGTAAGCTGACTTGTGACACTGATAAATAAATTTAAAACTTTGAAATTGCAAAGAAGGTGGATGGGAGGGAAGACTTAATAATTTGATGTATCCCAGCAGTTAAAAAATGCATCCCACTCAGTCACAGAGATATACACAGACACAGATAAAGAGAGTCAGAGAGACACGCACACACACAGATAAAGACACAAAGTCAGACACACACACACAGAAAGATAGACACACATAGACAGAGACACACAGTCAGAGAGATAGAGTCACAATGTGTGTCTGTCTCTCTGACTGTGTGTCTCTATGTGTGTGTCTGTCTCTCTGACTGTGTGTCTCTATGTGTGTGTCTGTCTCTCTGACTGTGTGTCTCTATCTGTCACTGACTGAGAGACAGAGAGAGACACAATGTGTGTCTCTGTCCGTGTGTCAGTCAGACACAGATAGAGACACACAGTCAGAGAGACAGACACACACAGAGACACTCTCAGACACACACTTACACATACACAGAGACAGAGAGACACACACACTCAGAGGCAGAGGCAGAGGCAAAGACACCAACACACACACACACAGTTAGCGAAGGGAATTAATTTGATTGTGAGATACGATAACAACAGGATTTAAGTAAGGTTAGGCCATCGAGGGCAAGAATGAGTAAACTTTTTAAAAAGCTGGAAGTTACACAGACCCAGCAGCATCTCAGGCGAGGCTCTGAGAGATTGAAGGAAGATCCCAGCCTCAGTCTCCTCACACAGAGACTCCAGGCAGCTCCAGCCATTGTGAGCAGATACATTCATGTCCCTTCCCTGGGCGCAGCCATTACTGTCCTAGCCCCGCCCCATCACTGCCTATTGGCCCAACCAATGTAGCAATTTCAAGAGCCTGCCTCCCAATTGGACAGCACTAGCCCCGCTCTATCGCAGAGCACTTCCGCGTCCAAATATCCTTTACCCCATCCAGATACACCGATCCCCTCCCGGATACACTGGTACCCTGCCAAATACACCGATCCCCTCCTAAATACACCAATTCCCCCTCCCAGATACACCGGTATCCTCCCAAATACACCAATTCCCCCTCCCAGATACACCGGTACCCTCCCAAATACACCAATTTCCCCTCCCAGATACACCGGTATCCTCCCAAATACACCAATTCCCCCTCCCAGATACGCCGGTACCCTCCCAAATACACCAATTCCCCCCCCCAGATACGCCGTATCCTCCCAAAATACACAATTTCCCCTCCCGATACACCGGTACCTCCCAAATACACCAATTCCCCTCCCAGATACGCCGGTACCTCCCAAATACACCAATTTCCCCTCCCAGATACACCGGTACCCTCCCAAATACACCAATTTCCCCTCCCAGATACACCGGTACCCTCCCAAATACACCAATTCCCCCTCCCAGATACACCGATACTCCTCCCAAATACACTGACCCCCCCCCCTTCAGATACACTGGTCCCCTCCTAGGTACACCAATCCCCTCTCCCAGATACACTGGTACCCTCCCAAATACACCAATCCCCTCCCAAATACACTGGTATCCTCCCTTCAGATACACCAGTCCCCTCCCAGATACACTAGTACCCTCCCAAATACACCGACCCTCCCTTCAGATACACCAATTCCCTCCCAAATACACTGACCCCCCCTTCAGATACACTGGTCCCCTCCCAAATACACTGACCCTCCCTTCAGATACACCGATTCCCTCCCAAATACACTGACCCCCCTTCAGATACACTGGTCCCCTCTCAGATACACCGATCCCCCTTTCCCAGATACACCATTGACAGGTGAGCCTTACAGTGAGATTTTTAACGAGGGAAATTAAGGATAACGTGGAAAAGTGGAGTTTGAAGATTATCACATCAGATCAATCATGAGGTCCTTCAGCAACCTTCACAGGGAGGGTGATGGCCCAGTGGCATTATCGCTAGACCATTAATCCAGAAACTCAGCTAATGTTCTGGGGGACCTGGTTCAAATCCCACCCACGGCAGATGGGGGAATTCAAATTCAATTAAAAAGTATCTGGAATTAAGAATCTACTGATGACCCATTGTGGGAAAAACCCATCTCGTTCCCTTCAGGGAGGGAAATCTGTTGTCCTTACCCCGGTGTGGCCTACATGTGACTCCCAGAGCCACACAGCAATGTGGTTGACTCTCAACTGCCCCTCCGAGGGGCAACTATGGATGGGCAATAAATGCTGGACCAGCCAGTGACACCCATGTCCCAGGAATTAATGAAAAAAAAATTCTGCTCCCGTGTCTAAAAGGCAAATCTTTAATCAGTGAAGGAAATCCAGAGTTATGGAGATAAGTTGAGGATCGTCACATCAGATTGCCTTGAATGGCACAGCAGACTTGATGGGCCAAATGGCCTACTTCTGCTCCCACATTTTAATATTCATAACTTTAGACAAACAGGGAAGAGGGATGGTTTGTGATGGCTTCAATTAAAGGAATTTAGTTTATTTGTGTCACAAGTCAGCTGACATTAACACTGCAATGAAGTTGCTGCGAAAATCCTCCAGTCATTACACTCCTGTTTAGGTGACACTGAAGGAGAATTTGCCACAGTGCCCCTTGAGATGTTGGTGGCGAGCTTGAACCCACTGTGGTACGGCTAAGTAGGCAGTTCCAGCGTTTCGACACTGTGACAATGAAGGAATGAAAAATACGTCCAAGCGGGACCAGGGTTGGTCTTTAGAGAGGCAAATGCAATGTTAGCATTGCAGTCAGAATATTGAATACAGGAGTTGGGACGTCTTGTTGAAATTGTACAAGACATTGGTAAGGCCACACTTGGAATACTGTGTACAGTTCTGGTCACCCCATTATAGAAAGGATATTATTAAACTAGAAAGAGTGCAGGAAAAAATTTACTCAGATGCTACCGGGACTTGATGGTTTGAGTTATAAGGAGAAGTCGGATAGCCTGGGACTTTTTTCTCTGGAGCGTAGGAGACTTAGGGGTGACCTTATAAGGTCTATAAAATAATGAGGGGCTATTGTTCATCCATCATCATCATCAATGAGGACCTTGACACCATTAGTTATTTTGAGGCTGTGTCCAAAAGTGACTGATCAGGCCAATTCGGGCACGGAATGTCCCCTGGCACATATTGGACAGACTTGGGTAGACACTGTAGTTGTTGCGCTGGTGGCTCTGGACTTACGCAGCTTGCGTTTGAGTTGTGCTTCAGGAATGCACCTTGCTTGATAGCCTTTGTGGGTGAGGCAGCGCCAAGTAGGGGCGGTTTTGTGCCAGCGTTTCCCAGTTGGTCATGTCAATGTCAAGCTACTCCAGGGAGTTCTTGAGTGAGTGTGTCTTTGAAATGTTTCTTCTGCCCTTCATGCGAACATCTTGCAACAGAGAGTTCCCCAAAAAGGAGCTGCTTGGGTATGTACTCATCTGACATACGGATGACATGCCCTGCCCACCAGGTCTACGCTCTCATCAGCAGTGTGATGGTAGACTTGCTCTCGAGAGAACTTCAGTGTCGGGTACTTTGTCTTGCCATCTGATACATAATATTCTGCAAAGACAAGTCATGTGAAAATGATTGAGCTGTCTTGCTTGCCTTCGATACACAGTCCACGTTTCACAGGCATACAGGAGGGTAGTGAGTACCACGGCGTTGCAGACCTTCAGTTTTGTTGCTGGGCTGATTCCTCTACGTTCCCCTACAGTGGAGTGCAGTCTACCGAAAGCAGAACTTGCCTTTGCTATTCTGCAGTTAACTTCTGTATCAATAGTCACTGCATTGGAGAGGGTGCTGCCAAGATAAGTGAACTGGTCCACTGCCTGTAGTTTCTGCCTTTGATTGTGATTATGCGTTCTGTGTACGGTGCATGAGGAGCAGGCTGGTGCATGACTTCAGGCTTTTTAATGTTGATGGTGAGTCCAAAGTTGTCACAAGCCGTGGAAAATTTGTCTATACTGACTTGCGTCTCTGGATCTGAGCCAGTATACAGGGCACAGTCACAGGCAAAGAGGAAGTCTCTCAGAACAGTCTCTTTCATTCTGATTATAGTTTGAAGTCTCCTCAGGTTGAAGAGCTTCCCATCCACTCTGTACTTGAGGCTGATTCCAGCAACACTGTCCTGGAAGGCATCATTCAGCATGGCAGCAAACATCATGCTGAACAATGTGGGTGCGAGCACACAGTCCTATTTGATGCCATGGGTGACTGGGAAAGCCTCAGAGGATTCTCCGCCATCCAGTATCATGGCCATCATGGAACTGGCACACCATCTGAATGAATAATGAGGAGCCATAGATCAGCAAGATAGTCAATATCTTTTCCCAAAGGTAGGGGAGTCTAAAACTAGAGGGCACAGGTTTAAGGTGAGAGGGGAGAAATACAAAAGTGTCCAGAGGGGCAATTTTTTCACACAGAGGGTGGCGAGCGTCTGGAACGAGCTGCCAGAGGCAGTAGGAGAGGGGGGTACAATTTTGTCTTTTTAAAAGTGTTTAGATAGTTACATGGGTAAGATGGGTATAGAGGGGTATAGTAGGCACTTGGGACTAGTTTAGGGGTTTAAAAAAGGGGCAGCATGGACAAGTTGGGCCAAGGGGCCTGACTCCATGCTGTAAACCTCTATGACTCTCTTACTCCATGCATCTAACCTGCACATCTTTGGATTAGGGGAAGAAACCCACACACAGACACGGGGAGGAGAAGTGTGAACTCCACACAGACAATGACCCGAGGAATTGAACCTGGGTCCCTGGCGCTGTGAGGCAGCAGTGCTAACCACCGCATCGTCCGTAGCAAGGGATGCATTAATAGCTCTTCACAAGAATCAAGACAGACACCAGGGATGTGCCCTCACTCTGGGAGGGGGGCTGGCATCCTTTGGCGCTCTCTAAGACGGCGCGGAGCTCGTTCAGATTTGAAACGATTTGGACAATAAAGAGCAGAACGATCGACACAAAATTCCTCCCCTGGATTTTGGGAAATTGACACGGGCCAACGTGAAGTGGCTGTTGCGCCAAATACAGACACAATATCTACGTACGTAGAAAAATAAACTTTATTTCAACTCCAGCACAGATTATCAACATTAATCGGTTCGAAATGCGACTTCCAGTGACTCTTCCTCTTTAAAAAGAACATTTGCAATACGACAATAAAGAGTCGGGGCAACAGCTACGTGCAACTGGGAAGAACGTCCCAGTCCTCAAACTTATCGACCTAGATCACTATGTATTAAAGATCTGCGTTCCCCCCCTCCCCCACTCTATGTTCAGAGCAGAGGTGGGATTCTTTTATCAAAATTATAATTACAGATTAAGAAGATATGTCAAAGCCCCTTAGTTTTGCTTCAAAACAGGGGATGAAAAGGTCCGGTGTGTCTTTTCTTGGCCCCACATTTAGTGACAATATCAAACAGTTTTGCCATTAAAATTTCATTTTCTTTGGAGCTGTCATTAACATTGCAATCCCTTCAATTAGAGGAGACATGTAATTAAAATATACACACACAGACACAGACAGACACACATACGCACGTACACAGACTCTCTCTCTCTCTCTCACACACACAGTGATATAATCTCAAAGTGCAGGTTCAGTAGTGTAGCTTTTCTGGTACAATACAAAATAAGTTGAGTGTTTAAAATCCTGCCGTTGCAACACTGATGTTTTGAACCAGGACTGGATGATACTGGAACTACTCAGCAGGTCAAGCAGCGTCTGCAACCTTCCTCAGTTCTGGCAAAAGGTTTAAGTTTACGGTGGCACAGTGGGATTAGCACTGCTGCCTCACAGCGCCAGGGGCCCGGGTTCAATTCCCGTCCTCGGGTCACTGTCTGAATGTTCTCCCTGCGTGGGTTTCCTCTGGTGCTCCGGTTTCCTCCCACACTCCGAAAAGTGTGCTGGTTAGTGTGCATTGAACCAAACAGGCGTGGCAACGAGGGGAATTTCACAGTAACTTCATTGTAGCGTTAATGTAATCCTTTCTTGTGACTTCTTCCCCTCTTTAAGGTGAGAGAGAGAGAGACAGAAGTGTCCAGAGGAGCATTTTCTTTTCACTCAGAGGATGGAGAGTGTCTGGAACGAGCTGCCAGAGGCAGTAGTCGAGCAGGGTACAATTTTGTCTTTTAAAAAGCATTTAGATAGTTACATGGGTACAATGGGTATAGAGGGACATGGGCCACATGGGGGCAATTGGGACGAGCTTAGGGTTTCAAAAAAAAAGGGCTTGCAAGGACAATTTGGGCTGAAGGGCCTGTTTCCATGCTGTAAACTCTGACTTGATAATAAATAAACTATTATTAGTGTCACAAGTAGGCTTATATTAACACCACAATGAAAATCCCCTAGTTGCCACATTCTGGTGCCTATTTGGGAACACCTAGAAAGAAATTGGCAAAGCCAATGTATCCTAACCAGCACATCTTTCGCACTGTGGAAGGAAACCCATACAGAGATGGGGAGAACGCGCAGACTCTGCGCAGATAGTGACCCGAACCGGGAATCAAACCCAGATCCCTGGTGCTGTGAGGCAGCAGTGCTAACCTGCTGTTTGGTCATTGAGCTAAAACATTTGACTCTTGTCTCTCTTCACAGATGCTGTCTAGTCTCCTGAATATTTCCTGCGGCATTCTTCTTTGTGAGCTTGTTAAACCCAGGGGGTGGGTATTCCGGAAAGGTAAATGCGAGCGCTTCTGGCACGATTGTTAAGAGCTTGGCTGGTTCATCAACAACTAGCTGACATGTGGCTCACTTCTAATCCCTTTGGAAAAAAACCTGGATGGGCAATAAGTGTCACCATGCTGGTTTAGCCTGAATCCCAAGAATTTGACAGAATAAAAGCTCCTGGGATTTAAATCAAACAATCTGAAACTAAAAAAAGAAAATGCTGGAAAATCTCGGCAGGTCTGGCAGCATCGGTAAGGAGAGAAAAGAGCTGACGTTTCGAGCCCAGGTGACCCTCTGTCAAAGGCTAAAAGGCAGAGAAAGTGGGAGATATTTATACTGCAGGGGAAGGGAATGAAAGATGTATCATTGCCACAGAAACCAGGGGAAAGGCTGCTAATGGCAGCTCAGAGAGAGAATAGAAGACCAAGCAGCAGAGAAACTGACAGAGAGTAAACTGGGACGGAGAGGGATGTGGGGGGGTAAAGAGATGGATGGATGGGAGAGGGGACATTGAGAAAAGGGGGGGGGGAGAAGAGGAGAAGCAAAGGGGGAGAAAAGGTCAAATTTATTTATTAGTCATAAGTAATGGCTTACATTAACAATGCAAGGAAGTTACTGTGAAATTTTGCCACAGTCCAGCGCCTGTTCGGGTCAACGCATCTAACCGGCAGGGCTTTCAGAATGTGGGAGGAAACCAGAGGAAACTCACGCAGACACAAGGAGAACATGCAGACAGCAACCCAAGCCGGGATTCGAACCCGGGTCCCTGGGAAAGAGAGCGAGGGATAAAGCTGGGGGAAGGGGAGAGGGTGAAAGAAGAAAGGAATAAAAAAGTAGAGAACAGTAAAAAGTTAAATTAAATGAAAACAAAGGGGTAGGGGAGTGTCAACCATCAGGAGGTTGCTGAATTTGACAAGTCATTTGTAACATTAGAGACACAATTTCAGATAATGAGGAATAAATCATATTTCAAGCTACAAGTTACAAACACATCTTTATGCATATACTCACACACACTTTTATTGCCAAACTGTTCCTTTCCAGGTAGCTTTCACCATTCTCCTGAACCCCTATTTCAAATAAAATAAAGTTTATTCATTAGCGTCACAAGTCAGCTTGCATTAACACTGTAGTGAAAATTCCCCAAAGTCACCGCACTCCGGCATCTGTTCAGGCTGCACAGAGGGAAGAATTCGGCACAGCCAGTGCACATCTCAAAACATTGCTGGCTTTATCGGATCGCACTGGACTCTAGCCATACGTGAAACAGAAATGTTAAAATGGTGAAAAAGCTCAGCAGGTCTGGCAGCAAGAGAAGCCTTCAAAGAATCAAACTAGCCTTGAAATGTTCACACATTTCCTCTCTCCACAGACCATGCTGGGTCTCTCACCCACTCTGTTTCTGATATTATTTGATTTATTATTGTTGCTTGTATTAGCGTACAGTGAAAAGTATTGTTTCTTGCCCATACTGTTCATAGAGAAGGGAAGGAGAGGGTGCAGAATGTAGTGTTACAGTCATGGCGAGGGGTGTAGAGAGAGATCAACTTAATGCGAGGTAGGTCCATTCAAAAGTCTGACAGCAGCAGGGAAGAAGCTGTTCTTGAGTTGGTCGGTACGTGACCTTGTTATCATTTTCCCGACGGAAGAAGGTGGAAGAGAGAATGTCCGGGGTGTGTGGGGTCCTTAATTATGTTGGCTGCTTTTCCCCCGAGGCAGCGGGAAGCACAGACAGAGTCAATGGATGGGAGGCTGGTTTGGGTGATGGATTGGGGCTACATTCACAACCCTTTTGTAGATCCTTGCTGTCTTGGTCAGAGCAGGAGCCCAGACCAAGCTGTGATACAACCCAGAAAGAATGCTTTCTATGGGGCATCTGTAAAAGTTTTAATTTCAGATCTCCAGCATCCACAATAACTTGTTTTTATCCCCAGCCTCTGCTTGTATTCAAAATAGAAACTGTAGTTCCGAAGTCCTCTTTGCACGTTAAAAATCAAATCAAACAATTTCCTCCACTGCCCTGCAGTCAGATTAAACTGAATATTTAACTTGTAGTGAAAAATTGCATGCAATTGACAAGGTTAAAAAAAATCAAAGCCACAAATAGTTTAAAATGGTTTGTGATCATGTAAAAATTATCTGTTTTACAGTAGCTATATTTGAGCTACTTTAGGTGTTATTTATTTCTAGGTGTCCAACTCATCAACGACCTGTCCTGATCCAACCCCCACCCACCCTGCAACACCCACACTACAGTTAAGAAAGCCCCAACTTTCTCAGGAAGCAAAGGATATTTGGCATGTCCGCTACGACTCTCTCTAACTTTTACAGATGCCCCATAGAAAGCATTCTTTCTGGTTGTATCACAGCTTGGTCTGGGCTCCTGCTCTGCCCAAGACCACAAGGAACTACAAAGGGTTGTGAATGTAGCCCAATCCATTGCGCAAACCAGTCTCCCATCCATTGACTCTGTCTACACATCCTGCTGCCTCGGGAAAAGCAGCCGGCATCATCAAGGACCCCACACATTCTCTCTTCCACCTTCATCCATCGAGAAAAAAAATACAAAAGTCTGAGATCACGTATCAACTAACTGAAGAACAGTTTCTTCCCTGCTATCAGACTTTTGAATGGACCTACCTCACTTTAAGTTGATCTTTTGCTATATCCTAGCTATGACTGTAACATTTCATTCTGCACTCTCTTTCTTCTCTTTAAATGGTATGCTTTAAACAGCACACAAGAAATAATACTTCCCACTGTATCCCAATACACATGACAATAATAAATCCAATGTATTCTATGAATGCTATGTTTTTTCTGTATAGCGCACAAGAAACAATATTTTTCACTGTATTCCAATACGTGACAATAATAAATCAAATTCACTTCTAATTAATCTGTGACATGATGCTCATGAAATGAAGGACAGTAAATTAGCCAGATCAGACGTCACTGGGAAGGGTTAGCAAACTGATTTCAGATGTTAACACATTGCTACCAAAATCACAGGTTGCTGAGAACATTATCATTCCATGGGTGAAGGGAAATCTCAATTATTTATTCCCATCAAATTAAAATAAAGTTTATTAGTCACAAGTAAGGCTTACATTAACATTGCAATGAAGTTATAGTGAAATTCCCCTAGTCACCACAGTCTGACACCCGTTTGGGTCAATAAACCCTACCCAGCACATCTTTCAGACTGTGGGAGGAAACTGGAGCACCCGGAGGAATACCAAGCAGACACGGGGAGAACGTGCAAACTCCACACAGACAATGACCCAAGCTGAGAACTGAACTTGGGGTCCCTGGCACTATGAGGCAGCAGTGCTAAAATGGGTTTCCTTAGAAAGCAGAGGTTCCTGGAACAGGAACACGTTGTCCCTTATGCATTGTTTCACTCGCTGTGGTCTTGATCTCAGGCCTGCTGACTAGAGAGTAGGAGAGTCCGTAGAGAAGGGAGGAGATGGCAATTAAATCAAGCCATCTCTGAGCTGACTGAAATGCTGATGCCCTTCAGCTGCTCAACCTTGGGTACCAATGATGCCCCGTCACAAAGCAATTGGTGGGGGAATGCAAGGATGAAAGATAAAAGAGTGACTGAAAGAAAATGAGTGAAATAATAATACAACCTTGATTCAACTTCCTGCCTGTTTAATCTGTACTCCGGGGTGGCGAGTATTTGCAACTAGAGACACATACGCGTGGTGTCTCTCTCTACACCTCTTGTTTCCAAGTTGATACTATTGAGAAACAGTTTAGTAGCATCCTGCCTGGTAAATGTTGTTCTCTGGAGGGGATGAGGGTAACAATATAGTCTTTAAGTGTTTCTTAAAAATAAAAAAGTAGCTTTAACAGGTAAGATATTCATTAGAATTTCTTTGCGAGTTGTTTCTACTTACGAAGAGCAGAGCATCTTTGCAAATACAACCAGTAACTAACCGCAGGAATTAAGTTCTCATTCTTTTTCTTTGCAAGCTATGGAAAATCCTGCCCTGATTAGATCCTCCAGAAAACATTTGAGAAACGGCAAACTTACCAGTTCTATTCCACGCAAGAGAAAATCTTAATCCTTTGAACTTACTACCACCCGTTTAGTTGTTAGTCGGTCTGGAACATCTTTTGCAAGCTTTCTCCCAACCCCATCTGCTAACTAGCAATTTCTCCTTTTCTCTCCAGTCAATTTTGACGTGAAAATTAATGGGCTGAAACTCCATGGCAACAACACAGCTAATACCTTCCACCCAACTAACAAATGCTAAAACACTTCAATTGGCAAAATTAACAGAGTACTGGAATGAGATCGAGAATCTGATGAGCTGGTGCAACGACAATAATCTCTCTTCCATTCATTGACTCCGTCTACACTTTTCTCAGCAAAGCAGCTAGCATAACTAAGGATCCCACGCACTCTGGACATTCTCTCTTCCACCTTCTTCCATTGGGAAAAAGATACAAAAGTCTGAGGTTACACACCACGTGACTCAAGAGCAGCTTCTTCCCTGCTGCCGTCAGATTTTTGAATGGACCTAATTCACATTAAGTTGATCTTTCTCTACACCCTAGCTATGACTGCAACACTACATTCTGCACTCTCTCCTTTCCTTCTCCCTTACGTACTCTTTGAATGATATACTTCGTATAGCGTGCGAGAAGCAATACTTCTCACTGTATCCCAATGCATGTGACAATAATTAGTCAAAAGCTCTTTCTCTACATCCTAGCTAAGACTGTAACAATACATTGTGCACTCTGTCCTTTCCTTCTCTATGAATGGTATGCTTTGTCTGTATAACACGCAAGAGAAGCAATACTTTTCACTGTATCCCAATACACGTGACAATAAGTCAAATCATATCACCCCAATTGGTCTCCAATAAATTGTTAGGGGCTGCCATATTAGTTTCCGACTGTCTCTGGCATTCAGTCTCACTAATACTAAAATATGGTAAACTATATTTCATATATTAAATAAGATTTCCCCACATCCCCCAAGTCATCATGCACAATGCTGCAGTTAAGAATGTGTGGATAAATGTTTCCAGGTATCAGTGGAAGCACTAGAAAGTGCATATAACACATATCTTTTCCCTGCAGGGTTGCTGATTATTGTGATTTATACCACAGCTGATCAGACTAGAAATCAATGGCTTAATACTGCACATCATGGCACATCAGTGCACCCTGTCCAAATACCAGTAAGTGGTTATAAACCACAATGTTCTACCTTGACCAATAAATGAGGTAATAGTGTTGGCCAGGTTGTCTTGTGGCATAGGAAGTAGGTGGCATCCCTGCCTCTGCACCTGAAGTTCTGGGTTCCAATGCCCACCCCTAGGTTTGATGGCCAAGGAAATAACGCGGCTGAATATCAACTTGCACAATCTGTTGATGGTAGGCAGTAAGAGCCAGAGAGAGACCCCTGGTCAACTACGCTTGATGTGGGGTGGCACCCTTCAAGCTATAAGCCTCTGGCAAAAGGGTGGAGGCATGTTCCAGGAAAACCTTTCCGGGGGAACAGACGGAAGTTAAAAGTTTATTTATTAAGGCTTACATTAACACCAATGAAATTCCCTCAGTCGCCATAATCTGACACCTGTTCGGGTCAACATACCCTAACCGACTCATCTTTCGGACTGTGGGAGGAAACCCATGCAGAAACGGGGAAAATGTGCAAACTCCGCACAGTCAGTGACCCAAGCTGGGAATCGAACCCAGGTCCCTGGCGCTGTGAGACAGCAGTGCTAACCCACTGTGCCTCCTTGTTGGCCAGTGAGTGACTAGGGCTCCAACTTGCTGAGTGCCCAAACAGACGTTGCAAGGATGAATTAGCTATGAGAAGTAGAGTCACATTGTAGCTCTGATATAAAGAAAAGGATCAGTAATCCAAGCTTGGAATTTTAAAGGTGGCAAAGGAAGAGAATGAAAAAAGTGTCATCTACCATGATTGGTAGCAAGAATGTAAAAGGCTTAGACTGCGGCAACTGCAAACATTGTGACATAATAATTCCACTGAAGTTAAAACGAAAGGATTTGGATCCTGGGAAGGTATCTTAAGTCTTTAATTTTAATCTCATGGTTCTAATTAGGCAGGAAACAAGGGAGAAAGAGAGGGACTCAAACACTATGTTATCACCTTTACTCACTCCCTCTACTCTTTAAAGTTACATGTTGGCTAGCCTACATGTTTTTTCAACCATGGTAATGACTGCTACAGTTACTACGAAGAGACAAGATTATAAAGTGCTTTATGGATATATTTAACTCAAATCAATTGGGAGTGTGTGATAGGCAGAATGGTCAGCTCTGCCTCATTAAGATTTCTGTGCCACAGTTTAAAGAAAATGGTTAAAAGTTTAATAGATCAACACAGTTGCCTTTAAATTGCCTTCCGAGAAGTTGCAGAGAATGTGTTGGTCACTGTCCAAATATAAATCTCTTTAGGAAGAGTTGGGAGTGATATGGCACTCAAGAATGGGGAATGAAATGAGAGTTGTGAGGTTTGGCAATCAAAAAAGCTAAAAGTTTATTTCTTAGTCACAAGTAAGGCTTACATTAACACTGCAATGAAGTTACTGTGGAGGTTCACCTGGTTGCCACATCACGGCACCTGTTCGGGTCAAGGCACCCTTAATCAGCACAGTCTTTTCAACTGTGGGATGAAACCGGAGCATCTGGAGGAAACCCATGCAGACACAGGGAGAACATGCACACTCCACACGGATACTGATCCAAGCTGCGAATTGAACCTGGGTCCCTGGAGTTGTGAAGCCGTGATGTGGAAATGCCAGTGTTCGACTGGATTAAGCAGCAGTACCAACTCATTGTGCCACCTCAGTGATTCTGAGGTTAAGAGCCAAGATGGATTTAACTCATTCTTCTGAGTTGTATCGATATAGTCACACCGATGTGCGCGTGCAATATATCCAGCAGCACTGAAAGATGGTCATCTTCAACAAAAAAAATCAAGGGAGGCAAACATGTTGTAGGAATGAAGTTACAGATGGCTATAAGCAAGTTTGAAAGACTTGAATTTAAATGTCCCTTAAGTCAGGGCAGATAATATGCAAAAACAGCATACTTGCCTTATGCATTTGATCTGGTAGCAGTGTCATTATCAATGGACAGATTTCTGCAGCAATTCTTAATTCAGATTAGATCAGTGAGTTAGTGGAATAAGAGCTTTCCACAGCATCAGTTCGGCAACCACTGTTTGGAGAAACTGGCACCTGACTTTATCTATCTCGCAGGAGTAGCAAATAGAACCGGCCAAGTGATGGGAATTCTTTTTAAATAAACGACTTGCTTGTTTCTCTGAGTTCTAACAAATTTTTCAATCCCTGGCAGGAGTATATTATGGTTAAGATTGGTACAAATTTAAGTCTACAATTCTGCAAATTTTAAATGGATTTCAAAAACAAAAAGTGCCCACATAAGGACAATTTGGGTTGAAAGAAATATAAATCAAAACTTCACAGCTCACTATTCCATCTAGCAGGAACATGCTTTTTTTTTAAAGCAACAAACTTAAATGTAGCAATCACTGCTACTTCAAAGTGAATCTCAGAATCTTACAGTGCAAAAGGAGGCCATTTGGCCCACTGGCCACAATTCCACCCAGATTCTATCCACATAACCCCATACTAAGGGGCAAGTTAGCATGGCCAATCTTCTTAACCTACACATCTTTGGACACTAAAGGACAATACGGTCATTCCCCTAAACCCGCACATTTGTGGACACTAAAGGGCAATTTAGCATTGCCAATCCACCTAACCCCCACATCTTTGGAGGAAATTGGACCACCCAGAGGAAACCCATGCAGACATGGGGAGAATGTGCAAACTCCACATGGACAGTTACTTCCAACTCAAGCCAATAATCGAACCCGGGTCCCTGGCGCTGTGAGGCTATGCTGTGGAGATGCCAGCGTTGGATTGGAGGTAAGCAGCAGTGTTAACTTACCTCCACTAAGGTAAGTTAATGTGGAGGTAACATTAACTTAATTAATGTTAAGTTAATTAAGATTAATTAACTGTGCCACCTCAGTGGTTCTGAGGTTAAGACCCACCAAAGATGGATTTAACTAATGACCACAGAGGGATATAATAGCAGCCCAAGTTAAAAGCAGATTTGGCTTGTCTGATCCTTGTAAGGCAAGGAATACCTGAATTAAGGCAGGAAGCCAACTTTTCACACTCTTGTGGAGGTTTCTCTTTATTATTTTGCTATAGGGTCCAAGATCCATCGACCAATTGTTTTATGAGCTTGTTTTTGATGACTCTCTCTGAAGGTCAGCTAAGACAGGTGACTGCACAGATGCAAAGTGAACTTAAGACTGCAAGTCACCACAAGTCACAGGCCATTTGTTTTGTTTTCTGGTTACTGGTAGGACTTGTCTACCAATTTGAGTTATTTTTAAGACATAATTCACCAATGCACCCTTGTAAAAAGCCAAGGCAATGTTCCAATGACACCTACAGGATCGAGTGCAGGAGATTATTAACGGCTGTTGGTACATCCCTCAAGTGCAGACAAAGGAAGACAATTGCTGACATGATGAAACAAGAGATCAGGCCTCTGCCAAGTAGAGTTAAGTTTCAAGGGCTTCAACTAATTCCTTCATTCTCTTGGCAAAAGCTACACAAGGTGGAGGTGTAACAAAGAACAACACAGCACGGGAAACAGGCCTTTCAGCCCAACAAGCCCACAGTGCAATTTTAGCATCCCCACTTCCACCCATAACCCTTGTCTATGTTTACAGAAGTAAGAAGTCTCACAATATCATCAGACTTTAACCTGGTGTGGTGAGGCTTCTTATTGTGCCGACCCCGGCCAGCATCTCCACAAACTGGAGGGAACACCAACTCTTGTTCACAGATAGTCGTGAAGAATGGTTAGAAGGGCTCTCCTTGGAGTGTTAAAAATTGCAGGACTCCGCCAGCATTTCATCAGCTACCTTTTTTAATTTTCCATTTCCTTGCATGGCTGGGTTTTGTTTTAAAAACAAAACTTTAAATTGAAATGGAATTTGGTGAAATTCATGAAGCTCATGTACAGGCAAGGTTGGTGCAAGAGTCTCAAGACAAACCTTTGTCAACCTTCAGTCAGAAACTTGTGAGGGGGCCATTGTTTTTCAGGCTATACATTCCGTGGCTCCTGCAGAAGGTACCTATAGAGGGTACAAATTTTCAATCACATGCATGTTGGCGTCACAGCATCTAGAAGTAACTTGCATTAACCTTCCAAGTCCTGCAACAAATCTTGACTATTGATTACGAATGCTCAGTGCAGTTTTGAATATCTTTTCAAACACAAAGTGAAAGAACATCCATTTGGAAAATTTAAGAGGGTCTTCAGAAAGAAAATGGGCGCATCTACCACCCAAAACTACTACGCCAGTAGTAAAAACTCGAGGACAAAGCTCTGATTAAGCAGTTTTCCAAGCCTCTTTCCGAAGTTCAGCCAGAAGAGGCTACTTGACAGATGTGATGTCAACTCAGAATTGCAGCACTGTTGGCGAACTGCTGCAGTCAAGGTGAAAGATGCAAACTTAATCTCAAAATGCTTTTCAATCTCCTTCAGACAAAACATGTCTGGACAATGTGTGAGCCTATTATCAAAGGGATTACTAAGCAACCTGAAATTCAGTTAGTGAATTCCTCCAATATGGACTGTTGTATTAATCTGTATTCTCAGAATATAAACGAAGACAACCAATCTTTGATAAGGTCATGGAGAATGAGCAAGGAGCTTGCAATAATTTTATGACTCTGTACACTCAAATTTAAATGTGCAAGTTGTAAAGGAAGAGATGATATGGAGTTGCTGGCGTTGGACTGGGGTACGTACAGTAAGTAGTCTCACAACACCAGGATAAAGTCCAACAAACTTATTTGGGAGCATGAGCTTTTAGACCAGCTGCTCTTTCATCAGGTGAGTGGAAAAACGGGGGCAGACAGACACAAACTGAACGACAAGATAAAAGAATAGGCAACAACTGATGGACAAAACAGGATTCGAACTGGAGCATTGCAGAAGAAATCCACTGGGTGCCAGCTCTTCCTTCATTGTGAATCACAAAAGGTCAGTGGTGTTCCAAAGTTAAAGCCTCCTGGACATGGGACAATCCATACTAAAACCAGAACAAGAGACTGAGACAAAAATGTGTAAATGAAGCAGGTATGCCAAGTTAGTCACTGAAAGTGAATACATTGGTTGAGTAGGAGGAATAGGATGGTAGGGTGCGCTGGTGTGGTGGGCACTCCAAACCAGAGTCCAAACGATAGATCACTGGTCTCCTATGGACAGAGATCCCAAACATCAAGTTGAAGATCTGGGCAGGCAACAATGAGTTGGCACTGGATCACAAGCAATCTGGCTGGCTGTTCATCGATTGCATTGATAAGGGATTTTTTTTAAAAACCCAAAGTTAGAAAGAGATATTGGGACTGGACAAGGGAAATCACATGAGAATGCCACATCTGAGACAGTAGGGTACAAGGAGTCGAGGTTGCTGGAATCCTCTGCCTTGCCGAAACATTCGCAGACATCAATCAGCAAGATTAACAAGCACCTACAGCAGACTTTACGCAGCTTTGGGTACACAGTTGGAAAGGAATGCCAACGCAAGTGGGAGCCAACCCTTTTGCGAGCAGAAACAGATGGCACATCAACATTTTGCTGCAAGTAATTGTGGCGCGAGGAAATTTTTCAAGAATCCAGTCAAAAGACTTTGAAGGAAAATGGCAAAGTGATCCCTTCTTAATGAGTTTCACGCTGGTTCCTTGGAAAGACATTAGTCAGAGTTAGGTATTCTCAACACTGTAGCAGAAAAGGCAAACGGTGGAGCTTTGTTCCATGTAACTTGTTTTTTCTTGCCAACACTCTCAGTGGCATGTTGTACATTACTTGAATGTATGCGATACCTTGCAGAGGCATGCAAGCATGGCCATCAAGCCACACCTCATGGGAAACACTTTACAGATTTAGACCTCAGGAGAGGAAAAGAAAAATCACATCTGGTATTTCAGAAATAACCAATAAAAGGCCCCCAACTCCTTCCTGGTCACCAGCATCCTACCCACACCCAACCACCATCCTCGGTCTCAACTGTTGTCAACAGTGCAAGCACAAGGATGTTCCTACGTGGTGTTGGGCTCCTTCAAATAAAGTTTAAAAGAATAAATAAAATGTTTATTCATTACAAATAAGGCTTACATTAACACCGCAGTGTAGTTACTATGAAATTCACCACGCTCCAGTGCTCATGTCAATCAATGCACCCTAACCAGCACATCTTTCAGAATGTGGGAGGAAACGGGAGCGCCTGGAGGAAACCCATGCAGACATGGGGAGAACATGCAAACTCCATGCAGTGTCCCGAGCCGGGAAGCAATGCTATGAGGCAGTAGTGCTAACCACTGTGCCGCCCCGTAATGATTATATCATACGCCTTCCAACCCGAGGCAGGTCAGTTGAGAACTCCCAACCCCCTCCCACACCACTCCTTCCCCCCCCTCCCCCCAAAAAAACAGACAGGACCACTAATGATATAACAGTGATGAAAATATATGGTCACAAACAGTAGTCCACAAAGCAATCGCAGCGGTGCTGAGAACCTCAAGCTTTGACCTTCCTTTCTCTTTGTTATTTAAGACTCTGTTTTGCAGTTTTGTGTTTCTAAGCTTATTCCATCCAGTTGGTGGCCAATTCCTACTCAGCATCTGAACTATACGCTTGGCACAGCCCAAGGGGCTCACTCCATGATAGCTGACCAAGTTTTGTTCCACCAGCACATGATGAACTGAGGGCAGCGACATTTTTTTAACATTTGCTTTTTAACCACCCGCTGTACTATCGGGACAGTGGAGCAGAAACCCAGACTCAAATCGAGAAATGACCAACAGATGTGGGCATATTCCAAGAGGAGGCAAGGCTGCAAATCACCCCTTGGGTCAGGACTGGGAGCTGCTCAGTTTTAATAAATCATCAGTACGTTAGGCAGGAAAAGAATTCTACAACGCTGGAGTCAAACACAGACAAAAGCAAAATGTGTACAAAGATTTCACCAGCCCCCTTGTCCCCACTTAAATGACACTCAAGGTTCATTGCTTGCAACTAAATCCTTAGTCATCTTCAAAAAAAAAAACATTAGACTAGTTTTTTTTTATTAAAGTAATTACAGATCATTTTCAAAAGCATTTCAGGTTCCTCTTAAAAGCAAGCAAAATTTTCACTCAGTTGTTCTATTTTCAACACAGATGGTGAAGATGTCTCAATCTAAATGCGTTTAACTAGATGACATATTTACAGAAGTGTGTGTGTTTTGGAAACTACAGGATCTATAAAGTTACCCTCACCCTCCAGTGAAGTTCCATCCACCTGTACAAACAGCAAGTGGCGAGAGAGGGGGAGAGAGAGTGGACAGAGAGAGAAAGAGATCAGCACAGTTGTGCAACTTAGCTCCAGTCACACAGCTTGAGGGGAATCTTCACAGCTTAAAACTTCACACTGCATCCAACTTTTACATGTGTAGAATTCATTAAAAAAGTTTTTTTTAAACCACACCCCCCACCTCCCTCCGTCCTTGCTACATACATTACACAATTCAGCTGTGAGTAATCAGAGGAACAGTGTGTTGGCAAATATGTGTGTGTGTGTGTGTGTGTCTGTGTATATGTACGTCAATGTATTGATATAGTTTTCCAAAAAAAAAAACCTCAAAACTCAAGTTGCTAATGCAATATCTGTGTGAACTAGACTTATAAATCCAAATCTGGTTACAGTGAATCCATCTCAATTCAATCTAATTCTTCTTAAGTCACCTTCAAGTTAAACAAAGCAAAAGTAAGATCCCTGAAACAGACTGGTCATTAAAAAACTGTTCCAGTCACTGCTTGATGTATTTTTCCCCTTCCCCCTCCCCAACCTCAACCCACTCTCCTTCCCCCCCCTCCTCCTCAACCCTTCCTCCCCCCTCCCTCCTCCCCCAAACCCAACTCTCTTTCCCTCCCACCCAACCCCAACTTTCCTTCTTTCCCTCCTCCTCCTCCCTCCACCCCAACTCTCTTCTTCCCTCCCTCCCCCCAACTCTCTCCTACCCTCCCTCCTCTCTCAACCCCAACCCTCTCTCCTTCCCTCCCTCCTCCTATTAAGAGAATGAGTGTTATCCTGCTCACCCACCTCAAGGTCAAGTTTGACAGAACAGTGACTGGTACAGTAATGAGCCAGAGAGAGGAGAGAAAGAGACAGCAAATCAGAAACACACTAGGTAGCTTCACGGCTGATGAGCAGTCTTGGAACAGTACAAATCAAATACTACTAACAAGTACACAAAATTGCCTCTCATACAGCCGTCCCTAGTGTGTCACTGGTCAAGCAGTCTGTTACACAAAGCCCAAGGAAAGTTTATTCCAGGGAGTTTTCTTTTGGTGAAACAAAGCAATTTTTTTTTGCACTACATTGCAATTAGAAACATCCCATTCAAGTTAGAACCACGCCACGGAGCAGTGTACACGTTTCAGTCCTGCCCACGGCTTGTCTTCTTTCCTTCATTGCTTTTGGAGTCTTGGGGAGGTGGAGTCAGCCAGAGGCTGGTAGGTGGAATTATCTTCCACCGTCCCCACTTCTCAGGGAAGGGCCAGCAGGACATCCGAAACTGGCCTCCTCCTCCTCCTCCTCGGCAGCTTAAGGGAGCAGCATGGGGAACTGATGTGGTGAAGGCGTTACATGCTGACGGCTGATGGAGCTGCTGTGGAGAGAAAATGTACAATGGTGCGGGGGAACAAGTGAAGGAAAGGAGTAGGGGAAGGTGGGGTGGGGAAGGTTACGCACTTTTTTTTTTTTAAGAGGACTTGCTAAAACAAAATCGAAGTCAGGGATCGATTCCAGCAAAGGGGTTGAAATTACACATGTAATTAGGGGATAAAAAGGGTATTGGCACAAGGGACAACTCCTGCTGTGCAGGGAACAGATTGTAAACAGAAGTATAAGTGCCACAAGCAGGCTTACGTTAACATCGCAATGAAGTTACTATGAAAACCCCCTAGTCGCCACACTCTGGCAGCTGCTCGGGTTACATCGAGGGAGAATTTAGCACATCCAATGCATCCTAAAACCAACCCGCCTTCAAGGCTGTGGGAGGAAACTGGAGCGGCCGGACGAAACCCACATGGGGAGAGATGGTGCAGGCACAGAGTGGGGGGAGAACATGCAGACTCCACACCAAACACTCAACCCGAACCGGGAATTGAACCCAGGTCCCTGGTGCCGTGAGGCAGCAGGGCTGACCCACTGCGCCATCTCTCCGCTGCCACACACACTCGCCTCGCCGAAGTCACCCTGCGCACGCAAGGTGCGCAAGCAACGCCAACTCAGGAGGCAACCGTGACGTCCAGGTTTCTCCAAGTCGGGCACTGACATTCGAGAGGGGGGGGGGGGGGGGTGGGGGTGAGAAAACTTTCAATGACGACACACATTTGCATTTAACCACGTTTTTTCCTCCACAACTGGTACAAAAAAAATTAAAAAACAAAAAACACAAAAAAATAGCAAAAAGGTCCGGAGAGCAGCTACAGCATCTTAAGACTATTCATGACAATTTTTGCATCGGTATAAAAGATTTTATGCAAAAGTAAAATGGTTCCTCTAGCTCCGAGAAAGATTTCTATGCAGCACTTGAGCTCCTTTTGGGTGGACGAGATTTGGGGTGGTAGTTTAGCAATGACGCTGTAGTGAAAAGATAACCTCAGACACACACACATACACACACACACAAAATCTTTGACCTAGCATAGCAGGTCAAGCCTTGGGGAGGGTGGGTGGAAGACTGGGAGACAAAGCTAGGAGGTCAGGGGAAAGAGAACAGACAAAGACACCAAAAAAAAAAAACCAACATATCGATGACCTAAAAAGCACCACGCCGAACCTTTGCTGCAATGACCACAGGAGTTGCTCGGTGAGGGAGGGTCAAGAGATGAGAAGTGTAATCCCCAGTATCCAACATTCACTTTTGTCTGTGGGCTTTTCTGTTCAGTACCGAGGAGGCATGTATGGTCGTTTTGGAGCTGTGGAATAGGGGGGACTTCCGTACGGCAGGCTAGGCCGTTTCCCGCTCTGGAAGGATTCCCGAGGCCGGAAGGACCCTCTGAAGTCTCTCTGGAAGAACCTGCCAGGGTTATTGTAGTCCCGCTGGGGCGTGAAGGGATGACTGTAGTAATCCCTCGTACCCCTTTGCACTGGAGGTCTGTTAGATAAGCCCAGGAAGTCTCTCGGAGGGCACGAGAGCAAGCCAAGCAGTTCTCTGGGGGGGCCGGCTAACGGGCCCAGGAGGTCCCTCGGGGATCCAGGTAGCGGACCGAGGACGTCCTGAGGAGGGGGCACAGGCGGAGGGACAAGCGGATCCCTGGGAGGGGGGACAGGAGGCGGGACGAGGACGTCCCGGGGGGGTGGGCCAGGCGGCGGCACAGGAGGGGGGATGGGGGGAGGCCCGGGCGGCGGGACAAGGTGGTCGCGAGGAGGGGGGCCGGGAGGCGGCACAGGGGGCCCGGGCGGGGGCCCCAGGTGATCCAAGGGCGGGGGTCCGAGATGGTCCCTGGGAGGGGGGACAGGGGGTAGGCCGGGGCCAAAGCGGTCAGGGGGCGGTGGGCCGGAAGGCGGCCCGATGTGGTCAGAGCTTCCGGGGGGCGGCCCGATCTGCTCGTGGGCGGAGCCTGGGGGCGGGCCGCTGTGGTCCTGAGGACCACTAGAGAAGGAAGCGTGGTCTCGCAGAGAGGTCGACGAGACCCCCACGTGTTCCTGCGGCGGGCCAGGGTGTCCTAGGTGATCGTGAGAGACGGGGGGCGGGCCGGGGGGCAGGCTCAGGTGGTCACGGGGGGGCACGGGCGGCAGTCCGATATCCCGCAAGGGGGGAGGTGCGATGTGATCCTGTGGGGGGCACGGGGCAAGCACGTGGTCCGGCGGGGGCCCCGGTGGTGGGCCAATGTGATCGTGCAAGGCGCCAGGGGGCAGGCCGAGCTGTTGAGTCTGCCTCTCGAAGGGGGCGGTGAAGCTGTTGCTTCGGAAGCTGGCTGAAGAGTCGGGGAACTGGAGTCTGTGCTCTTCGAACTGGCTGCGAAAGCTGGGAGGGACGCCTTGAGTCATCTCGGAGACATCGAGAGAGGAGGATTCATCCTCAAAGTCCGAGATGCTCTCGCTCTGCTCGAACCAGCTGCTCCTGGAGCCCCCCCTGCCGTGGCTCATGTTGCCCCTGCCTGAGCCCCGACTGGAGTCCAGCGTCTGAATAGGCTCCCCAAACATCAGCCTCCCGGCGGAGGGGGTGCTCGAGCCCAGCGTCTCGATGGGGGCTCCCTTCTCCTCAATGCTCTCGGACAGGTCGGACGTAGAAATGCGAGTCTCGATGAGGTGCTGCTCTTCCTCAGTGCCCTCCGCAATCACAGACTGGCTGAAAGCCGACAGGTTGCCCTTGTCGCCCAAGCCCCCCGCCGGGGCGGGGCTGATGGGGCTTTCCAGAGGCTTGTCGTCGGTCGGCCGACGGCTCGCGTTCTTCAGCATGTTTTTAAACTCGATGGTGGAGGTGGTGGAGACGGGAGAGCCCAGCGACACAGCTTTCTCCAGTGTGCCGGAGCGGCCGAAGGGGCCGGTGCTCTGCGAGGAAGACGGCTCCCGAGAAGGGGCCGGGCACAGAGAGTCGGGAAAGGCCTTCTGAAGCGGCCCGGCCCGGGACAGGTCGGAGAAGGCCGGCTGCAGTAAGATGTTGTTGGACTCGGGGAGGAAGAACTGACTGTTTTGGCCGGGGGAAGGCAGACTCTCGTGTTCGGCACTCTGATCATCCTCCCCGTAGCCCCGGCCACCGCCTGGCCGACTGCCATAGGCTTCCTGCTTCTTGAGGATGGATTTCACGGGCTTGGAAAAGACCGACTTCAGCCGGCTGTAGCTGGTGGAAATGGACTGGTACTCGTTGGGGCTCTGGTCTGCTGCCTTATTGGGTTTGAGGATGGATTTGGGGGCCTGCTTCCCCAGGCCTGAAACCGAAGGAGGCGGCGGGCCAGCGTAGTCAAAATCGGTGCAGGATTCACCCGAGTAGAATGGCTCCCGAGGGGAATCTCTGGAGGGGGAAGAGTCTTCCCACATCTCTGAGGGTTTGAAGGAGGAAGGGAAGGGGCTCCTGCCTCGGCCATATGAAGCGTTGCTTTGGTAAGAAGGCACTGCGTTGGAAAGCTCCGGGTAAGTGGGATCTCGGCTTTGCTGGAGGGACAGCGGTGGGGATATGGTGCTGCTGTTTGAAGAGGAGGGTGGGCTGATCAACTTGGACAGCAAGGACATGGGGTCAATGGCGCCCGGGGTCGCCGGCTTGTCCATGATCTCATCCTGGGTTGGAGTCCCCCCTCGCTCATCCCTCACCGGCGTGCCATCCTGGTTGTCCAGCATGGCGGGGTGACGGCTGCCTTCGGACGTCGGCAGGAGGCTCTTGGAGTCACCGGAGCCCAGGTTGCTCAGGAGGGGGATGTTGAGGTCCAAGGCCTTGAAGCCTGGGTTGATCTTCAGGAAGTTGTGGATCTTCAACTCCAAGCTGGATGGCGAGGGCGGCTCCGGCTCCGTCTCGGCAGCCACTGGCTCGGCAGCCGGCTTCTGGCCGGTCACACCGCCTCTGGGTCCGGAGACACCGCTGCGGAGGGAGCTCTCGAGCACTGTAGTGTTGGCTGGTGCCTTCAGGCTTGCACTGGACAGGGCAGGGCTGTGGTTTACCGGGGCTGAGTTCACTGAAGAGCCAGAGGAAACTTCGGATGCGGGTGAGTTCGGGGAGCATCCAATCAGCCCTTGGATTAAGGACTGGGTGCTGGCATTAATTATGGGAACACTTTTATCCATGGGACTGGTGACATTCGTAACTGCTGGGGTAGAGAGGTTTGGAGCTGCACTGCTGCAGGTGACAGAAGCATTTCCTGTCACACTCTGAAGCAACGATGAGAGACCTAAAGCAGGAGGAGGGTTGGGGGGGGGGGGGGGGGGGGGGGGGGAGAACAAGAACATTTCAGTACATTTCTTTTATGTGAAGACCCACAGACTAATTATAAACCTTTCCATCTGCTGCAAAGCAAGAAAGCAATTCTGTTTTTAAAACATTGCACTGTCTACACAGTCAAACAGCACCTTTTAATTTGATCTGTCACACAGAATCACAACAGTGCAGGAGGAGACCATTAGGCCCACCGGGTCTGCACCAACCACAATCGCAACCAGGCCCTATCTCTGTAACCGTGTATATTTACCTTAGTTAGTCCCCCTGAGACTAAGGGGCCATATCCCTCTATACCCTATAACTATCTAAATGCTTTTTAAAAGATAAAATTGTATCCACCTCTACTACTGCCTCTGGCAACTTGTTCGAGACACTCACCACCGTCTGTGAAAAAACTGCCCCTCTGGACATTTTTGTATTTCCCCCCCTCTCACCTTAAACCTATGCCCTCTAGTTTTAGACTCCCCTGCCTTTGGGAAAAGATGTAGACTATCGAGCTGATCTACTCTCCTCATTATTTTATAGACCTCTATAAGATCATCCCTCAGCCTCCTACGCTCCAGAGATAAAAAGTCCCAGTCTACTCAGCCTCTCCTTATAACTTAATCCATCAAGTCCTGGTTCACATAAGTGAACCAGATGGGTTTTTCCGACAATCAATCAATGATACTTTCATGGTCACTGTTACTGAAACAAGGTTTATATTCCAGATTTATTAATTGAATTTAAATTCCACCAGCTGCCATGAAAGGATTTAGAATTTCTCCAAGTATTAATGTGGGCCTCTGGATTACCAGCCCATTAAGAAGTTTGACTTTGATGCAGCAATGCTAACCGAAGTTGAGGGTAAAAGACAGTGGACATTAAAGATTTGGGATAAAGGATGAATTAAAAATAGGAAAAGGTGCACTGAGGCGTGGAATGGTATTCGAAGCTTTGATGGAATCAGCCCTGGGTGTGAAGTTACCAATCTGACATACTTGAGTGCCAAGTCAAAGAACAGTATAGCATAGGAACAAGCCTTTGGCCCACCAAGTCTGTGCTGACACACATGCCTCTCTAATATTTCCTTGTTTCTATGTGGTCCCTATCCTTCTATTCCCTAACTATCCATGTAGCTATCCCAATGCCTTTGAACGCAATTATAGATTCTGCTTCCACCACCTCTTCTGGCAGGTTCCAGGTATTCACTACCTATCCCTCACATCTGTTTTAAATTTTCCTCGCTCCTCACTCTCAAACTCTGCCCCCCTGAATAATTGATCCTTCGACTCTGGGGAAAAAAGACTGATTATCCACTCTGCTCAAACCTGCCACAATCTTGTAAACCTCTGTCAGGTTTCCCCCTCACCCTCCGATGTTCCAGTGAAAACAATCCAAGTTTGCTCAACCTTTCTTCACAGTCCGTATCCTCCAAACCAGACCAACATCCTGGTTAATCTCTTTTGCACCCTTTCCAATGCATCAACGTTCTTCCGGTAGTGTGGCGACCAGAACTGCACACACTACTCCAATTGCAGCCTAACCAAATTCTGAGAACAGCTGCAACATGATTTTCCAATTCTTATACTGAACTCCTTCCTGACCAGCTTCTCCACCTGAGTTGCCACCTTTAGGGAACTGTAAATCTGCACACCTACATCCTTCTGCATGCTAATTTTTTTAAGGGCTCTACCATTTCCTGTAGACTTCCCTTCTGCAGTAGATCTTCCCAAATTACATCAGGTCATATTTGTCCAGGGAAAATTTCATCTTTCAGCCCAGGTCGCCAGCCAACTTATATCCTGCTGTATCCTCTGACAATCCTCCTCACTATCCCAATTTTTGTATCATCTGCAAGTCAGCCACCTACATCTTCCTCCAAATCACTTATGTACTTATTACAAAGGACAGAGGCCCCAGCTCCTATCGGGGCTGTCTGCTGCAGGCAGAGAGTCAGGATCTGGGTTCTGTACCTTGCAGAGCCGGAGCAGAGGGACCCTGTGTCTTGCTGAGTGCTGACAGGATGCTCTCTGGAGTGAGTTCGACCTTGGACAGGATGCTTGCCAGGGGATTGGGAGGAACCGGAGAAGGTTTCTGAAGGGGGGCCTTCAGGCCACTGTTGAGTTGTGCCCCGGAGGAAGAGGCTGATGTCACTGCGAGTGCGGGTGCTTGGCCGACCCCTGGGCTGACTGCAGACAGAAAACAGCAAAATCTGACAAGGTCAGTCACAGACAAGCTGATGATGCAGCAACAGAATATCAAAGTTAAACAAGATTTCAGTCCCATTTCCCTTTCGTGAAACCAAAGAGTCTATAGCATTACATTCAATTCTTTTCCTTTATTCATTCATGAGACACGGGCATCGCTGGCTGGTCAGCATTTATTGCCCATCCCTAGTTGCTCCTTGAGAAGGTGGTGGTGAGCTGCCTTCTCGAATCGCTGCAGTCCACGTGCTGTGTGTTGACCCACAATGCCATTAGGGAGGGAATTCCAGGATTTTGACCCCAGCGACTGGTATATTTCCACATCAAGATGGTGAGTGGCTCAGAGGGGTAACTTGCAGGTGGCGGTGTTCCTCATGTATCTGCTGCCCTTGTCCTTCCACACGGAAGCGGTCATGGATTTGGAAGGTGCTGTCCAAGGAACCTTGGTAAATTGGTGCCATCTCGTATAAATTATCTTGGAAGTATGGTTCCCAAATTATCACTATCTAAACATGCTGGGAGGGGAAAGGTATGAACGTGTGCGCATGTGAGCTGCTCACCTTTCTACAGCACACAAGACACCAATTATGTGCCAATTTAGAAAGGCTATACAACTGTTATTCAATATAGGATTTCAGTGGAAATTAGGTGATTATTTGCAGAGAAACAAGTGTTAATGTGTTTTGAGAAAGAGATAGGAGTGGCACAAAATACCCACAGTGTAGGAGGAGGCCATTTGGCCCAAGTCTGCACTGACCAGAATCCCGTCGAGACCCTATACTTATAACCCCACACGTTTAACCTGCTAAGGATCAATTTAGCATGGCTAATCCCCTTAACTCGTACATCTTTGGACTTGCGGGGCAATTTAGCATAGCCAATCCACCCTAACCTACACACCATGGAATGCTCAGAGCTGCTGCAGATATGATGGGCCAAAACAGTCTCATTCTGTTTTCTAACAATTCTGTGATTCTACTTTAGGAGGAGGATGATGGGTAGGGGGCAGTTTTAAAGTTAAAAGTTCAAAGTTTATTTATCAAGTGTTACAAATAAGGCTTACATTAACACTGCAATGAAGTTACTCCGAAAATCACCTAATCGCCACACTGGCGCTTGTCGGGGTATACTGAGGGAGAATTTAGCACGGCCAATGCAGCCTAACCAGCACGTCTTTTGGAAGAAACCGAAGCACCTGGGGGAAATCCATGCAGACATGAGGAGAACATAGATTCTATACAGATAATGACCCAAGCTGGGAATTGAACCTGGGTCCCTGTCGCTGAGGCAGCAGTGCTCACCATGCCACCCAGTTGTAGCTCAACTGCTGGGCTCAACTCAAAAGTCATCATCTGGTTCTGCACCGCTACGCTTATGGACCCTGTTTACTGCAAAGAAAATGTGAGCCACGTATTTTAATTCCTGGATTAAAATGCAGCAATACAATCGAGATTTACCCAACTTACCTCATTAACAAGGCAAGAAACTGCCGTGCCTACATCCAGCCACAGTTTCACTGGAAGATCAGCTCCAGTTTTAGTTAGCAGAGTCTCTCTCTGTTTACAACCAGAAGGGCAAGTTGCTATAAGAAAAACTAGCTTGCATCCAAACTCACTCACTTCCTACAGAGACAAGTGATCAGATTCCCGTAAAGGAAATGAGGATAAAAACAACGGATAGAAACCTGAAAATATTAACACATCAACTGCTCAAAAGCCATGGCTCTTGAATGTGGTGATGCAACTGTACCTTTCAGGAATGTGTTTTTTTAAAATCACATTCTCTGCAGTTGGAAGCAGGTTTTTATTTAATTGTTGCCAGTCAGTTAAAAGTCCTTTCATTGCTGCTTCAATGGTTTAAATGGGGTTATTTTTGATTCGATTTATTGTCCCATGTATTGGGACACAGTGAAAAATATTGTTTCTTGTGCACTATACAGTCAAAGCATACCGTTCATAGAGAAGGAAAGGAGAGACTGAAGGTTGTAGTGTTACAGTCATAATGCGAGGTAGGTCCATTCAAAAGTCTTAATAGCAGCAGGGAAGCAGCTGCTCTGGAGTCAGTTGGTACGCGACCTCTGACTTTAGTATCTATTTCCTCCAAGGAAGATGGAAGAAAGAACGCCCGGGGTGCATAACTGTGCTGGCTGCTTTGCCAAGACAGCTGGAAGCGTAGACAATGTCAATGGGTGGGAGACTGATTTGCGTGATGGTTTGGGTTACATTCATGAATTTTTGTAGTTCCTTGCGGTCTTGGGTAGAGCAGAAGTCATATCAAGCAGTGATTCAACCGGAAAGAATGCTTTCTATGGTTCATCTGTAAAACTTGGAGAGAGTCATAGCGGACATGCCAAATTTCTTTAGTTTTCTGAGAAAGTAGAGACGTTGGTGGGGCTTTCTTAACCGTGTGGGAGGAACCAGTATAGGCTGCTGGTGATCTAGACACCTAAAACTTGGAGCTCTCTATTCTTTCTACTTTGTCCCTGTTGTTTTATTCTGGCCCTCATGCAGTATCTAGGAATTTATGATCTTTTGCACTGTTAGGGGAGTGAATGATTAACAGGTCACACAACAGAAGTTCTTTCATTTCCAATTTGGTTGCTGTTTTAGTTTAAGTGTTGCTTAGACATCAGTGTTTTCCTCTCTCTGGTGTTGGAAATTCTGCTGGTAGCTGGAAGGTAGCCTCCTGGCCTTTCTGAAGCGAAACTTCTGCTGGATTGTCTCTCTCTCTCTCCCTGGTGTTTTGGGAAGCTGTTCTGACTTTAAGCTGGTCTGTCTATCAAGAAAACTACAGCATTCAGCCAAAAGACTAAGCTCCAGCATCACGTGAGCGTTTGTATTTTGTGTTAAACTTGTGACACAGGGATGGTTATAGGATGTTTGACTGGAACATTTCACATCTTCAAGGTTTATATAATGGTTGTTTTTACTCTTGTTTGTAATCGGTGAAAGATATTGCTATGTGCTAACTGTATTCTTAAATAAACTTTGTTTGGTAAAAGCTCCCTAGTGGGTCAGTTGAATCATACTTGAAGTGAAACATCTCGTGCTCACCCTACACAAATTCTTACGATCCAGACGGACTTTGTAAAATACTGAAGTTTCTGATCTGAATTATAACAATGTCAAACTTCAGGTAGTCTGCTTCCTATGTGCCTCCAACTCCCAACATTCACTCCCTCACTAGCTTCCAAAGGTGCTGACTTACAGCTGGTGATCCCCTTTTCCCCAGCTCAGGAAGGAATTGTTCATGGCTCTCCCGAAGCATGGCCAACGTCACAATGCACTGAAACACGGAGGCCAGTTTGGGCGCTGCCCACAAAAATTGAAAAACAAAAGCTGCCAAACGACCAGATATCTCCCATTCTCCTCAGGTCAGACTGGCTGAGGGGTGAATGTTGGGTCATGACACCTAAACACTTCAGTTCTTCATAATCGGCGATGGGGTATGGGGGTGGGTGAGGGATTTGACCTCCACTTGAAGATCAGATGGAGCCTTGCTTTAGAACCTCATCCCAAGGATGACGCCAGCAACAGAACCACACAGAAGGATCAGACTAAATCACATGGCTCATGACTCTGGAGCAAGTCTTAACAAGACTGTTCTCTTCCTGTTGGCGAAAACTTCAGCAGTCACAGCCATTCTGTCTCTGATCTTCAGGTAAACGTTCTCCAAGGTGGCCTTCACGACACACGACAGCGCAGAGTCACTGAGCAGAGGCTGACAGCCAAGTTCCGCACACACAAGGAAGGCCTTAACCAGGATCCTGGGGACATGTCACACTATCTGTAACCTCCACAACATGCCTGGGCTTGCAAAATTTCAATAACTATTCTGGCTGAATACAACTGACATCTCTAAATTGTGCTTAACTCTCTCTCCGCTCACATTGTCTGCACTTTTAAGACCTGATTACCTGCAAAGACTCAATTCCAACCAATATTTTGTAAATTGAGTCTTATGTGCCCTGCTCGTGAACAGAATTCTCACTCACCTGACGAAGACACGGCAAGTGGTCTGAAAGCTAGTGCTGCTTGCCACCAAATAAACCTGTTGGACTTGATCCTGCTGTCGTGAGACTTCTTACTGTGTTTATCCCAGTCGAACGCCAGCATCTCCATATCACGGGTCTTGGACACAGAGATCAGAGACAGAGTCGAGATCTGTTAACCAGTGGTGCTTCAGAGCTTGAACGGTTCCAGGGCAAGCGTGGTAATCCATACATTGTAGCCACAGAGATAAGCATACACACAAAAGGAACACTGCACTCCAGCAAGAGCATTCGGCCCATTTGGAATAAAATTCGGCAATCAGTCGACAGAGTAAATGGCAAATAGAAATGCCCTTTGACGCTCTTACAAGTGATATTTTAGGAATTTTCTTTTGTCTTCCCACAAAGTAATTCGAGATGGAAGTTTTAACTTGCAGAATACTTGGGAAGCTTTTCTTTAAAATTGCCACAAGAAGCTCAATTAAGACCGGACACAATTGATCGAACTGGAATCATTGATCCACTCAAGTCTGAGACTGAAAGGCTAAATTTACCCTGGCACAGCTGACATGATGTGTAGATGGTGGTGTTGGACTGGGGTGGGCACAGTAAGAAGTCTCACAGCACCAGGTTACGGGCGGCAGAGTGGTTCGCACTATTGCCTCACAGCGCCAGGGACAGGGTTCGATTACCAGCTTGGGTCACTGTCTGTGCAGAGTCTGCATGTTCTGTTCTGCCTCCCCCGCCCCTGGCGCTGTGAGGCAGTGGTGCTAACCACTGTGCCACTATAAGGGTCCCCTTATTTGTGAAAGGGTATACTGGCCTCAGAGGGAGAACAGAGAAGGTTCTCCAGGTTGATACTGGAAATGAGGGGGTTAGCTTATGAGGAGAGACTGAGTAGACTGGGCTTGTACTCGTTAAGAGTTTAGAAGGCTGAGGGGAGATCTTATAGAGAACATATAAGATAATGAAGGGGCTAGATAGGGTAGAGGTAGAGAGATTATTTCCACTTAGAAAGGAAACCAGAACTAGAGAGCACAGCTTCAAAATAAGCCGGGGGGGGGGTGTCAGTTTAGAATAGACTTGAGGAGGAACAACTTCTCCCAGAGATTAGTGAATCTCTGGAATTCTCCACCCATTGAAGCAGTGGAGGCTACCTCTTTGAATATGTTTAAGTCAAGGGTAGGCAGATTTCTGGTTGATGAGGGAATTAAGGGTTATAGGGAGCAGGCGGGAAAGTGGAACTGATCCATTTCAGATCAGCCATGATCTTACTGAATAGTGGGGCAGGCTCGAAGGCTAGATGGCCTACCCCTGCTCCTATTTCTTAGGTTATGTTTTTATGTTCATTTATGCTGGAAGTAAACTGAATTGTGTACTAAATTTTAAAACACATTACTGTTGGAGCATACCTTAGCTTGCATTTTGTATTCTGCACATTGTCCCCATGTCTGCGTGGGTTTCCTATAGATGCTCCAGTTTCCTCCCACAGTCTGAAACATGTGGTGGTTACGGTGCATCAATCATACTAAATTCTGTCAGTGTATCTGAACAGGCACTGGAGTGTAGCAACCAGGGTTAATCGCTGGCTGGGCTAGCATTTATCACCCATCTCTAGTTACCTTTGGAGGGGCAGTTAAGAGTCAACCACATTGCTGTGTGGCTCTGGAGTCACATTAGGCCAGACTGGGGTAAGGACGGCAGATTTCCTTCCCTAAAAGGAACCAGATGGGTTTTTTTGACAATGGGTCATCAGTAGATTCTTAATTCCAGATACTTTTTATTGAATTCAAATTCCACCATCTGCTGTGGTGGGATTTGAACCCAGGCCAGAACACTAGCTGAGTTTCTGGATTAATAGTCTAGCGATAATACCATTGGGCCATTGCCTCCCTGCATGCGACACATTTTCTTACAATTGAGGTGATGAGTTACCATTCTGAACATCCCACATTAATATTTGGGGAGTGATCTGCTGTTTGTCCGGGGGTGTTGTTAAACCAGAGCTACAACTACACACAGACGTAGGTTTCAAGTCACATTCACCTTCAAGAGAAAGGTGAAACAAAGTTCCAAACATAATATCAGCAAAATCCAGTGGTATTAATTCCCCATTTTCCAACGTGGCACAGCCCATGTTAAACAAAGAATAAAGTCCCCCTCTCTTTTGTCCCTGTAATGCACTACAGCCACAACTCGGAGTGTGTCCGAAGTTTATTTACTAGTGTGATGAGTCGGCTTACATTAACACCACAATGAAGTTATTGTGAAAATCTCCCAATCTCCACACTCCTGTTCAGGTACACTGAGGGAGAATTTTAATTTTCCAAGTTTATTTATGAGTGTCACAAGTTAGCTTACATTAACACTGCAATGAAGTTACTGTGAAAATCCCTCAGTCACTGTTAGTACGTAACCAGTGACTTTGATTGGATGTAATGTGACCAATGGGGAACAAGCTGACCCAGTAAAACATGGAACCAGTGATGTAATAGTCAGCTGACTCAGTATAAATAAGAACCTGTTTGGAATTGTGTTGGGCAGAGAGTGGGCCCAGGGGAAGGCCGCAAGTTCAGAACACTGAAGTTTCTCTATTAAACCATCGCTTAGATTTATAAGTTGCAGTAAGTTTTGTTGTATTTTCATCAACTTCATTTTGAAGAGTTCCTTCTGAAAGAACAGTCACCACATTCCGTAGCCTGTTTGGGTACACTGAGGAAGAATTTTAAGTTTCTAAGTTTATTCATTGGTGTCACAAGTCGGTTTACATTAACACCACAATGAAGTTACTGTGAAAAACTGCTGTTAATGCGTAACCAATGACAACTTTGATTGGATGCAATGTGAGCAACGGAAACAAGATGCAAGGGTCAGCTGACCCAGTTAAGCTTGGAATCACAGTGATGTAATAATTAGCTGACTCAATATAAAGAAGAAACCATGTAGAATTGTGTTGAGCTTAGAGTTTGGAGTAATGATGTTTCATTATTAATCCCCTCCCTTGATTGATAAGTTAAATCCTTACTTGAGCCAGATACACTGGCACTAGAGGGGATGCAGAGGAGATTCACTGGGTTGATTCCAGAGTTGAGCGGATTGGCTTATGAGGAGAGACTGAGTAAATTAGGGCTATACTCATTGGAATTCAGAAGAATGAGGGGGAGATCTTATAGAAACATAGAAGATTACAAAGGGAATACATAAGACAAGCAGGAAAGTTGTTTCCACTAGCAGGTGGAACTAGAATAGGGGGCATGGTCTCAAAACGAGGGAGAGCAGATTTAGGACTGAGTTGAGGAGGAATTTCTTCACACAAAGGGTTGTGAATCTATGGAATTCCCTGCCCAGTTGAGGCTCCCTCATTGAACGTTTCTAAGACAAGGATAGATAGATTTTTGAATAGTAAAGGAATTAAGGGTTATGGTGAGCGGGAGGGTAAGTGGAGCCGAGTCCATGAAAAGATCAGCCATGATCTTATTAAATGGCAGAGCAGACTCGAGGGGCCAGACGGCCCACTCTTGCTCCTAGTTTTTAGAAGTTGGACTACGTTTTCTTGTATTTTTATCAACTTCATTTTGAAGAGTTCCTTCTGAAAGAACAGTCGCCACACTCCGTCACCTGTTGGGTACACCGAGGAAGAATTTAGCATGGCCATTGCACTCTAACCAGCACGTCTTTCAGACTGTGGGAGGAAACGGAAGCATCCGGAGGAAACCCATACCGACACAGGGAGAACACGCAGACTCAGCACAGACAGTGATCCAAGCCAGGAATCGAACCTGGATCCCTGGCGCTGTGAGGCAGTGGTGCAACCCTAAATGGTTATTCTTAACTGTGCAGGAAAATAACAGGACCCATGACCTTGTGCAAGTCCTGTGGCGATGTGTGCAAGGACCCCAGTCTGGCACGTTCCCACCTTTCTCACCTGTGTTCTTCATGGCGGTTGTCAAGCTGCTGAGAATGGAGCTGATCTTGCCCAGGTCAATGTTTGCCAGGTTGGGGAGGGCTAGCGGTGGGGTGGCAGTGGTGCTCTTTGCCTGCACCGTCTCTGTTGGAACCGGTGCCTTCTCCGGTGGGGGGCTCACACTCGCTGCTGTTGCTGCTGTCACCACTGCGGTGCTAGGACTGAACTCCTCCTTCTTCTCCTCACTCTCTACTGCTAAAAAATAACGGTGAAGGAGGGAGACAGAGGCAGAGAAAAGGAGGGGGGGGAGAGAGAGAGAGAGAAAGAGAGGGGGGGGAAGAGAGAGAAAAGAGAAAGGAGGGGGGGGGGAGAGAGAGAGAGAGAGAGAGAGAGAGAAAGGGGGAGAGGAGAGAGAGAGAGAGAGAAGAAGAGAGAGAAAGGAGGGGGGGGGAGAGAGAGAGAGAGAGAAGAGGGGGTCGCATGCGAAGAGCGAAATAAGTAACGTAGTGAGTCGGGATATAGATAGTAGAGAGAGAAATCCAGGTGTGCTCAGTATTTATAAATAATGTTTGGTCGGCTATATAAAATTATTGTGGTCGATATATAGAACATATTGTTGTAGCTCTATCGAATACCTTGTGTTTCTTATTATCTCACTGACTTTTTTTCTCTATCTCACACTTAATTTTTTTTACGCTCTCTATAACTCTTGTTTTTCCTTTTCTCTCTCTCCCTCCTTTTTTCTCCGATCCATCCTTTTTTTGTCTCTGTCTCTCGCTCTACCTACCCCTTAAATTTTTTTATTCTACTACTGCCACCCCCTTCTCTTTTCTTTTTCTTTCTCTCCCTTTTTTCCTTTCACCAATTTTCTTCTTTCCTTCTTATTCTTTTTCTTCTTGTTTTTCTCTGCCCCTTCCTTTTTTTATCTTTTCTATTATTTTTTTCGCTTTTTTACTTATCAACTCACTTCAATTTCTATCATGATTTATCTGCTAATTTTCTCCTGGTGTGCTTTCAACGTCTCTCCAGCGTCCAGATTTCTGCCACATTCAGATTTCATATCTTACCATGGTGGGATCTGAACCCAGCATCCCTCGGTTACCATTCCAGTATCACCACACTACAGCCACAAACTGCTGATCGCTTGGATATCGTTAAATGTCACCATTAGATTCAATCTAATCCAATACCCCCCACCTCCCAGCCAATTGATAGCATTTCCAGGAGGAATTAGGATAGTGAAATCTGAACAACCACCCCCCGCCCCGTTTCACTGGTGCAGGCACTGAGGCCAATTCTAACACCCAGAATGACCCACCAGCTGAGGTTCCTGCATAGTCTTCCCCCTCTGCTACTCAACTGATGCATTCTGCGTCACCAGGAGAGGACTGGCTCGATTCCTGACTGCCATTTGTCACGCACAGAATCCCAACAGTGCATTCGACCCATCAAATCTGCACTGACCACAATCCCACCCAGGTCCAATCCCTATTTACTCTAGTCTCTCTGACACAAAGGGGTAATTTAACAGACAATCCACCCTAACCGATACATTTGGACACTAAGGGGCAATTTAGCATGGCCACTCCACCCTAACCTATACATCCTTGGACTGTGGGAGGAAACCCATACAGACACAGGGAAAACGTGTAGACTCCACATAGACAGTGACCCAAGCCTGGAATCGAACCCGCTATGCTGTGCTGTAAGGCAGCTGTGCTAACCACCGTGACACCCTAATTGGACAGGAATTGGAAAATTGCCCAAATTGTGGAACTGAAACTCAGATTAAAAGGCCAGTAGACCAAGTTAGGCAGAACGCTGGTGTAATGAACTAATGCTACCAATGCAGGCAGGAAAAGGAATAAAATAATCTGGTAATTTGACAAAGGATACAAATGAATTAATCATTGAATAAAACTTTTAAAATTTCTATTGAAGCGCTGTGATTTGTTTCTCGGGTGCAGAGTGCAATGGTGGTTATGTTAAACATGTAGCAGAATCTTGGTTATGCTGTATCTGGGTAACTGCGCACGGTTCCAGTCTCCATGTTGTAAAGGACACAACAGCACTGCAGAAGGTGCAGACAGGAATGGATACACAAATGCGTGAAACCAGAACTGAGACAGTGAACGGCACCACAGTGTCAGAGGCTGCCCCCTCCCTTTTGAGGCAACAGACACAGGGAGAACATGCAGACTCCGCACAGTGACCCAAGCTGGGAATCGAAGCCGGGTCCCTGGCGCTGTGAGGCAGCTGTGCAAACCCACCATGCCGCCCTTGGAGAAAAAGTTTCCACTTGTGGGGGGAGTCTCGAACTCGGGATAAATACCAGATAGTTACTGATAAAGTCGACAGTGAGATAAGGAGAAATGTAATTAACCGACTCGGGAGCTTGCTTCCACAGGAAGCGGTTAAGACCAATAGTGTGAGAAGCTTTCGAAAGGATATTTGATAGAATCGAGAGGGGGAAGAGAATGGAAAGATGTGTGGCAGTAGGTGGAAGGGGGGAGTATAAAGGCCAGCACAGGCTAGCTGGGGCCTGAAAGGCCTGTGCCGTGATTCTATGGGCAGGGAAGCGCTGCTGTTTTTGCGAGCCGGGTACCTATGATGCTCGCTGCTCCAGCTGCTTCATCATCCGAGAGCTCCATGTCCTCCACGTCACAGTTATCCCCCAAGGCTTCTGGTGTGGGCGGCCCCGGGCTCTCTTCCACTTTCTTCGGCTCTGCCGTGGGCTCTTCGGCCGGCCGGATGGGGGACTCCGAGCCGGTCGGCGATGGGGCATCCATGCTGGGAGAGGGGATGGGCGACTCATCCGGATCTGGGAGGGTGGTTTTCAGCTGGTCCAGCTTCTTCTTCAGGTTGTTGACTCTGTTTGCAAACGTCTTGTATGCCTGCAAGAGAAAGGGTCGCTCGTATTAATAATAACGTTAAGTGTCAACACACGACAGACAGCACGGAACAGACCACTGGACCTAACCAGCTCATGCTGGTGAGATGGAAGGTGTGGTTTCTGGGAGAGAGGCAGAATAAAGTAGGACAGACATAAGGACAAGTCAGAGCTGGGATTCCTGCAGCATCCAGCTGACTACCTGACTCCCCAAAGCTTGTTCACCATCTACAAAGGACACAAGGAGAGGCAATGGCCTAGTGGTAATACTGTTCGACTGTTAATCCACAGACTCAGCTAATGTTTTGGGGAACCCGGGTTTGAATCCCACCATGGCAGACGGTGGAATTTGATTTCCATAAAAAATATCTGGAATTAACAATCTACTGAAACCGAGTGTCTTAAAGACACTCAGTGACCCGGCCCCCTCTGCGGCAAAGAGTTCCACACATTCCCCACTCTCTGGCTGAAGAAATTCCTCATCTGTTTTAAAGGATCGTCCCTTTAGCCTGAGGTTGTGCCCCCTCTGGTTCTAGTTTTTCCTACGAGTGGAAACATCCTCTCCACGTCCACTCTAGATTAGGGCCAGTCATAGACAGCAGTGGGAAGTTGTGCGTGGAGCCTGAAGAGATTGGTGAGGCACTGAATAAATATTTCTCTTCGGTATTCACGCAGAGTGCTGGAAATGTAGCTGTGGAGAGCACTGAGGTACAGGGTTGCAAATTGGGGAGTATTGTAGTAGATAGGGAGGATGTGTTAGAAATTCGCGAGGGTTTGAAGTTGGATAAGTCCCCTGGGCCGGACGGGATTTACCCTAGGATTCTCTGGGAGGCAAGAGAGGAGATTGCAGAGCATCTGGCTCTGATCTTCAGGTCCTCGTTGGTTACGGGTGTGGTTCCGGAGGACTGGAGGATGGCGAATGTGGTCCAATTGTTTAAGAAGGGGAAGAGAGACCTTCCTGGGAATTATAGGCCAGTGAGTCTTACTTCTGTGGTGGGCAAGGTATTGGAGAGAATTATTAGGGATAGGATTTATAGTTATTTAGAGAGAAATGAATTGATTTGGGATAGTCAGCATGGTTTCGTGAAGGGTAGGTCATGCCTTACTAACCTCATTGAGTTTTTTGAGAAAGTGACCAGAGATGTGGATGGGGGTAAGGCGGTTGATGTAGTATATATGGACTTTAGTAAGGCGTTTGATAAGGTGGCCCATGGAAGACTTCTACAGAAAATGCAGATGTGTGGAATAGAGGGTGATTTAGCTATTGGATTAGGAATTGGCTGGCAGATAGAAGACAGAGGGTGGTGGTTGATGGGAGATATTCATCGTGGAGTTCGGTGACAAGTGGTGTGCCTCAGGGGTCTGTTTTGGGGCCCATGCTGTTTGTAATTTTTATAAATGATCTGGATGAGGGTATTGAGGGATGGATCAGTAAATTTGCAGATGACATTAAAGTCGGTGGAGTGGTAGATCGTGAAGAGGGGTGTTATAGTTTACAGAGTGACTTGGACAAGTTGCAGAGCTGGGCCGAGAGGTGGCAAATGGAGTTTAATGTGGAAAAGTGTGAGTTAATGCACTTTGGCAGGAACAATAAATGTGTAGAGTATAGGGCTAATGGTAGGGCTCTTACTAGTGTTGAGGAACAGAAGGATCTTGGTGTATGTGTCAATAGATCCCTGAAAGTAGGCAGTCAAGTGGATAAGTTGTTAAGAAGGCATATGGAGTCTTAGCTTTTATTGGTAGGGGGATTGAATTTAGGAGCCGCAGCATCATGTTGCAACTGTACAAAACTCTAGTGCGGCCGCACTTGGAGTATTGTGTGCAGGTCTGGTCGCCACATTATAAGAAAGATGTGGAGGCATTGGAGAGGGTACAGAGGAGGTTTACTAGGATGTTGCCTGGTATGGAGGGCAGGTCCTATGAAGAGAGGTTGAAGGATTTGAGGTTGTTTGCGTTAGAAAGGAGGCGGCTAAGGGGGGATCTTATTGAAGCATATAAGATAATTAGAGGTTTGGATAGGGTGGACAGTGATAGCCTTTTTCCTAGGATGGAGAAAGCTAGCACGAGGGGACACAGCTTTAAATAAGGGGTATGAGTTATAGGACGGATATCAGAGGTAGGTTCTTTACTGAAAGAGTGATTAGGGAGTGGAATGCCCTGCCTGCAGCTGTTGTAGATGCGCCAAGTTTGGTGGCGGTTAAGAGGTTAGTTGATAAGTATATGGATGAGAAGGGAATGGTTTAGTTAGGAGGGGCATTGCTTTTTATTTTGGTCGGCACAACATCGAAGGCCGAAGGGCCTGTTCTGTGCTGTATTGTTCTATGTTCTATGTTCTATCCAGGGCCTCGCAGTATCCTGTAAGTTTCAACAAGATCACAACTCCCTACTCCCCAAACCTTCTAAACTCCAACGAGTACGGACCCAGAGTCCCCAACCCATTCCTCATACAACAAGCTCTTCATTCCAGGGATCATTCTTGCGAACCTCCTCTCGACCCTCTATCTGAGATATTTCTCCCAACGTTTTTGATGAACAGCACATGACGGGTCATTAAGGCACTGTCGCAGTCTTCCTGACTCAATTAAACCTCTCTTGTCTGCCACCCTCACACAAGTCCCTTCACCTTCTCTAATCATTACAACTTGCTCTGTTCTGATGAAAAAGTCACGGGCCTGAAACGTGAACTCTTGTTTCTCCTCTCTCTCTTGCCTGACCTGCTTGTTATCTCCAGCATTTATTGCACATTTCCAGTATCTGTAGTATTTGTGTCAGAGCAAAGGAAAGCAGGACTAACTATTGCATGAAGGGCAGGCGGTGGCAGAATGATATTTTCACTTGACTAGGAACCCAGAGGAATGTTCTGGGGCACCCAGGTTCAAATCCCACCACAGCAGATGGTGGGATTTTGATTCAATAAAATCTGGAATTAGGAATCTACTGATGACCCATTATCAGAAAAACCCGTCTAGATTCCTTTGAGTAAGGAAGTCTGCCATCCTTACCCCGGTCTGGCCTACATGTGAACCCAGAGCCACTGTCCGTCAATTACTCTCTGAAAGGTTTCTAGCTTCCACCACCTTTCTAGGCATTGCATTCCATCCCCTTCACCCTCCAAGCGAGAAAGTCTTTCTTTTTTATATGCAATTCTGGTCACCTCATTGCAGGAAGGTTGTGATAGCACTGGGGGGGCAGGTACAGAGGAGATTTACCAAGATGCTGCCTGGGATGGAGCATTTAAGCTACAAGCAGAGACCGGATAGGCTTGAATTGTTTTTCTGGAGCAGAGAAGGCTGAGGGAGGATGTGATTGAGGTAGACAAGTGCCAAATACCTGGGTACAATCAACGCCAGGCACTAAGAGTACTCAAACTTCCAAGCTTTAATGCGCAATGAGAACACAATATAGGACAAAGCATTGCAGGGTATTCTGCCCATTCATACAGTAAATGTAATAGTTATAGTTCACACTATTTTGTTTTTTTTTTGGAATTTTGTTATTGAAAGGGTCTTACTTTCATCCTGTAGCCAAGGTTGGAAACACTGTTTATGAAACTGACACAAGGTTTAGATTAGTCTCTTACCCTGAGTACATGAGCGCTGGCCTCACAGAAGGTCTTGTTTGCGAATAAGTACTTTCCATTACTTAACGAGAATTGTTTGCTCTGACTTAATTTCTACAATTGTCTACTTAATTGTAGACTTAATTTCTACAATTGTAGAAATTAATAGCTGGAATTACTGCTTAATTTCCACATAAGATCAAGTGGGGTATGGACAGGGTGAGCTGTTGTTCCTTTTTGTTAAGGGGTCAATCACGAGGAGACATAGTTTTAGGATATGGGGCAGAGGATTTGGAAAGAGCTTTTTTGCTCAGAGGATGGCAGGAATCCTGAATGCGCTGCGTGGAAATGTAGTGGAGGCCAGAAACCTTATAACCATTAAAATATATTTAGATGAGCACTTGAAATATCATAACATTAAAGGATATGGGACAAGTGCTGGGAAATGGGATTAGCACGCTTTTAGTGGTGGATATTGTTGGTACAGACTTGATGGGCCGAAGGGCCTTGTATGCACTGTATGCCGAACAAGACACTCAGTTCAAGGGCAATTAGGGATGGGCAATAAATGCTGACCCAGCCCAGTGATGCCCACATTCACAAATTAATTTCAAAAAATCGTTGAGCTATGGTTTATTTATTCGTGTCACAAGTCGGCTTACATTAACACTGCAATCAAGTAGTGGGAAAATCCCTTTAACTGCCACACTCCTGTTTGGTTACATTGAGGGAGAATTTAGCAAGACCAATGCACCTAATCAGAATATCTTTCAGCCTAAGAGGGGAAACTGGAGCACCCAGAAGAAACCCACACAGAGAGAATGTGCAGACTCTGCATAGACAATGACTCAAGCCAGGAATCGAACCCGAGTCCCTGGCACAGCAGTGCTAACCCACCGTGCTGCACATCAGTTATCAAGGAACAATGGAACAGACAGGAAATGAGCGAGGGATAGTTGGACAGGTTTTAGCGGACACACTTTGTAGGGAATAAGGAGACAAATACGGTCCGCCTCCTCTCCGTAGGGAGAACTCAGAGCGAACCAAAAACGAGACACTTACATTTGCTACAATCTTGACCTCCTTGTACTGAGCCTCGTAAAATATCTCCGCATTTTCCAGAGCTTCGATCAGTGGTGGTGTCTTCTTCACCTCCCTCTCCAGCTCTGCGCAGAAATCCTCCAACTTGGAACTGGATTCCTCAAAGTCTTTGGAAAACCGCTTGCCCCCAGCACGATCTACAAAGAGAGAATGAACTGTTTCTATGGTTGAGCTGCCTGGTCTTAGCGAATTCCTTGCGGAAATCACAGAGCACGCAACAACAGTGAGGTTAAAACAATACAACACAAACTCCCAGTCGCAAAGGAGATACTGAGCGAGCAAATCCAGCATTGCTGGAAGGTTCACAAGAATGATTCCTGGAATGAAGGGTTTATCGTATGAGGAACGGTTGAGGACTCAGGGTCCGTCTTCGTTGGCAGTTTAGGAGGACGAGGAGGGTTCTTATTGAAACTTACAGGGTACTGAGAGGCTTGGATAGAGTGGACGTTTCCACTAGCAGGAAAAACTAGAAGCAGAGGGCTCAACCTCAGGCGAAAGGGACAATTCCTTAAAACAGAGGAATTTCTGTTTGAGGAGGAATTTCTTCAGCCAGAGAGTGGGGAACGTGTGGAACTGTTACAGAGGAGGCCGGGTCATTGAGTATCTTTATGACAGAGATAGATAAGTTCTTCATTAATAAGGGGATCAGGGGTTATGGGGAAAAGGCAGGAGAATGGAGGTGAGAAAAATATTAGCCATGATCAAATGGAGGAGCAGACTCGATAGGCAAAATGGCCTAATTCTTATGGAAAGAAAATAGATCTTATTTTCTTATAAAGGGAACCAGTTGGAGGGTCTGAAGGATCAAGTCCAGGATTACTGTCAGATTTGGACAGGTTGGGTGAATGGGCTAATCAGTGGCAGATGCAGTATAATTTCAATAAATGCGAGGTTATTCACTTTGGAAACAGAAACCAGACAGATCACTATCTGAATGGCCGGAAATTGGGAGATAGGTGTGTGCAGAGAGACCTGGGTGCCCTTGAGCACTAGTTGCTAAAGGTAAATGCGCAGAAGCAGCAGGCAGTAGAAACGGCAAATGGCAGGTTGGCCTTCATAGCAAGAGGTTTTGAGTACAGGAGCAGGGATGTGTTGCAATTACACAGGGCCTTGGTGAGGCCACACCTAGAACGTTCTGCGTAGTTTTGGTCCCCCTTTCTGAGGAAGGATGGTCTTGCTGTCGAGGGAGCGCAGCCAAAGTTTACCAGGCTGATTCTGGGAATGGAGGAACTGCTATTTGAGGAGAGATCGACTCGGTTAGGATTGGTTTTGCTGGCGTTCAGACGAATGAGGGGGGATCTCATTATAGAATTCTAACAGGACGAGACAGGGTAGATGCAGGGAGGATGTTCCCAATGGTGGGGGAGTCCAGAACCAGGGGTCACAGTCTGAATATTCAGGGTAGACCATTTATTTTGGAGGTGAGGAGACATTTCTTTGCTCAGAGTGGTGAGCCTGTGGAATTAATTCCCACAGGAAGTAGTTGACGCCAAAACATTGAATGTATTTAACTGGATACAGCACGGGGGGGGCACAAATGGCATCAAAAGTTATGAGGGAGAAAGCAGGATTAGGCTATGGAGTTGGATGATGAGCCATGATTGTGATGACAGGAGGAGCAGGTTCAAAGGGCTGAACAGCCTTCTCCTACTCCTACCTTCTATTTTCTCTAAGTCCAGAATAACTAAGGAAACCAGTTGGACAGTCAGGGGGCAAACCAGATGGGGAATTGTGCTACTTGTGTTAAAACCTGGGATGGGGTTATCTTCTGAGGAAAGGTTGGATCTGTGTTCAGTAGAGTTTAGAAGAATCAGAGGTTATTGAAACGTAGCACTTCCTGAGGGGGCTCGACAGGATGGATACTGAGAGGATGTTTCCCCTGTAGTGGGGGAAAGGGGATAAAAATAAGACAAAGATGATTTTTTTTCTCCTTTCCCCAGAGAAAGGGGTGGAAGCAGGGTGAATGAATATGTGCGCGGTAGAGTTGGGCAGATTCTCAACTAGCTGGGGGAGGGGGAGGGGTGTCGAAGGTGGAGGGATGTTGGCGTGAGTGTGGAGTCAAGGCCACAATCACATCAGCCACGATCTCATTAATGGTGTCACTGTGGGTTTCTTCCCACACTCTAAAGACGTGTAGGTTAGGTGGACTGGGCAGCTTCCAGTGTGCAAAGACGTGCAGGTTAGGTGGATTGGCCATGCTAAATTGCCTCAATGTCAGGGAGATTCGCACGATAAATACATGGGGCCACGGGGATATGGCCTGGGTGGGATTGTTGTCAGAGCGACTCGAAGCTAAATGGCCTACTCCTGCTCCGAATTTGAACTTAAAAGCTTGTTATAAAATCTCATTGATATATTCAAGACGATATCAAAATAAAACAGTTCAAATCAAAGAAAAATACACAAATCCCAAATAAGTATATAAAATTTTCCCTCATACAAATATACAAGATGAGAGAGAATTAGATTAAAAACATTGCTACGTCCACATTTATTTTCTGTAAACTGCCCTTGAAGTTATACTTTCCGATCATGCATAGCATCACAGAATCCCTACACTGCAGGAGGCCAGTCGGCCCATCGAGTCTGCACTGACACAATCCCACCCAGGCCCTATCCCCATAACCCCACATTTCCCCTATTAATCCCCTGACACTAAGGGACAATTTAGCATGGCCAATCCACCTAACCTGTATATCTTTTGGACTGTGGGAGGAAACCAGTGCACCTGGAAGAAACTCACACAGACACAGAGAGAACGTATAGACTCCACACAGTGATCTAAACCAGGAATCGAACCCAGATCCAATTGTGCTGCCTCAGTATATCATTACTGTATACTGTGCACAAGTATGAGGGGAAGAGGTAAAGCGGAGAGAATGAAATTGCTTCCCTTGGTGGAGAATTCTAGAACCAAAGCATATAGATCCAAGCTAAGTGGCAGTAGGCGTAGAGAGGACATAGGGAAGAACTTTTTTAAAAAGCAGAGTGGTGAGTGCCTGGAATTCGCTGCCATGAGTTGGTGGTGGAGGCAGAGACCTGAATCTCTTAAGGTGCTGTAAGATACAGGATCAAGTACAAGAAGATGGGATGAGGAAGGATGACCTCGGGATGGCAGGGTTAAGATGGGCTGAATGGCCTCTTTCTGCACTGTGACTTTGCTATGGTTCTGTTACTGAGCCAGTGTTTCCTGCCACTGTAACAGCGACCTCACTTCAGGTGCGCGCTGGCAGCTGTGCATCAGTTTGCAAGTTCCATGTGTGGCGTTAAGACATTTCGTTAAGTGCAATTCCTTGCGAGGTCTCAGTGCCACTGTAATTACAGGTTGCAGCCACTGGGTCGCACCATACCCCATTGCTTCTCGACACAGCAGACAATGCCATGGGGAGATGGCACACGGGATACTCATTTGTTTAAAGAAACAGCAAACACAGGTAGTAGAAATGGTTGAGAACTTCCTGATCACCAAACTGTCCTGGTCCCCCCCACCACGTGCCAACATGATAGTTAAGAAAGCCCCACCAACACCTCTACTTTCTCAAAAAAACGAAGGACATTTGGCATGTCAGCTACGACTCTCTCCAACTTTTACAGATGCATCATAGAAAGTATTCTTTTTGGTTGTATCACAGTTTGGTCTGGGCTCCTGCTCTGCCCAAGATTGCAAGGAACTACAAAAGGCCATGAACGTAGCCCAGTCCCATAACGCAAACCAGACTCCCATCCACTGACTCTGTCTATACCTCCCGCTGCCTACGGAAAAGCAGCCGGCATAATCAAGGAACACCCCTACACCTCGGACGTTCTCTCTTAAACCTTCCTCCATCGGGAAAAAGATATATAAAAGGGGTGGCCCAGAACGCCAGGGATCAAGGTTTGATTCCCAGCTCGGATCACTGTATGGAGTTTGCACGTTCTCCCCACGTCTGCTTGAATTTATTCAAGGTACTCCAGTTTCCTCCCACAATCTGAAAGACGCTCTGGTTAGGATGCATTGACCTGAAAGGCGCCAGAGTGTGGTGATTAGGGGAATTTCACAGTAACTTCACTGCAGTGTTAATGTAAACATTACTTGCAAATAATAACAAAAATTATAAACTTTTATACTAAAACCTGAGATCACGTACCAACTGACTCACTCTCCTTCTCTATGAACAATATGCTTTGTCTGCACAGCACTCAAGAAGCAATACTTTTTACTGTATCCTAATACACGTGACAATAATACATCAAATCCAGTTCTGCACTCTACCTTTCAATCGTTTCAATGTCTCTGTGCTGCAGACATCCACGCGGAGACTCCCAAGCTGCTTCTCCTTGAACTCCCGCTCATCCTCGGCTTGCTTGTAGGACCCCAGCTGATCTATCAGTGCCTGTGGCTGCAAATGAAGAGGGGGGAAAGGTCAGCTTCTGCTTCCCGCTGACTCCCAAGCAAGGCACGCTGCAATGCACACTAAATACTGCAATGTGACAGTGCGATGGAGCACTATCAAGTAGAGACTGTTCCCCCCCTCCCATAACCTGCTGGCCGTGGCTCAGTGGCAGCACTCATTTCTGGTTGTGGATTCAAAGCCCACTCCAGCCTTCAGCACACAATGCTGATGGACACACTCTGCTAGTACTCTGCCCTGCAGGAAGTGTCCCTGTTCAGAGGGGGCATTTAGGCCAAAGCCCTGCCTGCTCTCTTCCCTGCTCGAGGGGAAGTCGTGCAACCTGGGCACAGCCACTGCTTACTGAAAACCTCCAGATCTCTCTCAACGAGTCAATGATTAATTAATTAACTTGGATCATCTTTTACTCTTGGCAATGTTGGCACATGAAGTTTCCAGGCAGGACTGTGGGTTAGCACTGGTGCCTCCCAGTGCTAGGCACCCAGGTTTGATTCCCAAACTGAGTTCCCAAACTGTGTGGAGTCTGCACCTTCTCCCTGTATCTGTGTGGGTTTCCTCTGGGTACTCCAGTTTCCTCCCACACTCCAAAGATGTGGTTAGGTGGATTGGCCATTCTATTGGAATCATAGAATCCCAACAGTGCAGGAGGTGGCCACTTGGCCCATCAAACTAACAACAATCCCATCCGATCCCTATCTCTGTAATCCCATATACTTACCCTGCTAATCTCCCTAACACCAAAGGGCAATTTAACACAGCCAACCTCCCCCAACCTACACATCTTTGGACATTAAGGAGCAATTTAGCATGGCCAATCCACCCACACATCTTTTGGACTGTGGGAGGAAACTGGAGCACCTGGAGGAAACCCACACAGACACGGGGAGAATGTGCATACTCCACAGTCACTCGAAGCCAGGGTCCCTGGTGCTGAGAGGCAGCAGTGCTATATTGTATTTTCACAGTGTTAGAATCCCGTGGAATCATGTGGGTTTATTCCAAAGACAGGTGGCTTTAATCACACCCTTCCGTTACAGGAAGCATCACACTGGACTCCTCATCAACATCCCAGGGTCTGGGTGAGGATGGTAAGAGTATCAAGGTGGAGGAGGCCTTTCTTCAATCCCTTCAATGTCCTAGTTGACCAAGACAAGTGAAAACGAACAAATCCTTTTGCAAGTCATGTTAAAGGCACGTAGCCGTGTGAATAGTTGCACCGTTCAGGGAGATACATGGGTATACGCTGACCAGGATAATTCCACGTTCCATCTTTGGTCTTCGCTGAACTACAGCCGAATGATGGCAAGGACATTATAAATCAATCTCTCCATTCCAGGACTATGAATTATTCAAGAAAATTAAGGGGAAGGCGGTGGCCTAGTGGTCACATCACCAGGGTAGCAACCCAGAGAGCTGGATTAACGCCCTGGAGGAAATGGGTTCAAACCCCGCCATGGCAACTGGTGGATTTTAAATCCAATTAATAAACGTGGGATTGAGAGTGAGTGTCAGTAACGGTGACTGTGACATCTATCATCGACTGTCGGAGGGCCCAGCCGGTTCACTAATGGGAAGGAAATCAGCCGTCTTTACCGGGTCTGGCCTACATGTGACCAGAGATCCATGGCAAGGTAGTTGATTTTTAATTGCTCCTCTGAAAAGGCTGGGCAAGTCACTTGGTATAAAGGCAACTAGGGAATTGTGGGTTTTTTTCCACAGGACATGGGTGTCGCTGGCTGGGCCAGCATTTATGCCCATCTCTAGGGGCACATTGCTGTGTGGTTCTGAAGTCACATGTAGGCCAGACCGGGCTAAGAATGGCAGACTTCATTCTGTGAATGGAACCAGATGGATTTTTCCAATATTGGATCATCATTAGATTCTTAATTCCAGATTTTTTTTTTGTTGAATTCAAATTCTACCATCTGCCTTGGCAGGATTCGAACCTGGATCCCCCAGAACATTAGCTGAGTTTCTGGATTAATAATCTAGCGATAATACCACTGGGTCCATTGGGCATCAAACACCTCAGGGTGAAAAACAGAGTCACTCTGACTCCCCCACCCTCGCGAACCATTATTCAGCCAGTAAAGGTGAACATGTGGAGTGGATAGGATTAGGGTTCACAAGTGTGATACTTATGGTCCAACTCTGGCACCAGCTGCCTAGTGTTGGCACATTTGGGAATGGTCATTGCCGTACAGCATTGAAGGGCAAGTGTGTCCGTGGGAACCGTATACCAGGGCAAGGTGGTCATTTAAAAAAAGAGGGGAACAAAACATGAAAACACTCACCCTGAACTCAGCGAGTATCTTGGATTTGACCACGATCCGGGTCTTGTTGCTCACTGCAAGAAAGAAAGATGCAGTCAACAGAGAGGACAGCGATCCCACCATGCCCCATCCTGTCTGGGTTTTAGCAAAGCTGGATAGTGGGCAGGTCAGATACAACAAGTCTTTAACACAGCTCTTGCCAGCAGTGAGCAATCCCATAAAACTGATCAGTGTCACAATGCAAAACTCCCCCCAAAAAACCTATAACAGATAGATGGTGGCAGGTCTGCCTCCCAGCTGAGAATCATCCTCAATAGCTCAGTCCCTGGGCACATGGCTCTCACACTGCTCTATCAGGTTAAGTCAGAATCAGGAGGTTTAGGCGCACCGCTTCTTGCTCAGGTGAGTGGCAGTGATGAAGGAGCAGCTCATGATTCCAAATAAACCTGTTAGACATAAAGCTGGAGTTGAGAGACTTCTTACTGTGCCCACCCCAATCCAACACTGGCATCTCCACCTCATGCTCTGTCAATGATGTAGAGATGCCAGCGTTGGACTGGGGTAAACGCTATAAGAAGTTGTCCTATGTACCAGCTTCTTGGAGATCCTTTCCACTTGGAGACGATTTCCAAAGTTTCTACAAAGATGCAAGAAAGCAGGTGACACACTATCCCACCCTCATCATACAGGTCTGAAACTATTCACGTAAAATGACACACTGCAGTTGTGTTGAAGCCATGATTTTTACTAGTTCCCAGGTACGATAGTCCTGGACCAAAGCCAGGGAAGCAGGTGTGTATTTCGACTGCCCCCCCCTCCCCTCCCGGTTTACGAGAGGAAGCAAGTTAACCGAGATCGCCACTCCAGCACTCAGCATCTTCTGTGGTCAAGTGGCCCTCACGATGTCTGAATGGGACAGCTTCGGATGTGATAGGGGAGGTTATTCCCTCTCCCACCCCTTCCCCCACAAATCACAATGCCCCTTTGGAGAGGAGGGATGGTGCATCAGGCAACACAGTCACACAGTGGTTAGCACTGTGCCTCTCAGCTCCAGGGACCTGGGTTCAATTCCCGGCTTGGGTTGCTGTCTTTGTGGAGTCTGCACGTTGTCTCCCTGTCTGCTTGGTTTCCTCCCACAGTTTGAAAGACATGCTGGTTAGGGTGTGCTCCTGTATTAAATTCTCCCTCAGTATACTCGAAGAGGCGCCAGAGTGTGGTGACACAGTAACTTCATTGCAGTGTTAATGTAAGCCGACTTGTGACTAATAAAACAAATAAACTTTGAGTAAAACCCTACGTTAACGCACATGGTTTTCACAAGGATAGCAGTCATTTGGGAGAGGCACCAGAGGCCAGAGCAGTCATGGATGTAGATGCCAAATGGTGGCACAGTGGTTAGCACTGCTGCCTCAGTGCCAGGGACCTGGGTTCGATTCCCAGCTTGGGTCAGTGTCTGCGTGGAGTCAGCACGTTCTCCCTGTGTTTTTCCTCCCACAATCTGAAAGACTAAAGTTTATTAGTCACAAATAAGGCTTACATGAACATTGTAAGTTACTGTGAAAATCCCCTTGTCGCCACACTCCAGTGCCTGTTCGGCTACACTGAGGGAGCATTTAGCACGGCCAATCCACCTAACCTGCGCATTGTTAGACACTAAGGGACAATCTATCATGACCAATCCATCTAACCTGCACATCTTCAGACTTTGGGAGGAAACTTACGCAAAACATGCAAATTCCACAATGACCTGAGGCTGGAATCAAACCTGGCGCTGAGAGGCAGCAGTGCTCACCCACTGTGCAGCACATTAGCCATGCTAAATTCTCCCTCAGTGTAACCTGCACATCTTTGGACACTAAGGGACAATTTAGCACGGCCAATCCACCCTAACCTGCACATCTTTGGACACTAAGGGACAATTTAGCACGGCCAATCCACATAACCTGCACATCTTTGGACACTAAGGGACAATTTAGCATGGCCAATCCATCTTTGGACTGTGGGAAGAAGTTGAAGCACCTGGAGGAAAGCCACACAGACACGGTGAGAACGTGCAAACTCCACACAGTGACCCAAGCTGGGAATTGAACTGGGTCCCTGGTGCTGCAAAGCCGCAGTGCTAACCCACTGTGCCGTGCTGTCTAAAGTGTTAGCTTGAAAGCCACCACGTTAAGCCAGACACGGGTGCGCAGATATCAGGTAACACATACTGAAGTAATTAGCTGCTGCTGAAAGTTTAAATACAGGTAAGCGGACACCTTGCCAGGTTAAGCTGCCACAAGATAGCAGGATTCAATTCCCAGTGCACTGAGTGGCTTGCAGCCTCTCCTTCTGTCTGTTCAGCACCCCCACGTACAAGTAGGACTCAAATGGAAAGCCAAGAAGTTGTGGGCTTTCTGAACACATCTGTACCACTGCCCAATGTTGGTTCCGTACCTGTTTTCACTTTTGTGAATTCAGCTGGCTTTCTTCCCACTGAAATGAATGGAAACAAGTGAAAGGCAGTGAATTTGCTGCGTGCATTATCGGGTGCCTTTGCGACGGACGCTCCAGACTGCACGGCGATACCATTTATTCGCATTCATTCACGCGGCGGCGGGGGGGGGGGGGGGGGACTAAGCATTAAAAGCTTTTTGTTGCAACGCATCTGACCTCAGTTAAAAACGGTTCTAATTGTCGGAGGCTGGCAAAGGGTCGGAGAAATCCCCCCCCACTTTTTAATGAATTCCACTACCCGAGAGGGGAGGGTTAGTCTCTTGGATTGCCGGCAGGGAGGTGGAAAGGAGGATAAAACCAGCTCCCAGTTGGGTAACAGCACAAGCGGAGATGATTGCAGCACTGCCTGGAATCACAGATTGTAATCCCCGGATGACGCTCACAGTCCAAACTTGCGGCAGAAGAATTGGGAAGATATGCAGAATCTGTGATGCCATTTGACAGCCACTATCAGCGCCCAGAGGGTGAAGCTAACACGGCTGATTTAACTCTGCTGTATTAACTACACCCTTACCGCTCGCTGGGGTTTTGATTGGAGCTGCACACCTTCCTCTGACATGGAGATAAAGTGCACAGTTGCGGGGAGAAACCACAGCATATTTTGCAACTCTCAGACGCTGAAAAGTTAAAAGCAATCAGGAAAGACTTGAGTATTTGTCATTCGTGGTGAAGAGAAGAATTTACAGGGGGTGCAGAGCAACAGAGTTGGGAGTAAGCAGCCATGTACAGACCCTGAAGAAACAATGACAGGATGGGGTTTACGGAGGGTAAGGGTTGCAACTGAGACTGAGCGACGGAGTATCTCACTCTGGGGCATTATAGGGCAGACGTGAAGTACTGTGACAGACAGGCTGAGGTAGGAGTGTTCAGGACTAAGAAGTCTTCCTGAAGGGTTGTAATATTCCCCAGAGGAACTCTGAGTGCCATATCCTTATCTTTCAAGAATGAAAGATTATAACCTGTGCACCCAGTAGCAGGGCAGGAGAATTAGCGACAGATCACCTGGTATGCATGCTCACAGACCTCGTCAGGGACATGCAGGGTGAATAGGAAAACTTGTACAGAGGCTGCCCCAGTCTCTATGTGTCTTCCAAATCCTTCTGCCTAAGAGAAAACTCCACATGATCACCCATTCTCAAGACAAGTATCCCTCTTCTGCTGTGTTGCCCTAAGAAAAACAAACACATGCCTCCCCCCTTTATTAATCTTCAATAACTTCAATCTTTAAGCTACTGACCATTAAACTCTAACTGAACATTGTATAGATGAGATGATGATTATAAATCAAGTCTTTGAGGGGTATTTCTGCTTCTCGAAGAGGGGTGTCATTCCACAGTTGGAGATGCTTCCACCACATCGATATTAACAGGAACCTCTGCTGACATCGGCCCTCACGGAGACATCAGTTAGATCTGTGACAGGTCCATCGGGCACTTTATGTTGATACAGTGGCAGTGGTTAGCACTGCTGCCTCACAGTGCCAGGGACATAGATTCGATTCCTAGCTCGGGTCACTGCCTGTCTTAAGTCTGCAAGTTCTCCCCTTGCTTGCGTGAGTTTCCTCTAGGTGCTCTGGTTTCCTCCCACAGTCCAAAGATGTGCAGGTTAGGTGGATTGGCCATGCTAAATTGTCCCTTAATGTCCAAAGATGAGCAGGTTAGAGGGATCCATGGGGCAAATACACCAGGCTTAGGGGATAGAGTCTGGGTTGGTCGTTCTGTTGGAGAGCTGATGTAGACAGATGGGCTGAATGGTCTCCTTTTGTACTGCAGTGATTCGATGAGTCCATCGTGTTGTGACACGTAATCTCAGTATTTTTCTCTGTCTGAATTGCTGACTCCGAGGCCAATTTCAATGTTTTTTTGAATTTCTTCAATTCATTACTCATTGACAAGCTTCCTTCTTCAAGCCCTTTATTCTCCCAGTTCAGTTCTTGACTGGATTTTCCCTCCGCTTCTGACTGCTTTTTTTTTTATATAGAGTTCAGCTTACTCTACATTGAGTCAATAACTTCATTTTGTAAAACTCTGTCATGTTTACTATCAGTCATTTATTTCATCTTGTTTCAATATCATTGCTGGACTAGGGGTTGGGGTTCGGAAGCTTGAATTCCTTCTGCTGATTCCTCTATGTTCAATAATCCCTCGTTTCTTTGGAACTCTCTCATTTCTGAAGTCCCATGGTGAATGCATCACGTTCTTACTGGATGTGGACATGTACATTCCAGAAGTTCACTTCCACTAAATCCTTATCGGTTTCGCTGTTAGTAGCATCCGTCCCCGAAGGAAGTGTCGACTTACTTGCATTCTGCTTGTTGCCCTTCATAGTGGCACTTACTGCTGTCTCACAGTACCAGGGACCAGGTTCGATTCCCAGCTTGGGTCACTGCCTGCGTGCTCCGGTTTCCTCCCACAGTCCGAAAGATGTGTGGGTTAGGGTGTATTGGCCCTGGTAAATTCTTCCTCAGTGTATCTGAACGTCCTCCCTGAGGTAAAGGAACTGAAAGTGCACACAGTGCTCTAGTTGTGGTCCTTTACAGTTGAGTAGGACCTCACTACTACTCTACTTAATTCCTCTTGCGATAAAGGCCAAAATCCAAAAGACATGCTATTAGGTTGCACTGGCGTTCTAAAATTCTCCCTTAGCGTATCCGAACAGGCATGGGAGTGTGGCAACTTGGGGATTTTCACAGTAACTACATTGCACTGTTAATCTAAGGCGACTTATGAGCTCTTCCATGCAGGTTTAGGCAAAGAGTCATTGAGGTTTACAGCATGGAAACAGGCCCTTCGGCCCAACTTGTCTATGCCGCCCTTTTTTTTGAACCGCTAAACTAATCCCAATTGCCCACATCTGGCCCATATTCCTCTATACCCGCTGGGTCCCTGTTACTGTCTAAGTGCTTTTAAAAAAGATAAAACTGTACCCGCTTCTACTACTACCTCTGACTGCTTGTTCCAGACACTCACCACTCTCTGGATCCTTTTGTATCTCGCCCTTAAACCTATGCCTTCTAGTTTTAGACTTCCCTACCTTTGGGAAAAGATGTTGACTATTGAGCTGATCTCTGCCCCTCATTATTTGTAGGCCTCTATAAGATCATCCCTCAGCCTCCTAAACTCCAGAGAAAAAAATTCCAGTCAATTTCAGCCTCTCCTTATACCTCAATCCATCCATGTGACCAGTGCCGCACGTGGCACAGTGGGTTAAAATCATAGAAACCCGACAGTGCAGGTTCATCGAGTCTGCACCGACCATATTCCCACGCAGGCCCTATTCCCTTATCCCTACATATTTACCCACTAATCCCTCTAACATATGCCAAGGGGCAATTTTAGCATGGTCAATCAACCTAACCCGCACATCTTTGGACTGTGGGAGGAAACCCACGCAGACACAAGGAGAATGTGCAAACAGGGACCCATGCTGAGAGTCAAACCCAGATCCCTGGAGCTGGGAGGTAACAGTGCAGATTAGTGTTGCTGCCTCACAGCTCCAGAGGCCCAGGTTCAATTCCCAGCTTGGGTCTCCTCGTGTCTAAGTGGATTTCCTCTGGGTGCTCCAGTTTTCTCCCATCGTCTGAAAGACATGCTGGTTAGGTACACTGGCCATGGTCCCTCAGTGTACACGAAACAGGCACCGGAGTGTGGCCACTAGGGATTGTCACAGAAACTTCACTGCAGTGTTAATGTAAGCTGACTTGTGACAGTAATAAATAAACTTGAACTTTCTCATGGTTTTGAGAGAATCCTGGCTGCCTCGAGTTGAAGCTTTTTCAACATTTAAAACACTTTTACTGGTAAGAAAGATCTTCTCACAATCTCAGCAGTATTTTTTCCCCGAGGCTGTTTTTACTCTCGATATACCCATTTTGTCTGCAAGTTTCATCGCAAAATTCAACAGCATCTGTTTGAGACCTCTGCTCTTCTTTAACCTTCTTCCTTTCAAACAGGTTGGGGACTTCTCTTCTCCCCAGAGAATATAAAGATAAATTTCACAAGCTTGCTTCAGTTAAATCCCTTTTTAGTTTCACTGTCAGTCAGTCTGTCCCCAGTGTTGACTTGTATCCATTTCGCTTGTTGCCTTTCACAGCGGCATGATGGCACAGTGAGTTAGCACTGCTGCTGCACAGTGCCAGGGACCCAGGTTTTAAGGTTTATTTTTTAGTGTCACAAGTCGGCTTACATTAACGCTGCAATAGACTTACTATGAAAATCCCCAAGTTGCAACACTCCAATGCCTGTTCTGGTACACTAAGAGAGAATTTAGCATGGCAAATTTATCAAACCTGCACATCTTTGGATATTAAGGGACATTTTAGCATGGCCAATCCACCTAACCCGCACATCTTTGGATGCTAAGGGCTAATTTAGTACAGCCAATCCACCCTAATCTGCACATCTTTCAGACTGTGGGAGGAAACCAGAGTACCTGGAGGAAACCCACACAGACACAGGAGGAGAATGCATAGACTTCACACAGACGGTGACCCAAGCCAGGAATCGAACCCAAGTCCCTGGCATTGTAAGGCAGCAACGCTAATCACTGTGAAGGGCAACAAATGAATTGCAGAATAGGAGCAAGAATTGAGGTTGTCTGCCTGCAGACTCTCAGTGCAGGGACTGCTGGCACAGAACCTCTGCAAGCTCCACTCAGATCGAGAGCCTGGCAATCCCAGCCTCTTTCCACTCTTCTGGAGACCTTAGTGATTGCTCCCTGTGGCATGTTTTCCCTTCTACATGTGAAACACTGCTGTCTTTCATCTCTCTTCAAAAAATAACTCTGTAGTATTTCTTTTGAAATCCACTTTTTTTTTAAAGTCCCAGTTCTTGCTCCTGAGGATTATCCTCTTCTTGTTTTCTGTAAATATTTCTAAAGCTTTGCCCAAACCAGACCTCATTCTGCATCTGCAAGGTGTCTATTGCTATCTCAAGTAGCTCTATATTCATCCAACGGCAGGCATTTGCTTGAGTGTATTTTTCCACCTTGATTAAAACAGGATATCACAAGTGTTGGGGCAGAGGCTGTGTCCTTATTATCCATGTTTATCTCATTGCCAAATGTCATGATGCATGTGAGCAGAGGTCCCACCAGGAACGCAAAGGGTATTTTTATTCATAATGAAAGACTGTATTGAGGTTGGTAACCAACTCCCCCATGCCCAGAAGCAACCCATCAGCTGCCCCAGTCCCTACGTGTCTTCCAGCTTCCTTCTGCACCGCCTCTTTTCCTTCTCTATGAATGGTATGCTCTGTCTGCATAGTGTGCACAAAGCAATACTTTCACTGCATCCCAATACATGTGACAATAAGTCAAATGTATTCTATGAACAGTATGCTTTGTTTGTGTAACGTGCAAGCAATACTTTTCACTGTATCCCAATATGTGACAATAATAAATCAAATGTACTCTGATTGGTATTCTTTGCCTGTGTAGTGCGCAAGAAACAATGCTTTTCAATGTGTCCCGATACATATGACAATAATAAATCAAAGGGAGGCTCCATCCCCTGGGGCGATTACTCACAGTCAGTCCTTCAAGTTGGGTGACCCTCTTCCACTGTGCTGCCCTTTAAATGGATGAGTACCACAGTGCACATCTCGAATTGCGAGCTATCTGCACTCCTCAACACAAGTAACTCCTCATAGCCAAGTTCCAAAGATGCAGGCATCCTAGGGTTTGGATGACGGAGGAATCCTAAAGGTCCCGAATCCCCAAGAAGTATGTGGCGCGCTACAATTCCCGTGATGTTACTAAAAGGCATGGAATTCACGACCATAGCATCCTCCAGAATACAATATCACATGGGAACTATACCCAGGCAAAGAACCTGTTTAACAAGGGAGAGCGCTCAGGTACTGAATGTACCTCCCCACAAACTGGGAAAATATTTCCTTTGCCACCTGGCATGTCACATAGATCCTTTTACCTTCTGTGTCTGTGAAATGAGAGAGAGGTTTAACCAGAGAAGAGGAACGGAAATGACGAGAACAAGCATAAAGGGAGCCACAAGTTTATAGCAATGTCCATCAGCTGAGAGGAAAGGAATAATCGAGATGCGTTTCTACTTAGAGTGGTTTTTTTTAAAAAGAAAATCTTAACATTCCTAAATCAATATAAATGACCCTCACCAAGAGCAGCTCTGAGATCCACAATCAGTTCCTCCGGGTAGACGCTCCTCTGCTCCCATATCGTGAATATTCGCTCCACTGATTTGCGAATTGAAGGATCCCTAAATAAAGCCAAGAGAATATCTGAATTAGTGCCAGCTCAGGGCCACAAGAGTATTTTATTTAGCCTTTTGACAGCTAGCAGCTGATTGAAGTGTAAGAGTTGCAATCTGGAGTCACGTCACAGTAAACATGCACAGCATGTGATGAATCTCTGTGGCAAGGCAAAGGTACGCATATTTTACTTGTGTGAATCACTTACCCTCTCCCTATTCCTTCAAATACACATTCTATCCTTTTGTCATCAGACATAAGGCATCCGTCCACCCCGATACACACAAACACACCCCTCCCCTCCCGTACACACAGACAATGAATTGTCCAACTTCAACAAGACGCCCCAACTCCTGTACTCAGTGTTCTGGCCGACGAAACCAAGCATGCCAAATGCCTTCTTCACCACTCTGTCCACCTGTGACTCCCCTTTCAAGGAGTCTTTGTAGCTCTCCCCCAACACCCTACTATTAACTGAGCAACAGCTGCCCTGGTTCAGTCTACCAAAATAGGTCCTTTGACAATGATCTTATTTATGCCATTTGAATTGCTAAGACCAGCTAATGAGCATTAGATCAAGTTCATTTGATTTGGTCTGTTTTACTTGCTCTAAAATAGAAGTAAAAATAGCAACAGTGGCAAGAGTTGAGAGATTTGGGGAAGGGGGAACCATAAGGAAACTCCTGTTTGAACAATAAACTTGCTAAAGATAAACGACCAAGTTTCTGTATCATTCCTCCACCAGGTACTGTGATTACCTTATGCCTTAATTGTAACAAGTCTTTGAAATAGTTCCTTATTAAGTGCCTTCTGAGCATCCACTGATTTCCCTTTGTCTATATGCACTTGTTCCCTGAAAAAATTTAATCAGTCAAATGTTCTGTTATAAATTTACGCCAGCCACCCCTGACTAGGGCGCAGAGTCATTAGCACCGCTGCCTCAGTGCCAGGGACCCAGATTCCATTCCCGGCATCAGGTCACTTTGGGTGGAGTCTGCATATTCTCCGTGTTCACATGGGTTTTCTCCGGGTGCTCCAGTTTCCTTCCACATTTTGAAAGACGTGCTGATTAGGGTGCACTTGCTGTGCTAAATTCTCCCTCAGTGTAACCCGAACTGTGAGGCAGCAGTGCTAACCCACTGTGCCTCCATGCTCCACAGTCTAAGAGAAGACACTGGATATAAATTCAGCATTGACATCTCAGCTGCCCAGTCAGAATGTGTGTGTGTGTGTGTGTGGGATTTCCATTCTACTGGCGACAGCATTCTGAAATCAGAGACAATGCAGCACATGGTACTCCCTCTGTCACATCATCGTACAGAATCAAGCAGGTTTCTGAAATGCACCTTAATTAAAGATGGCTTGTTGAGATAACATTTAAACAGATTTTAAGCCTCATAATGTAACAGCTTATTACATAAGCCAATTCTCTCCTCTTTCCCCCTCCAGGCATGTTAAATTACTAATCGCCCTCGTTACAGCTTGCACTGCCAGTGGTTTACAATTCACAAGCAATATTTTTTGACGTGGACAATTAATGCTATGTTTTAGGTTTCTGAGCCATTGCTAGTTCTCCAACTTCGTTTCATGAGGACAGATTCTAATTCAAAAATATTTAATAAACAGGGTAACAGTCTAGAACAAAGAACAAAACAGCACAGGAAACAGGCCCTTCGGCCCAATGAGCCCGCGCCGCCACCCTGACGTTCCCACTTCTACCCGTGATCCCTGTTTATGTTTATAGACCTACGGATTGAAACCAAATTTGAGACAATTTAGGGAGAATTTGTTCTGTCAATTAGCCTAAGAGCACATCTTTGGGATGTGGGAGGAAACCGGAGCACCTGGAGAAAACCCATGCAAGCACGGGGAGAATGCGCAAACTCCCACACAGACACAGGCCCAAATCCATGTATCTGCACAGCACAGTGATAGTCACTGAGCTGTCGTGTTGCTCATCAAATGGTCCAGGTCAAGTGTACGCTAACGATGTGAAGCACTAGGATACTCTCGAAAAAAATCCAAGAGCAGCCCACACATGACCCATCGCGTGTATGCCCCTTGTTAGACAACAAGGTGGACCAAAGCACCTGTAGGATAAAAACAAGTACATCAATATCATCAACTATTTACACACTTCCCAAGGACTCCCAAGACTCATGATCCCTATTTTAAATCAGTTTTCTATATCCCTCCATTGCCATTCTGTTCATGTGCCCATCTAGGGAGGCAAAAGTGATGGGTTTTTTAGCTGAGCTGTCAACTTGCTTAATCTGTCTTCTCTTCAACCTGGACATAACAGAGGGAAGCAATGTCCCAGTGATATTATCGCTAGACTATTTATCCAGAAAGTCAGCAATGTGCTGAGAACCTGGGTTCAAATCCTGCCACGGTGGAATATGAACTCAATAGAAAAGATCTGGAATTAAGAATCTACTGATGATCCATTGTGGAAAAAACCCATCTGGTTCCCCTGGGGGAAGGAAATCTGTTATCCTTACCCCAATCTGGCCTCCATGTGATTCCAGCACCCAGCTGCAAGGGCAACATTGTGGTCAGCACTGCTGCCTCACAACACGAGGGACCTGGGTTCGATTCCCAGCTTGGGTCACTGTCTGTGCAGAGACTGCACGTTTTTCCCGTGACTGTGTGGGTTTTCTCCGGGTGCTCCAGTTTCCTCCCACAGTTTGAAAAAAGTTGAGTGCTGAATTCTCCTTTGGTGTCCCCGAACAGACGCGGGAGTGTGGCGACAATCAGAATTTTCACAGTAACTTCATTGCAGTGTTAATGTAAGCCTACTTGTGACAAATAAATAAGTTTTAGGACCGCAGCAATGCGGTTGACTCTCAACCGTCCCTCCGTAATGGCCTAGCAAGCCACTCAATTCAACAATGACTAGAGATGTGCAATAAATGCTGGCCCAGCCAGCAACACCCCACGTCCCACAAATGAATAAAAAACAGCATGGATACACAGGACTAGCAGTCAGGTCCGCAGTCACACAGGCACAAGTGCAGATAGGATCATACTACCAGTTCAAGGCATCCACACACAGGCAGGTTTCTGTGGTGCATTGGTGTTATTTTTGAGGGGGAGTAGGTGGGAGGGACTCATTCTGACGCAGAAGCTAAAATTATCCAAATCAGGTTAAGGTGATGGTACATCTTTCCCAAAATGGTATCCAGTCTGTCTTTGGTCATAACATCTGAAAAGCCAAAGGCCATCTATTCTTGAATGCTCCCTCACATGTTCCATCACTACATTTGAAGTTTATTTATTCGTCACAAATAAGGCTTACATTAACACTGCAATGAAGTTAACGTGAAGATACCCCAGTCGCCACACTCCGGCGCCTGTTTGGGTACACAGAGGGAGAAATTAGCACATCTTTTGGACTGTGGGAGGAAACCAGAGCACCCAGAGGAAACCCACGCAGACATGGGGAAAACATGCAGACTCCACACAGACAGTGACCCAAGCCAGGAATCAAACCCAGGTCTCTGGCACTGAGAGACAGCAGTGCTAACCACCGTGCTGCCCCTACATTTCACTGAAAGCTCAGCGACAACATGGTCCGATTCACACTCTGAACACACACCAACTTATTGGGTCAAAGGCAGGCAGCAGATGCAAATCAAGAAAGCCCGGTTTAGCAAGAAAAGCTGCCAAATTACAACAGATTCATTTCCTCAACAAAATGCACCCATTCCCTAGGCACTTGGGATTCGAATTTTAAACCCGCTGAACAGTCCCATTTTACCTTGAGCTCTTTAAAACAAGTTATTTTTCCTTCTTGTAGCAACACAATCTCTCCTTGATTTATCAAGTTCAACACACAAATCTCCAGTGAAGAAAATGCTTGCTATCAGTATAATCAAGACACAGCAAAGAAACAAGACTGGTTTAAATTATTTGCAACTTAACCAAATGTATTGCTGCCAAGTTCAACCGTACGAGGTAGCTCATGAACCTCTATCGTTGAATTCTTGTCTAACTCCAACTTTATTCCTTTGCTAAAAGGTGCTGACAGGTACCTGGCCCAGAAATTTTCTGTTCTGCCCACCCTGGGAATTGGAGCAGGCTGGACACAGAGCATATCCAACAAAGTGTAGGTTAAGCAGATTGGCCATGGTAATTGCATGGGGTTGCAGGGATAGGGCCTGGGTAAGGTGCTCTGTTGGAGAGTCGGTGCTGACTCGATCACCGTAGAGACTTCATGGTTCTGAGAATCATTTACAGCACAGAAGGGGGCCACTCAGCCCACCAAATCCACATTGGCACTCTGTAGAGCAAGAAAACTAAGCAAGCCCTCTCACCTACCTCATCCCCAGAGCTCTGCAACTTCAAGTGCTCATCCAATTTTATTTTGAAACCACACGGGCAGCGAATTCCAGGTCAAACAAGTATAACAAAGTTCAAATTCCACAGATATTTAAAAGACAAACCCTTAAAAGGACACCACTTACCTCACCAACGTGCCAGCTTCAATCAGAACCTCTGAAAAAGCATCTCGAAAAATAATTGCATTCTTCCTCTTACAGTTCTGAATAACATCATTGGCAACGTAGAAAAGGTTCAGACGATGAGGGATCGAAGCTAAAGAGGAAACAGAAACTTTTATTAGTCAGTGAAAGTAACCCTGTTAAGTTCAGAGCAATTTTCAGATTAACCAAAATTAAACAGCAGACATTTCCACCGCAGGAGTGAGACAAGAAGCCTGTGGATCGGACAACAAACGACTGCTGATTGCAGAACAATTTCAGATTTCAACCACACACACAAAATTCATTGTGTTTAGGTATAAACAAGCTTTTTTTTAAAACTTCGTTCATGGGATGTGGACCATGGGCTGGGCCAGCATTTATTGCTCATTTAAGAATCCATGAAACCACAGAGGCAGAATGAGGCCACTCAGCCCATTGAATGGCAGAGCAGACTCAATCATGGTTGATGTTTTTCTCATCCCCCATTCTCCTGTCTTTTCCCCATAATCTCTGATCCTTTATTAATCAAGAACCTATTTCTGTCTTAAAGACACTCAATGACCTGGCCTCCACGGCCTTCTGCGGCAAAGAGTTCCACAGATTCACCATCTCCTGGCTGAAGAAATTCCTCCTCATCTCTGTTTTAAAGGATCGTCCTTTTAACTTGAGGTTGAGCCCTCTGGTTCTAGCTTTTCCAAGTGGAAACATCCTCTCCATGTCCACTCTATCCAGGGCCTTGCAGTGTCCTGAAAGTTTCAATTAGATATTCCCCTTATCCTTCTAAACTCCATCGAATACAGACCCAGAGTCCTCAACTGCTCCTCACACAACATTTCAGGGATCATTCTGGCGAACCTCCTCTGAACTCCCTCCAATGCTGACACATGCTTCCTTAGGTATGGGGCCCAAAACAACACTGGATCCAGAGTCATTAGATAGGCCAGACCTGTCCTGGTCCGACACTATAGTTAAGAAAGCCCCACCAACGCCTCTACTTTCTCAAAAGACAAAGGAAATTTGGCATATCAGCTACGACCCTCACCAACTTTTACAAATGCACTATAGAAAGTATTCTTTCTGGTTGTATCAAGCTTGGTATGTCTTTTGTTCTGCTCAAAACTACAAGGAACTCCAAAAGCTCGTGAACGTAGCCCAATCCATCATGCACACCAACCTCCCATCCATTGACTCTGTCTACACTTCCCGATGCTTCAGAAAAGCAGACAACGTTATTAAGGACCCCACATATCCCAGACATATTCCCTTCTACCTTCTTAAATTGGGAAAAAGATACAGAAGTCTGAGATCCTGTACCAACCAGCTCAAGAATAGCTTCTTCCCCACTGCCAGACTTTTGAATGGATCTACCTCACACTAAGTTGATCTTTCTCTACACCCTAGCTATGACTGTAACACTACATTCTGCACTCTCTGCTTTCTTTCTCTATGAGCAGCATGCTTTGCCTGCACAGCGCAAGAAACAATACTTTTCACTGTATCCCAATACGTGTGACAATAATAAAGCAAATTATAAATCTCAGATGTTCTCTCAGGACATGTAGCAAAGGCGGCCACCAGTCAGCACTTTGTACCTGCGCACTTGTTCCTCTGAAGAGTTTGTCAATGAGGCCCACTGACCATTCATTTCCTCAGACTGCTGAGAATGTCCTCCCTTGTTACCCTATTCCCTTTGACTAGCTACTGCCGAATCTGCCCTCAGGTCACTTTTTCAGTGCAGTTCCAATTATAACAACGTGGTGCAACCACTTTCATTGTGTCGTGGGCAGCACAGTGGTTAGCCTCACAGCGCCAGGGGCCCAAGTTTGGTTCCCAGCTTGGGTCACTGTGTGGAGTCTGCATGCTTTCCCTATGTCTGCATGGGTTTCCTCTGGGTGCTCTGGTTTCCTCCCACGTGCTGGTTAGGGTGCATTGGTCAAGTTAAATTCTCCCTCAGTGTAACCTGAGTGTGCCAATGTGGGACGACTCAGGGATTTTCACATAAACTTCACTGCAGTGCTAATATAAGCCTTGCTTAAGGCTAATAAACTTTAAACTTTTGTCATCATCCCCAAATCACTCCCTCCCCCAGGCAGTGGACATACTGTCCTGCCCAGATCACCACTGATTTGACAAGTGCGCGTATCAAACACCATGGCCACAGAACGCTCGAAGCTGCGAAGCATCATAGAACATAGAACATTACAGCGCAGTACAGGCCCTTCGGCCCTCGATGTTGCGCCGGCCAGTGGACCCTCTAACCTAAACTATTCCAATATCATCCATATGCCTATCCACCGAACATTTGAATGCCCCCAAAGTAGGCGAGTCCACAACTGCTGCAGGCAGGGCATTCCACGCCCTCACCACCCTCTGTGTAAAGAACCTGCCTCTGACATCCGTCCTATAACTACCACCTCTTAATTTAAAGTTATGTCCCCTCGTGTTGGTTATCACCATCCGAGGAAAAAGGCTCTCACTATCCACCCTATCCAATCCCTTGATCATCTTATACGCCTCAATTAGGTCACCGCGTAACCTTCTTCTCTCTAATGAAAATAACCTCAGGTCCCTCAGCCTTTCCTCATAAGGCCTTCCCACCATACCAGGCAACATCCTGGTAAACCTCCTCTGCACCCTTTCCAATGCTTCCACATCTTTCTTATAATGCGGCGACCAGAACTGTACGCAATACTCCAAGTGCGGCCGCACCAGAGTTTTGTACAGTTGTAACATAACCTCACGGCTCCTAAATTCAATCCCTCTACCAATAAAAGCTAACACACCGTACGCCTTCTTAACAACTTTATCAACCTGGGTGCCAACTTTCAAAGAGCTATGTACTTGTACCCCAAGATCCCTCTGCTCGACAACACTATTAAGGGTCCTTCCATTAGCCCTATATTTCATATGCCTGTTATTCCTACCAAAGTGAATCACCTCACACTTATCCGTATTGAATTCCATTTGCCACCTCACGGCCCAGCTCTGCAAACTGTAACATCCATCCTCGCTGTCTACAACTCCCCCCACTTTGGTATCGTCAGCAAATTTACTAATCCAACCCTCTACACCCTCATCTCGGTCATTTATAAAAATGACAAACAGCAGTGGCCCCAAAACAGATCCTTGAGGTACACCACTTGTAACTGCACTCCAAGTTGAATATTTCCCATCAACCACCACCCTCTGTCTTCTATCAGCTAGCCAATTCCTAATCCAAACTGCTAAATCACCTTCAATCCCATGCATCTGCACTTTCTGGAGTAGCCCCGGAAGAAACTTCACTGCAGTGTAATGTAAACCTACTTGTGACACTAATAAATAAACTTTATATTTAAATGGAAAACTGTTGGATGCTCAATACATCAGAATGGTGTTTGAACAGCAGTGCAAAACCCACTTCAACCAAGCTGCTTTTTAAGATAAAGACTTGAAAACTCAAACGGAAAACAAATAGCAATCTGAGCCCTTTCTCACTCATGAGTGTAGCTGCTAGCCAGCTATTTTGGTTGGAGCATAAATATCGATGCTGATAGATTTGCACGAAGGAAGAAGCCAGCAGATTGCAACTTGAACTAGGCAGATCATAGAATCCTTACAGTGCAGGGAGAGGTCATTCAGCCTATCAAGTCTACGCCAACAATCCCACCTAAGCCCTATCCCCATTTTTACTTTAGCTACTCCCCCTGACACTAAGGGGCAATTTAGCGTGGCCAATCCACCTAACCTGCACATCTTTGGACATCAGGCAGCAATTTAGCATGGCCAATCTATCTAATCGACACATCTTTGGACACGAAGGGGCAATTTAGCATGGCCAATCCATCTAACGTGCACATTTTTGGACTGTGGGAGGAAACTGCAGCATCCAAAGGAAACCTACGCAGACACGGGGAGAACGTGCAAACCCCACAAAGACAATGGTCCAAGCCAAGAAAAGAACCCAGTCCCCTGCTCTATGGGGCAACAGTGCTAACCACTGTGCCACCCAGCAACTGGAACTTTAAATAAGAGTCACAAGTCACAAATCACAGTACAAGGTTGGGTGGATTGGCCGTGCCAAATTCTCCTCAGTGTACCCGAACAGGCGTCGGAGTGTGGCGATTGGGGGATTTTCACGGTAACTTCATCGTCACAAGTAGGCTTGCATTAACTCTGCAATCATAAATAACCTTGAACAACAACCACTGTCATTGAATCCAAAAGCATTTTGGATTTAGTTATAAACGCCTCTTTAAATGTTTGTCAGATTATGTTTAAAACTTAGGTAATTGTGCATGTGGAAGATGGAGGGTGGGGGGTGGGGTGGGGGAAGAGAAAAACAGGTGAAAAACAGTTTCATCAAGAAAGAGTGAAAATGGAAAAACAGGAGGCCACCAGGGAGAACAATTTGATGTATTTAGATAAACAAAAATCTTCAATTAAACAGTAATTGTGGGATGAACAAGATATTTGATATTAATGAGCAATAACACTTTGGGGGCAGCATGGTGACAGTGGTTAGCGCTGCTGCCTCTCAGCATCAGGGATCGGGGGTCAATTCCAGCCACGGGTGTGTGCGCGCGCGTGCGAAATGTGCACATTATTTGTGTCTGTGTAGGTTACGTGCAGGTGCTCCAGTTTCCCCCCACAGTCCAAAAGGCATGCTGGTTAGATGGACTGGCCATGCTAAATTGCCATTGGTATATAAAGATGTGCAGGTTAGGTGTATGGTAAAAGTGTGGCGTGAAGGCACATATGGCTCATCGAGTCTCACCAGCCACAATCCCTCCAAGGCCCTATCCTTAATCATGGGATTAGCAATTTTCCCTTCTAATCATGGGATTAGCAATTTAGCACAGTCAATCCACCTAATCTGCAAATCTTTAGAGACTAAGGTGCAATTTAACATTGCCAATCCACCTAACCTTTGGACTGCGGGAGGAAACATGAGGGCCCAGAGAAAACCCATGCAGATACAGGGGAGAATGTGCAAAATCCATACAGACAGTGACCCCAGATCCCTGGAGCTGTGAAGCAGCAGGGTGGACAGTGATAGCCTTTTTCCTAAGATGGAGAAAGCTAGCACGAGGGGACGTAGCTTTAAGTTAAGGGGTGGTAGTTATAGGACGGATGTCAGAGGTAGGTTCTTTACCCAGAGGGTGGTAAGGGTGTGGAATGCCCTGCCTGCTGCAGTTTAGATGTGCCAAGTTTGGTGGCGTTTAAGAGGTTAGTAGATAAGTTTATGGATGAAAAGGGAATGGTTTAGGTTAGAGGGTCACTGCTTTTTCTTAATTGATCGGCGCAACATCAAAGGCCGAAGGGTCTGTTCTGCGCTGTAATGTTCTACGTTCTAATCACTATGTCAGACAGCCAGTGCAGACTCAATAGGCTGAATGGCCTCCTCCTGTTTGTGCTGTTGATGAGGAGCAGGGAGTAAGATGCTAGAAGTTAGAAAACAGTGTAAAGGGCTGTGGCAGAATCCTGGAGAGTTTAAGTAGACCAGCTGTAGGTGTACGGTGTCCCAGATTGATTCACAGTACACCTGAGCAACATGATGCAGCAACAAAACTTCCCTCTATTTTCACATCACCTTGACAATCACCAAGTGGCCTAGATTTCTAATCCTGTACCTAGTTATTATATATACAATTAACGTGCTCAAAAGATATAGGAACAGAATTAGGCCTTTCAGCCCATCGAATCCACTCCACCATTCTATCCTGGCTGTTATGCTCCTCATCTCCATTTTCCTGCCTTCTCCGTATAACTCTTCAACCCATTAAAAATCTGTCCATCTCCTCCTTACATTTACTCACTATCCCAGCATCTGCCGCACTTTCAGGTAGCGAATTCCACAGATTCACATCCCTTGGGAGAAGTAGTTACCCCTCCAACTCTGTTTTTGCTACACTTACACAAGGCCTCTTGTCCTAGGATATCCCACAAGAGGAAGCATCCATTCACTAACTACTTTATCCAGACCTTTTATTAACCTGTAGACCTGAATTTGATCTCCCCTCAGTCTTCTAAATTCCAGAGAGCATAGGCCTAAACTGTTCAATCTCTGCAAACGACAAACTCCTCATCCCTGGAATCAATCCCGTGAACCTCCTCTGAAATGTCTCCAATTATACAACATCATTTCTCAAATAAATCAAAACTGTGCACAATACTTCAGGTGTGGCCTCACCAATGCTTTGTATAGTTGCAATACTACTTTCTTTCCTTTATATTGTATTTCTTTAGCTATAGTTAAGTCTATATACAGCTAAATAATGTAGATTAAGTTAAAAAAACAATAACCAGTTTACCATTAATAGACATAGAATCCTACAGTGGAGGCTATTCAGCCCATCAAGTCTGCACTGACCACACCCCATCCAGGCCCTATTCCCATAACCTCATACATTTATCCTAGCTAGTCCCCTTGGTACTCAGGGTAAATTTATCATGACCAATCCACCTAACCTGCACATCTTTAGATGTTAAGGGACAATTTAGCACGGCCAATCCACCCTAACCCGCACATCTTTGGAAACTAAGAGACAATTTAGCACGGCCAATCCCCCTAACCTGCACATCTTTGGAAACTAAGAGACAATTTAGCACGGCCAATCTACCCTAACCCGCACATCTTTGGACTGAGGGGGGAAACCAGAGCACCCAGAGGTTACCCACGCAGACATGGGGAACACAATATGCAAATTCCACACAAACTGTGGCCCGAGCCACAACTGAACTCAGGTCCCTGACGCTGAGAAGCAGCAGTGCTAATCACTATACCATTGTGCTGCCCTAACACGAACTGACTGAAACAAATCACAATGTCAGATGAGAACAGATGCATTCTTGCGTATTTTTTTTTATTGTCTAGGCATACAATTTCTAGCTGATGACAAATGCCACTAGGAATCAGTTGCCTGCTACAAGCACTTCAGCATCCTATCAAATGCTCAGGGGGGCATCTTAGCACCCTGGATTTCACAAGGTTAAATCATTCTCAAACTCAGCAGAATCATTCATGGAATGGTACACAAAAGCCAAATTACAAAGACCAAGGGAAAAGGAGAAAAGTAATAATTCAGTTTTTACAGTATAATTAACAGGATCAAGACTAGAACCAGTTAAATGGGCGACACAATGGCACAGTGGGTTAGCACTGCTGCTTCACAGCACCAGGAACCCGGGTTCGATTCCTGGCCTCAGGTCACTGTCTGTGTGGACTTCGCATGCTCTTCCCGTGTCTGCATAGGTTTCGTCTGGGTGCTCCTGTTTCCTCCCATTGTCCATAGATGTGTGGGCTAGGTGGATTGGCCATGCTAAATTGCCCCTTAGTATCATGGGGACTAGCTTGGATAAACGTATGCGGTTACAGGAATAGCCTGCATGGGATTGTAGTTGGTTCAGACCCGATGGGCCAAAAAGCTTCCTTCCGCACTGTAAGGATTCTATGATTCCAACAGTGCTGGAAAATTTACAAAACTTGCCAGGTTTTTCAGTAAGTAAATGAATCAAAGTTATAAACAGTGCAGCTTCCCATTCCCAGACTCCACTGATCTGGCATTGTTAGACAACAAATAGAAAAACTAAAGCAAATGTGCTAAAAACTTATTTACAGAGTTGACTTGATTTGTTATTGTCACCAGCAACTTGTCCTGGATTCCCCCCTCCCAAATGCTGAACTATAGTTAAGAAAGCCCCACCAATGCCTCTACTTTCTCAAAAGACGAAGGAAATTTGGCACGTCAGCTACGACTCACCAACTTTTACAGATGCACCATAGAAAGCATTCTTTCTGGTTGTATCACAGCTTGGTATGGGCTCCTGCTCTGCCCAAGACCGCAAGGAACTATAAAAGGAGTGTGAATGTAGCCCAATCCCATCATACAAACCAGCCTCCCATCCACTGACTCTGTCTGCACGCACCCGAATATTCTCTCTTCCACCTTCTCCAATCAGAAAAATGATACAAATGTCTGAGGTTAGTACCAACTGATTCAAGAACAGCTTCTTCTCTGCTGCCAGACTTTTGAATGGACCTACCTCGCATTAAGTTGATCTTTCTCTACACCCTAGCTATGAATGTAACACTACGTTCTACACCGTCTCCTTTCCTTCTCTATGAATGGTATGCTCTGTCTGTGCAGCGCACAAGCAATACTTTTCACTGTATACTAATACATATGACAGTAATAAATCATATCAAAATCATGCATTAGTATACAGTGAAAAGCATTGTTTCTTGCGTGCTATACAGTCAAAGCATACTGTTCATAGAGAAGGCAAGGAGGGGGTGCAGAATGCGAATGTGGGCGAGACCAGCATTCACTGACCATCCCAAATTGACCCTTGAGAAGGTGGTGGGTGAGCTGTTTTCTTGAACCTGCTACAATCCCCACGTGGGTTAAGTCCACCCAGAGTGCTGCTAGGAAGGGAGTTCAGGAATTGTTATTGGACAGTCAGTCCCTTGTGCGGGGTAGATACACCCACAATGCTGTTAGGGATGGAATTCAGGGATTGCTATTGGACAGTCAGTCCCCATGTATGGGGTAGGTACGCCCACAGTGCTATTAAGGAGGGAATTCCAGGATTGTTATTGGACATCAGCAGTCCGTGTGTGTGGGGTAGGTGCACCCACTCTGGAGAACACAGCATGTCTGGCAGCATGTGTAGAGAGAAGAGCTGAATTAACACAAGTCTTCTTCACAGCGTATTTCAGACTTCATCTGTAGTATTTTGCTTTTATTTTAGTGCAAAGTAAGCAGTATCTTGGATCAAGGCCCCACTGCAGAGATAGGTTATGGACCAATAATTTACAATTCCCCCAAGCCTTGACTTAAATTGTCACTGTGGCTGCTGCAAGGAGGAAATAAAACTATGGGAAATAATTTTGTCTTTTACCTTGCATGGAAGCCATAAAATCATCAACCCCCCACAGTGCAACAGGCCATTCAGTCCATCAGTCTGCAGCTACCACAAGCCCTATCCACATAACTCCACTTATTTACAATGCTAATCCTCCTGACACGAAGGGACAATTTAGCATGGCCAATCCACCTAACCTGCACATTTTTCGGACTGTGGGAGGAAACTAGAGCACCTGAAGGAAATCTATGCAGACACGGGGAGAACATGTAAACTCCACACATAACGTAATTGAAGCTGGGTCCCTGGTGCTGTGAGGCAGCAGTGCTAACCCACTGTGCCACCCATTAAAAAACCTCCCTTGTTAAGCAGGCATTTCCTTGTCTTTTGTCAGGTGACAATGAGGTTTTTCACAAGTAGGAAAAACTAGAACCAGAGGGCACAACCTCAGGCCAAAGGGACAATCCTTTAAAACAAAGACAAGGAGGAATTTCTTCAGCCAGAGTGGTGAATCTGAGGAACTCTTTGCCACAGTGGAGGTTGGGTCATTGAGTGTCTTTAAGACAGATAGATAAGTTCTTGATTAATAAGGGGATCAGAGGTTATGGGGAAAAGGCAGAAGAATGGAGATGACTAAAGTATCAGCCATGATTGAATGACAGGGCAGACTCAATGGGCTGAGTGGCCTCATTCTGCTCCCACATCTTATGGTGTAAATCTAGCTCAGTGATGGATTAGTCTTTACTCTCTGCTGGCAAGAGTTCTCCTGAATCCAGATTCTGGTGGACCCAAGATCTTGAAATTGGACTGAATACGATGGACACTTTTATTCTAAAATAAGACAAAGGGCGACACGGTGACACAGTGGGTTAGCACTGCTGTCTCACAGCACCAGGGACCCAGGTTTGATTCATGGCTTGAGTCACTGTCTGTGGAATTTGCATGTTCTCCCCATGTCTGTGTGGGTTTCCTCCGGTTGTTCTAGTTTCCTCCCACAGTCCAAAAGACAAGCAGGTTAGGTGCATTGGTTATAGAACATAGAACATAGAACAATACAGCACAGAACAGGCCCTTCGGCCTTCGATGTTGTGCCGACCAAAATAAAAAGCAATGCCCCTCCAAACTAAACCATTCCCTTCTCTTCCATATACTTATCAATTAACCTCTTAAACGCCACCAAACTTGGCGCATCTACAACAGCTGCAGGCAGGGCATTCCACTCCCTAATCACTCTTTGAGTAAAGAACCTACCTCTGATATCCGTCCTATAACTCATACCCCTTAATTTAAAGCTGTGTCCCCTCGTGCTAGCTTTCTCCATCCTAGGAAAAAGGCTATCACTGTCCACCCTATCTAAACCTCTAATCATCTTATATGCTTCAATAAGATAAGGTTATGCTAAACTGCAGCAGTACAGTGGGTTAACCCTGTGACCTCCCAGCGCCAGGGACCCGGGTTCAATTCCCGGCTTGAGTCACTATCAGTGTGGAGTCTGCATGTTCCCCCCATGTCTGTGTGGGTTTCCTCCCACAGTCAAAAGATGTGCAGTTTAGGTGGATGAGCCATGCTAAAATTGTCCCTTTGTGTCAATTAGTTAGGGTAAATGCATGGGGTTATGAGGATAAGGCCTGGGTGGGATTGTATTTGGAGCAGACTCGATGGGCTGAATGGCCTCTTCCTGCTCTGCAGGGATTCTATTCCAAGAAACGTGAGAAATGGAGAATTCTGGACAGTCACGACAGGAGGCTCTGAGTTCAGAAAGGCTTATATTTAGATTAAACCTTTTATAACCGCTGGTCGCCTCATGCATCTTACAATTAAGGACTTTTCTGAAGTGCAGTGTGGTGCAATGTGGGAATGCAGCATCCATGTGCACACAACATGCTGTACAGACAGCAATCAGATCATGACCAGATTGTCTATTTCAGACGTGTTGGTTGGGTGATAGTTATAGGCCTGGACTCGAGGAAGAACTCCTTCTTACTCTCCCTTTAACCATCCAAGGGGACGGGTGGGGCCCTGGTTTAATGTCTCACTCAAAAGGTCAGCCCCTTCAACATTGAGAGAGTTTCAGTGCCACACTGGAATAAGGCAAATGTTCTTCACATAGGAACGTAGAAGATAGGAGGCCATTCAGCCCTTCAAGCCTGCTCCTCCATCCATCACCATCATGGCTGATCATCCAACTCAATAACCTAAGCCTGCTTTCTCCCCATAACCTTTGATCCCAAGAGCTATATCCAGCCTCTTCTTGAACGCATTCAATGTTTTGGCATCAACTCGTTCCTGTGGTAATGAATTCCACAAGCTCACCGGGTGAACAAATGTCTCTTCATCCTCAAGCTAAATGACTAACTCCAAATCCTCAAGACTGTGACCCCTGGTTCTGGACTCCCCCACCATCGGGAACATCCTCCCTGCATCTATCCTGTCTAGTCCTGTTAGAATTTTATAAGTCTCTATCAAATCCCCCCCTCATTCATCTGAACTCCAGTGGAAACCATCCTAACCTAGTCGATCTCTCCTCATGCATCAGTCCTACCATCTCCAGAATCAGCATGGTAAACATTCACTGCACTCCCTCAAGAGCAAGAACATCCTTCCTCAGAAAAGGAGCCCAAAACAGCATACAATACTCTTGGTGTGGCCTCATCAAGGCCCCGTATAATTGCAACACATCCCTGCCTCTGTCCTCGAAACCTCTCGCTATGAAGGCCAACATAACATTTGCCTTCTTTACCACCTGCTGCACCTTCCTGTTTACTTTGAGGAGGTTTTCTCTCTTCCTGGGCCACTTCAGTGCATAGTATGGCCATGTGCAAAGCTCCTTCACTAACATGCCTCAGAGTGACATACTTTGCTTAAGAGCCTGTGGTAGTGACACGCGCGTGCCTCTAAGCCTGATTAACCATGCCCTGCAGTGCAAGAGTGTGATAACACCACAAGTCCCAAAAATGCAAACAAGTTCTAAACAGTCTTAACCATCCTGTCAGAACAAAAAAAAACCACACAAACCTCCAAGAACCACCAAGAATGTTACTGGTCTGTAATCAGCTTCAGAGATTTTAACTCTATCATTACCCTGACGCTGCTACTGCTTTACTCGTCTGGTGAGCTTTCAGAAGCAGGGACTGCAGGGGAAATAGAATCAGAATCCTACAGTGCATTTGACCCATCATGTCTGCACTGACGACAGTCCCACCCAACCTCTAACCCTTTAAGCCCACGTATTTACCCTGGCTAGTCCCTCTGACACTAAGGGGCAACTTAGCACAGCCAATCCACCTAATCCATACATCTTTGGACACTAAGGGCAATTTAGCATGGCCAATCCACCCTAACCCACACATCTTTGGACACAAAAGGGCAACTTAGAATGGCGAATCCACCTAACCCGCACATCTCTGAAGTGTGGGAGGAAACCTGAGCAGCTGGAGGAAACCCATACAGACATGAGGAAAATGTGCAGACTCTACACAGAGAGTGACCCAAGCCGGGAATCGAACCCAGGTTCCTGGTGCTATGAGGCAGCAGTGCTAACCACTGTGCCACCCTGATGATAGAGAGGCAGCTGAGGTATTAATCTATGGAGATAGTAGGTGAGATCCTAAATGAATATTTCTCATCAGTATTTACTGTCAAGGAAAGCATGAATGTTCGGGAACTTGGAGAACAAACAGCGATGTCTTCAGGAGTGTACGTATTACAGGGAAGGAGGTGCTGGAAATGAATTCTATAGACTTACCATTCTTTAGGTTAAGAAATGTCTTCTCACCTCCATCCCAAATGGTCTACCTTGAATCCTCAGACTGAGACTTCCTGGTTCTGGATTCCCCCACAACTGGGAACCTCCTCCCTGCATCTACCCTGTCTAGTCCCGCTAGAATTTGAGAGGTTTTCTAAGCAGGGTTGAGAGTATAGTGTTTATATTTGCAAACTATTTGAACTCTATTCACCCCAGCATAGATTTAAACGCCAGTTTTCTAAACTGGGCTTGCATCCAGAGAGCGTACGTTGAGCTGTGCAGCAATTATGTGGAATGCTTGTGATTATAGCTTTGTCATTGCTGCTGGCAATGATGGATCCATTTAACTTGATGAATTCAAAACAGCACACAGCACACATGAAGGCAAGCTGGTTGGAAAGCAATTTTTCCACCAATTTGTTAAGCAAGCCTATAAAATGCACCAAACATGCAACAAATCTTAAGAGACTCTGGGTGGGCATCAATGCAAAATCTGCACTGACAGCTGCATGTCTTTTCCGCTTCAGTAACTTTACTGCTTTTGACCAGGGCTCAGAATTTGAAAAATAAAATGGGGAACTTCACAGTAACACAGTAAAAGGTCATGAATGTAGCCCAATCTAACACACAAACCAGCCTCCCATCCATTGACTCTGTCTACACTTTCTGCTGTCTCAGGGGAAAAGCAGCCAGCATAATCAAGGACCCCACGCAACCACGGCCGTTCTCTCTTTCACCTTTTTCCTTCAGGAAAACAATATAAATGTCTGAAGTCACATACCAACCAACTTGAGAACAGCTTCTTCCTTGCTGCCATCAGATTTTTGAATGGACCCACCTCACATTAAGCTGATCTTTCTCTACACCCTAGCTATGACTAACACTACATTCTGTACCTGCTCCTTTCCTTCTCTATGAATGGTATGCTTTGTCTGCAAGAGACAATACTTTCGCTGTATCCCAATACACGACAATAATAAAAATCAAAAATGTCAGCCTTTTGATTGATAAACTTTAAACTTTCTGAAACAGCACTGAGAGAAAGAGACACAGACACTAAAAATTAAAAGTAGAACTTATAGTGTTCTGTTTCAAATTTACTTTCACAATATATATTTATACTGTCCTCACTCGGCATCTTCAAACCAAGCAGGAGGTATAATAGGAGACAGAAGCCAGGCTAATTTCTCTCTTCCCTGGCCAAGGGAATCAAACATTACTGACAGATCCAAGTAAACACGCACAAATAGACTGGCAGGAAAATAATTTCTTTTTCAAAGCCACTGGACAGCCCTGAAGGTTTTCCAGCTTGGGCTGCCAGGTGATTAAACTATCAGCGCGACTAAATCACAACTCACTCCTGGCCCACGTGAAGTAAACACTACAAATGTGACGTCTGCAGCAACTCAGCCCAGTGCAGAAAATGGTTCCTGCAACTCGTCAGCAGACAGAGCTTCACGCACATGCTCTTAATTTTAAATTGCCTCAATCACAGAAGAGGTCATTCGACCCATCGAGCATGCACTGATCACAATCTCATGCAGAACCTACCCCCACAATTCCATTTGTTTACTCTAGCCAGTTCCAAAGGGACACTAAGGGGTAAAGTAGCACGACCAATCCACCCAACCCGCACATCTTTGGACACTCCGCAATTTATCAAGGCCAATCCATCTGTGTGTCTTTGGGTGCTCGGGAGCAATTTGGCACGGCCAATCCATCTAACTTACAAATCTGTGGACACCAAAGGGCAATTTAGCATGGCCAATCCACTCCATCCACACATCTTTGGACACTAAGAGGCAACTCAACATGGTCAATCCACCTAATCCACACAATTTAGTATGGCCCATTCACCTAATTTGCACATCTTTGGACATTAAGGGACAATTCAGCATTGCCAATCCACCTAACCTAAACATTTTTAGATTGTGGGAGGAAACAGGAACATCTGGAGGAAACCCACACGGACACAGGGAGAACATGCAAACTCCACACAGACAGTGACCCGAGGTCAGGAATCAAACCCAGGTCCCTGGACTGTGAGGCAACAGTACTAACCCACTGTGCCACCATGACGTTTAATTTTCTCTCAGATAATTAACCAATTCCTTTTTGGAAGCCTTGGTTGAATCATAATTGCATTGAGGCAGTGCACTCCAGATCCTGAATCCTCAACTGCACAATAATTCCTGTCACCACATCTGCTTTTGCTAATCATCTTAAATCGTTGCCGAATGCTTCTCGATCCCTCCATCAGTCAGAACAGCTCCTCATCTATTCTACTCTGTCCAAACCCCTTCTGCTTTTGAACACCTCTTATCAAATCTGTTCTCAGGTTTGTCTGCTCCAAGGACAGCCATCCAGCTCCAGATTCTCCGATCCAGCCTTGTACCTGACTTCATTCATCCCTTCTCTGGGAACCTTTTCTGCACTCTCTCGTGCACTTTCAAAACATTCCTAAAATGCACTGTCCAGAATGGAACACAACACTATAGTTGTGGCCAGGCCTGTACTTTGCACAGGTTTATAATTTATCTACAATTTACCAGTGTGACTTCAGTGAGGCCAAAGAGGTTAGCCTTCTAGAGTATGAATTCTAAGTCCTAACTGCTGACCCAATTAGGGAGCCCCATGTTCCTTATTTAAAGCAGGTGTGTCAGTCTCTCTGCCTGCTGAAGTAGGAAGCAATCTGTGCAGTATGTCTTGTAAATAAAGGAACTTTTGGTGACGGGACTTTCACCTCGATGACTATATTACAGCTATTTTCTATTTTTTCTAATTTTCACCCTCTCTCTCCCCAGGTTGCTCAGTCGTGCTGGGTGACAGTTGTTTCTAAAGTAAGGATGCAGGTACAGCAGGCAGTAAAGAAGGCAAATGGTATGTTGGCCTTCACAACGAGAGGATTCGCATATAGGGATAGTGATGTTTAATTGTAATTATGTTGACCTATAGTATCTCTACAGTGCAGAAGGAAGCCACTTGGCTCATCGGGCCTGCACCAACAACAGCCCTAGCACTGTTGCCTCACAGTGCCAGGGACCGGGTTCAATTATGTGCGGAATTTGCACACTCTCCCTGTGTCTGCATGGGTTTCCTCCAGGTGCTCCAGTTTCCTCCTACAGTCCAAAGATGTGCAGGTTAGGTTGATTGGCCGTGCTAAATTGCCCCTTAGTGTCAGAGGATTAGCAGGGTAAATGAAGGTTACAGGAATAGGGCTAAGTGGAATTGTGGCCAGCACAGATTTGATAGGCTGAATGGCCTCCTTCTGTAATGTAGAGATTCTATGCTTCCCACCCAAGCCTTATCCCCGCAAACACATTTATTTACCTGCTAATCTCTCTGACAATAACTGGCAACTTAGTGCAACAATCAACGTAACCTGCACATCTTTGGACTGTGGGAGGAAACCTACACAGACACAGGGAGAACGTACAGACTCTGCACTGACAGGGACCCAAGCCAGAAATCGAGTCTGGGTCCCGACTGCTGTGAGGCAGCAGTGGTAACCACTGTGCCACCCACTGTTTGATGAGGTTACACCTGGAGTAGTGTGTGCAGTTTTGGTCTCCTTATCTGAAGACGGATGTCTTTGCTATAGAGGGAGCAGAGCAAAGGTTTACCAGGCTGAATTCTGGGATGGCAGGTCTGTTAAATGAGAAACTAAGTCAGTTAGGGGATCTCACAGAAACTCAAAATCCTAACAGGGTAGATTCACAAAGAATCTTTCCGATTGTGTTGGGGAGTCCAGAATTAGGGGGTCAGAGTTTGAAAATAAGGGGTAAATCTTTTAGAATTGAGGTGAGGAGAACTTTCTCCACCTAGACAGTGAGGAACGTGTGGCATTCACTCCCACAGAAAGTAGTTGCGGCTCAAACATTGAGATTTCAAGAAGGAATTAGATATAGCTCTTGGGACTAAAGAGATCAAAGGATATGGTTGGGAAAGAGGGAAATCAGGATATTGAATTTGAAGATCAGCCATGATCAAAATGTGTGGCGGAGCAGGCTCGAAGGCTGAATGGCCTACTCAGGGCAGCATAATATCACAGTGGTTAACACAGCACCAGTGACCTGGGTTCGATTCCCAGCTTGGACCACTGTGTGGAATCTGCACATTCTTCTGCTGCCTGCATGGGTTTCCTTCTGGTTTCCTCTTACAGCCCAAAGATGTGCTGGTTAGGTGGATTAGCTGGGGTAAATTCTCCCTCAGTGTGCCCGAACAGACGCCGGAATGTGGCGGCTGGGGATTTTCACTGCATTGCAGTGTTAATGTAAGCCTACTGATGACACTAATAAATAATTTTATAAACTTTATCCTTCTTTCATTTTCTATGTTTTACAATTTTTAGGATAGATTGAGGGAGCTTAGTCTTTGCTCCTTAGAGAGACAAAGGATGAGCGGCGACCTGATAAAAGTGCATAAGATGTTGAGGTATTGATCAGGTGGATTCTCAGAGGCTTTTTTCCAGGGCTGGAATGGTTGCTATGAGAGGACACAGGTTTAAGGTGCTGGGGAGTAGATACAGAGGAGATACCAAGGGTAAGTTTTTCAATCAGAGGGTGGTGGGTGAGTGGAATCAGCCGCCGTTGGTGATGGTGGAGGCAAATTCGATAGGGTCTTTTAAGAGACTTCTGGATGAGTAAATGGGACTTAATAGAATTGAGGGTTATAAATAAGCATAATAGGTAGGGATATCATAGGCGCAACTTGTGGGCCAAAAGGCTTGTTTGTGCTGTAGTTTTTCTATGTTCTAACTTTTTTACACAGCAAGGGCTGTCCAGCCAGACGCAATCCAGCCTTGCTTCATCTTCACAGCCTTCCACATTAGGAACCACTCAATACTGATCCTGATAGAATACTGGTCATGTTTCTCATCGTAATCAACATTAAATACTGCTCTAGCCCAGTGAGATTAGTGCACTCGGCAGGAATCAAACCACAAAACACTTGCTTGGTCCAAGTGACTCACCCTTTTCAAAGGCAAAACTTCCTGAGTAATCAGGGATGTACAGAGAGGACACAGTTTTTCAGTTAGACTTGCTGATGGAATTGACAATTTGAGAAGAGTGACCAAAGCCACAATGGACTTTTGGAGCAAGGATCTCCAAAATTTTTCATGGCAATAGTGAGAACAGTGGGAGCATTCACATCCATGATGTGAAAATTAACACTGTTCACATTGCTGTCTCTCACCAGTTTATCCATCTCACACATTCTTACTTCAACAGGAATTAAACTATAATCTAACCTCATATGAAATGTATTCTGGTTCATATCTGGCCTGATTTGTTAGAAAAAAAATTATTCCAGGTCTTCCCTGTTTAGTAACAAAGGAGTCAATCTAACTGCTTTTCTCCCAAGACCGCAAAGAATTGCAAAAGGTCACAAATGTAGCCCAGTCCCATCACGCAAACCAGCCTCCTACCCACTGACACTGACTACACTTCCCGCTGCCTCAGGAAAAGCAGCCGGTATAGTTAAGGACTCCCCACGCACCCCGGACATTCTCTCTTCCACATTCTTCCATCGGGAAAAGGATACTAAAGTTTGAAATCACATACCAACCAACTCAAGAACATCATCTTCCCTGCTGCCATCAGACTTCTGAATGGACCTGCCTCGTATTAAGTTGATCTTTCTCTACACCCTAGCTATGACTGTAAAATTACATTCTGCATTCTCTCCTTTCTCTATTAACAGTATGCTTTGTATAGCGCGTAAGAAACAATACTTTCTGTATCCATTACGTGAGACAATAATAAATCAAATCTATGTACTCTGAACAGTATGCTTTGTCAGCAGAGCATGCAAGAAACAATATTTTTCATTGTATCCCAATACATGTGACAATAATAAAATCAAAACAAAATGACTATTACATTCTGCACTCTCTCCTTCTCTATGAACAGTATGCCCTATCTATACAGCACATAAGAAACAATACTTTTCACTGTATCCCAATACATGCAACAATAATAAATCAAATCAAAATCAACTGCACTGCTCTGACATTTGATCACAGCTTTTACCCAGCATCCCCTATTACGCCTCTCAGAGACAGCTTAGCCCCAGCGCACTCTCTCAAAACATTAGAGTGGCTAATATTGAAGACAAATACAAGCAGATATTTTGGTAAAGTTAGAGAGATGGGGAGAAAGGAGAAAGTGGACAGGACAACAGATGTTGCTGGGTTAAATAACCTACAAACACTGAAATCAGTTAGATGACACCGGAGGCATCATATCCTGTCTTTTCTTTCTAGAAAATAGACATGCATTTTGAGAATTTTGCACACTTAAGAAGGTTTTCATGCAAATTCATTAGATTTGAAGTCTGCTCATTCCCCCCGCCACACGTTCTCAATCTTTACACCTCTACAACAAATACTTCCCAATGTCAGGATTTTATTTAAAAGCAAAATAACAAGGGTGTTGGAATCCTTAAACTAAAACAGTAAATGCGGGAAAGGCTCAGCAGGTCTGACAATATCTATGAGAGTAAAATTCATTTATTAGTCACAAGTGATGACATTAACACTGCAATGAAGTTAATGTGAAAATCCCCTTGTTGCCACACCCCAGCGTCTGTTTGGGTACACAGAGGGAGAATTTAGCACAGCCCAACTAGCACATCTTTCAGACAGTGGGAGGAAACTGGAGCACCTGAAAGAAACACACAGACATGGGGAGAATGTGCAGACACCAAGCCAGGAATCGATCCCAGATTCCTGGCGCTGTGAGGCAGCAGTGATTTTCACGGACACTTCATTGTAGTGTCAATGTAAGCCTACTCGTCACTAATAAATAAACTTGATCTTACAATCTAAAGGCTTCCAAAAATCCAAGTGTAACATCACCAAATGATCCATGTGCTTTTCAGTGCTGCTGGTGTTCCATGAATGTGGAGGTTTTGGAGAGGGTACAGAAAAGATTTACTAGGATGTTGCCTGGCTGAGGAGAGGTTGGAGAAACTTGGTTTGTTTTCACTGGAATGACAGAGTTTGAGGGGTGACCTGATAGAAGTCTACAAGATTGAGGGATATGGACAGAGTGGACAGTGAGATGTTTTTCCCCCAGGGTGGAAGAATCAATTACTAGAGGGCACAGGTTTAAGGTGCGAGGGGCAAGGTTTAAAGGAGATGTAAAGGCAAGTTTTGTTTTTTTTTAAAGAGGGTGGTAGGTGCCTAAAACACTTTGCCAGGGAGAGGTAGTGGAAACAGACATGATATTCAATTCTAAGGGGCTTCTTAACAAATACATTAATAGGATGAGAATGGAGGGATATGGTCCTCAGAAGAGTAAGTCTTAGTTCAGATGGGCAGCATGGTCGATGCAGGCTTGGAGAGCTGAAGGGCTAGTTCCGGTGCTGTAATTTTCTTTGTTCATATAGGACTTTCTCCTCACTCCATTCTTTAAATTAAAATTAGATAGACCCAAAGCACAGGATGCAACTCAAATCCCAAATCAATCATTCATATTGGGTGACTGTGGATTTGATCGTAGTGCATGAGTGAACGATATCAAAATGGGGCTTTCAAAGCGTCATCTGGACTGAAACATCAGCTCTTTTCTCTCCTTACAGGCGCTGCCAGACCTGCTGAGCCTTTCCAGCACCATCTCTTTTGGGGCTTTCAAAACTGGTCAAGAGACTCAACCACAGCATCCTGCAACAGACCCCAAAATCCACAGGTAATGGATGAACTTAGAACATCTTTAAAGTTACATCGACCTTTTAAAATGATGAATAATAGGGATAGAGTGGAGTTGAAGAACAAAGAAAATTACAGCAAGGAACAGGCCCTTCGGCCCCTCCAAGCCTGCAACAACCATGCTACCTATCTGAACTAAAAACCTCTACCCTTCTGGGGACCATATCCCTCTATTCCTATCCTATTCATGTATTTGTCAAGATGCTCCTTAAAACTCACTACCTTATCTGTTTCCACTACCTCCTGAGCAGCAAGTTCCAGGCACCCACCACACCCTCTGTGTTTAAAAAGACTGCTTCATACATCTTTGCCCTTTGCACCTTAAACCTGTGCCCCTAGTAATTGACTCTTCCATTCTGGGGAAAAAGTTTCTAACTATCCACTCTGTCCATGCCTCTCACTCTTGTAGATTTCTATGAGGATGCCCCTCAACCTCTGTCGTTCTAGTGAGAACAGATCAAGTTGCTCCAACATCATCTCATAGGCAATGCCTTTCATGTCAGGCAACATCCTGGTAAATCTTTTCTGTACCCACTTCAAAGCCTCCACATCCTTCTGGTAGTGTGGCAACCAGAACTGAACACTATATTTCAAGTGCGGCCTAACTAAGGTTCTATAAAGCTGCAACATGACTTGCCAATTTTTAAACTCAATACCCGAGCCAATGAAGGCAAGCATGCCTATGCCTTTTTGGCTACCTTCTCCACCTGCACTGCCACTTTTAGTAACCTGTACACCCAAATCCCTTGGCCTATTAATACTCTTAAGGATTCTGCCATTTACTGTATATTTCCTATTTGTACTGGAAAATGCATTGTCTCATGTCCAGATTAAACTCCCTCTGCCATCTCTCCACCCAAGTCTCCAACTGATCTATATCCTGAAGGTCCTCATCACTATCTGCAAACTCACCAACTTTTGTGTTGTCCGCAAACTTACTAATCAATCCAGTTACATTTTCCTCCAAATCATTTATATACATATTACAAACAAAGATCCCAGCATTGGTCCCTGAAAGAGGTGAACGATTATAGATTCTCTTCTCACCCCAATTTGCCTGATCCTGACCTCATGTACTCAACTGCAGAACACTGCACAGCAGTATGGCTCCAATCTCCCCATCACAAACTTAGCAAAGTTCAACTCAACAATGTGTGCCAAAACAGGTACTCTGACAAACTCCCATTTCTGAGCAACATTCACTTTTCCCCCCAATATCAGGTGAGTAATCACAAAAGGTAAACAACAGGAGATGGATCTCCTCCGACACAAACCTGCCCTTCTTCACATCCGAGCACTTCTTCAAACCACCAGCAGCCCACTTTCCTTCACGTCACCCCATTATGGATAAATCCACCACAGCTAAAGACCTGTGGCAGGTGCACTGACAAAACATTGATCAACACGGTAACAAGTGAGTTAGCACTGCTGCCTCACAGCGCCAGGGACCCGGGTCACTGTCTGTGTGGAGTCTGCACGTTCTCCCTGTATCTGTTTGGGTTTCCTCCGGGTGCTCCAGATTCCTCTGACAGTCCAAAGATGTGTGGGTTAGGTTGATGGCCGTGCTAAATTGGCCCTTATTGTCAGGGGATTGATGGGGTAAATATGTGGGGTTACGGGGATAGGGCTTGGGTGGGATGCTGTGTCAGAGAGTTGGTGCAGACTCAAATAGGCCGAATGGCCTCCTTCTGCACTGTCGAGATTTCTCTTGGAAAACATCCAGCAGGAACCACTAACTCATCAGACTCCCCTTGCTCACTCACCTGGCTTTGACTTGCCACGCCAACCTTGGGCCCTTCTCAAACGTTTTTGAACTAGCTAAAGCTCCTGTGCAATCATCAACGAGGGGTGTCAGGCAATCCAGGACACAGCAGTGGTGCAGTCCGAATAATAACTCACACTGTCAACTGTGTCTGCCCACTCAACTTGTAGGCAGGAATAAAGAACTCCATCTAGCCACTGCAGAAGCTTTTTTAAATTCATTCATGGGACATGGGCACTGGCTGGTCAGCATTTATTGAGAGCAGGCAGGAAAATGGGGATGAGGAGCATATCAGCCACAATCGAATGGTGAAGCAAACTGAATGGGCTGAACGGCTTAATTATGTTCCTATCATAGAATCCCTACAGTGCAGCAGGCAGCTACTTGGCCAATTGACTCTGCATCGACCACAATCCCACGCAGACCCTATATCCAAAACCCCACGCATTTACCCTGCTAATTTCCTTGACACTAAGGGGCAATTTAGCATGGTCAATCCCCCTAACCCGCACATCATTGGACTGAGCGGGGAAACCAGAGCACCCAGAGGAAACCCACACAGACATGGGGGAAAATGTGCAGACTCCACACAGACAATGACTTGAGGCCAGAATTGAACCTGGGTCCCTGGCAGCAGTGCTAACCCCTGTGCTGCCCCTTATGAACTTATTTATTGTCCATCCCTAGTTGCCCTTGGAGGACAGTTGAGGGTCAACAACATTGCAATGGCTCTACATGGTCCGAATGATCAATTCTGCACTATAGGGATGGTATGATTCTGTGGCAGTTGAGTAATTTCCAGAGTCTCAAAAGCCTGTCCACATTCAGAAGTGTGATAGAATACTATCCACTGCCTGGACATTGGAGCAGAAGTGGGCCATTTGGCCCATTGAATCTGTTCCACCATTCAATGAGATCATGACCGATATATGATAATCCTTAACGCCACTTTCCTGCTTTAATCCATAATCCTCAGATCCCTTACTGATTAATAATCTGTCCATCTCAGCCTTGAACATACTCAGTGATCCAGCCTCTGCAGCAAAGAATCCCAGACATTCACTCTCCTCTGAGAAGAAATTCTCTCTCATCTCGGGCTTAAATGGGAGACCTCCTGACTCAGAAAACATGTTGCTCTGGTGCAAGACTCTCCCATAAGAGGATTCTCAGGGTAAATGCTATGTTTTAATAAGGTCTCCTCTCATTCCTGTAATTCCAATGAGTACAGACCCAACCTACTCAATTGAGAAAATCCCTCCCTATGTAGGATCAACCTAGTGAACCTTCTCTGGAAGGTTCACTGCCTCCAATACCAGTTTATCTTTCCTTAGATAAAGATACCCAAACTCTGTTCCAGATATGGTCTAACTGATGCCTTGCATATTTTAACAGGACTTTCCAACTTTTATACGCCATTCCCTTTGAAATAAAGGCCAACATTTCACTTGCCTCCCCGATTACCTGCTGAACCTGCATGCTAGCTTGTGATTCATGCACAAGGACCTCCCTCGAATTCCTCTGTGCTGCAGCTTTCTGCAGTCTTTCTCCATTTAAATACTTAACGCCTTTATTCTTCCTACCAAAGTACATAACTTCATATTTTCCTACATTATATTCCCTATTATATTCTCCATGCTGACACAATAGTTAAGAAAGCCATCAACGCCTCTACTTTCTCAGAAGACCAAGGATATTTGACATATCCACTCTGACTTTCACCAACTTTTCCAGATGCATGACAAAGCATTCTTTCTGGTTGCATCACAGCTTGGTATGGGCTCCTGCTCTGCCAAAGACCGCAAGGAACTACAAAAGGTTATGAATGTAGCCCAATCCATCATGCAAACCAGCCTCGCATCCCTCAGCATAATCAAGGACACCACGCATCCCAGACATTCTCTCTTCCATCTTCTTCTGTCGGGGAGAAGATACCAAAGTCTGAGGTCACGTACCGACCGACTCAAGAACAGCTTCTTCCCTGCTGCTGTCAGACTTTTGAGTTACCTCGCATTAAGTTGATCTTTCTTGCACTCTAGTTATGACTGTAAACAATATTCCGCACCTTCTCCTTTCCTTCTCTATGGGCATACGCTTTGTCTGTATAGTGTGCAAGAAACAAGACTTTCCACTGCAGATTAATACATGTGACAATAATAAATCTAATCTTGCTGAGTTTTTGCCCATTCATCTATCCTATCTACATCCCTCTGTAGATTTTGTATCATCCTCACTGCTTGTCATCATATTTGTTTTTGTTAAGTGAATGATACATTCACTTTCCTCATCCATGTCATGAGGATGTTGTCAATAATTGTGGCCCCATCACAAGATTTCAGAGCACTGCTCCTTCCTCAAGTGAGAGTGATTGAAGCAGTACTTCCAAAGCTCATGATTCCAAATAATGCTGGTGAACTTTATCCTGGTCTAATGAGATTTTTAACTGTGCCTACCCCAGTCCAACACTGGCAATTCCACCTCAAAAGGTGGAGGTTGGGCAACAAGTACGGGCTTTGCCAACGACATTCCCATACATAAAATTAATTTAAGGAAATCATTTCTCCAAATAACTATGTTGGAAACACAACAGAAAGAAGTTTCTTACATTTTATATTTAGTTACATCAAAACAGCACCCATGTAAATCAGTGGCAGCAGGCATAGCTTAGAACACATCCAAAATCACCGATGCTATTTCAAAAGCAGCACCACTAATCCATAAAGTCTTCGTTGCAGTATTAGACACCCATTGCTTCACATCTTTGATTTATTATTGAAGTAGGGAAAGGGTTAATGGATTTTGTACCTAGAATATATCTCTAACATAACCCTGACTGATCTTCTGAAGCTTATACTGCTCCTGGGAATAATACAAGTTATTTGTTCATGTCTTAGATGCTTTAACTCTCGTGTATACAGATAGTTTAATGTGGCTGTTATTTTGTAGACTTTGCAAACCTTACCTATCTGTGTTAGTTGGACACTGTTACACAGATGGTAGTTTATGATACTGGCTTTTGACAGCTACTGATGGCAGATCGCAATACCGGCTTCGAACAGGAAAAGTCACGATCACACAAGTAACTTCAAAGACAGGAATGCCAGTACTGCCGAAGGGTTTTGAATCAGGACCAGATTGAAGACTGTGTTGTGACTGCAGGACAGTAATTCCTGATTAAACCTGGGGATGAATCACGACCGAGGAAGATCCAGAGGTCTGGCAGGAATTGGAACTTGGAATCGTGATTACTGCTGAAGCTCAGTGTATAAATGCCCACTTGTGTTTGTGCTCTATGAGAAGTCTAGTAGTCCCTGTTTCTCCCAAAGCTCTTGAATAAACACCGGAGCTTTGAAATTAAAAACCACTGTATTTTGACTCACTAACTGTTTCAAAGGTATTACTTTACCTACAACAATTATTGTCACACGTATTAGTCTACGATAAGTATTGTTTCTTGCATGCTATACAAAGACCACAAGACACAGGAGCAGAATTAGGTCACTCAGCCCATCGAGTCTGCTCTGCCATTCAATAATGGCTGATCTTTTTCTCATTTCCATTCCTGCCTTTTCCCCATAACCCCCAAACTACTTATTAATCAAGAACCTGTTTTAAAGACATTCAATGACCCAAACTCCTCTGTGGCAAAAAGTTCTCTGGCTGAAGAACTTCCTCCTCATCTATTTTCAAGGATCATCCCTTTAGCCTGAGGTTGTCTCCTCTGGTTCTAGTTTTTCCTAGTAGTGGAAACATCCTCTCCAAGTCCACTCTATCCAGGCCTTGCAATACCGTGTATGTTTCAATAAGATCCATCCCCATCCTTCTAAACTCCAATGAGTACAGACCCATAGTTCTCAACCGTTCCTCACAGAGCAAGCTCTTAATTGCAGGGATCATTCTTGTGAATCTCCTCTGGACCTTTCCAAGGCCAGCACATCCTTCCTTAAGTACGGAGCCTAAAATTGCTCATAATACTCAGCTTGATGGGCCAAGTGGCCTAATTCTGCTCCTGTGTCTTATGGTCTTAGTCTGCAAAGTGCACAAGCAGCAATACTTTTTACTGTTATACTAATACATGTGACAAAAAGCACACTGTTCATAAAAATGGAAAGGGGAACGCAGAATGTACCTCTACAATCATAACTAGGGCATAGACAAAGATCAGCTTAATATAAGCTGAGTTATCCGTGCCCCCACTCCCCCAAAATCAGGCACTGTAGTGTGGTGGCAATTTTCATAGTAACTTCACTGCAGTGTTAATGTAAGCCAACTTGTGACACTAATAAACAAACAAAACTTTAAAATTCATCCTATAGTCTAAAGATGTGTGGGTTAGGTGGATTGGCCATGTTAAATTCTCCCTCAGTGTACCCAAGTAGCTGCCAGAGTGTGGTGACTTGAGGATTTTCACAGTAACTTCATTGCCGTGTTAATGTAAACCTTACTTGCGACACTAACGAATAAACTTTAAAACGTGGATCTTCCTGATCCCAAAGATTGGTGTGGTCACATCGGAGATGCAGAAATGTTAACAGTTCCCAGGAAACACATTTAAACAGTATCTGTTGGATATACTGACAGACAGACACCAGTTGTCTGTTAGGCCACAAGGTGGTTCAAAACAAATGCTTTTTTTTTGACATAAAAGGTTCCTGATTTAGTGGATCTAAATCTGCTGCTAATCAGAAGGTGTATTTAACTGTAAATAACTACACTTCCACAACTGTAGCTATATATAATCACGCTCCACCTCTCCTGACACAATCACAGCAACCAAAGCAATCATCAGGCAAACCACACTTCAGTTTCTATGCATAATAAATTGGGGGTTTAAATGTTTAAAGCATAATAGTAGTGTTCAATTAACAATAGTAAGTTACAAACTTCCATGAAACTAATGAAAGGAAGCTTATGAGGGAAACAAGCAATCAAACTAAGCACAAGTTACTAAAGAGAATCTTCCAAAAATGATCAAACTTGCCTCTCCCCATGAGCCAGTGAGTTTATTCATCAAATCAAGCGCTTCAAGTTTTTAGGTGTCTGGATCACCAATGACCTGGCCTGGTTCCATGCAACATCATCACCTCCTCTCTCTCTGTCTCCCCCCCCCCACCCCATGCCAACACTACAGTTAAGAAAGCCCCACCAACGCCTTCTGCTTTCTCAGAAGACTAAGGAAATTTGATATGTCCGTTAGACTCTCATCAACTTTTACAGATGCACCATAGAAAGCATTCTTTCTGGTTACATCACAGCTTGGTATGGGCTCCTGCCCTGTCCAAAACCACAAGAAACTTCAAAAGGGTCGTGAATGTAGTCCAATCCATCACACAATCCAGCCTCCCATGCACTGACTCTGCCTACACTTCCTGCTGCCTTGGGAAAAGCAATCAGCATAATCGAGGATCCCACGCACTCTGGACATTCTCTCTTCCACCTTCTTCCATCTGCAAAATGATATAACAGTCTGAGGTCACTACCAACCAACTGAAGAACAGCTTCTTCCCTGCTGCTGTCAAGAGTTTTGAATGGACTACCTCACACTAAGTTGATCTTTCTCCCCACCCTAGCTATGACCGTAACACTACATTCTGCACTCTTTGCTTTCCTTCTCCATGAACGGTATGCTGTGTCTGTATAGCATGCAAGAAACAATGCTTTTCACTGTATGTTAATACATGTGATAATAATGAATCAAATCAAATGGTGAAGTGATGGCCTAGTGATATTATCGCATTTCTATTAGTCCAGAAACTCAGCTAATGTTCTGAGGACCTGGGTTCAAATCCCGCCCATGGCAGATGGTAGAATTTGAATTCAATAAAAAAAATCTGCAATTAAGAATCTACTGATGACCCATTGTCGGAAAAACCCATCTGGTTCCTTTCAGAGAAGGAAATCTGCTGTCCTTAGCCCAGTCTGGCCTTTATATGTTTACAGAGTCACAGCAATGTGGTTGACTGTCAACTGCCCTCCAGGGGCAATTATGGATGGGGAATAAATGCTGGCCCAGCCAGCAACATCCATGTCCCATTCACGAATTGAAAAAAATCCAGTCAAAGATGATTCAATCGCGAGGTAAATGCAAAATACTGCGGGAGCAGGAAACAAAAATAGAAAAGTGCTGGGAAATCTCAGCAGGTCTGACAGCATGAGATGATGAAGGGTCACCCGGACTTAAAATGTTGGCTCTATTCTGTCTCCAGACCTGCTGAGATTTTCCAGCATTTTTCTGTTTTGATTCAATCTCCAGTTTGGTGACAATCTGATTTAGGGATATAGGGCACTGAATGGCCCCAATGCATGCTCATCATCCTTCTGGAAGGAAAAACTTAGCAAATAGGAGCAGGGGAGACCATTCAGCCCTTTGAACATGCTCCACCAGTCATCACAATGGTGGCTGATCATCCAACTCAACAGTCTAATCCTGCTTTCTCCCCATAACCTTTGACCCCGTTCCCGAAGTGCTATAGCCAACTGTCTCTTGAATACATTCAATGTTTTCGCATAACTACTTCCTGTGGGTGGAAAGGTCAATTACTAGAGGCACAGGTTTAAGGTGTGAGGTGCAAGGTTTAAAGATGTGTGAGGCAAGATTTATTTTGTAAACAAGAGTGTAGTGACTGCTTGGAACTCGCTGCCACAGGGAGGTAGTGGAAGCAGATATGACAGCAACATTTAAGGGGTGTCTTGAATTAGGTTGGGAAGATGGAGATATGGTCCCCGGAACAGTATGGGGTTTTAGTTCAGACAGGCAGCATGGTCAGTGCAAGTTTGGAGGGCTTAAGGGCCTGTTCCTACGCTGTAAGTTTCTTTCTTCTTTGTAATAAATTTCACAGGCTCACAACTCTTTGAGTGAAGAAATGTCCATCCTAAATGATCTATCCTGAATCCTCAGACTGTGACCCCCTGACTATCAGAAACATCCTCTCTGTATCTACCCCGTCTAGTCTTTATGAAAACCACCACCACCCCCCATCCTCATTTGTCTCAACTCCAGCAAAAGCAATCCTAACCTAGTCAATCCCTCCTAATACATCAGTCTCACCATCCCCAGAATCAGCCTGGTAAACCAGAGCAGAGAATGCATAAGCATTGACGGAGGATGGGGATAGGGTGAGGCAGTAAAACTTAACCCTCTCTCGCAGCTGAATGGCCAGTGGAAATCAGAGTATGCTTGTACTAGTAAAATAGCCCTTTGGATGAGGTATCAAAGGGTAGCTAAAAACAATGGAACTTGATCCAGCAAAGGATAGAACTAGAAAGTAATTGTGGTTGCAATTACTGAAAAGCAGGAATAAAAAAGACATACTAAATAAAAAAAATACTAATTATCAATGTACAGGGACAAGGAAAACGACAAGAGAGCAGTTCAGAACAGCATTCAATTATATCATAGAGAGGTTAAAAATAAAAAGAACAGTATCTAACAAGTCTTTCCATAGCCTGTCCAAATTTAAATCCACTTGCACCCTTGTCTCAGCCTTTGTAAACTCCCATGGCCCTCAAGCCCACCCTCAAATGCTCTCCCGCACTAAACAGTGCCACCCTTTTTGTAGCAGCAATTCTCAGCCTGAGAAGCAACTCGGGAGGTTTTCTAAGGCAGTGTACCAACGCACATTTCTACTTTTGCCATTCTAACTCCAAATCATCACAGAGTGTACCACGGCTTTGACTCCAATTAACCACCTTTCAGCAGGAAGGTATTAGCTCCAGTTTCTAGCAGTGAGCCAGGAGGGTGAACAGGGGAGCTGATTTGATTTTAATAAGGGCAGCAGTCCAATTATGGAGTTTTGCCCTTTAGAAATGTCCACGGGGGTCAGGGAGGAACTTCTGAACAGTGCAGTAACAGATTGAAGTGCTGACAGGCACAGGTCTCCTCAGTGTTTGCGGTACGGAAAGGTGCGATTTGGGGTCATGAATTTTTAAAAAACAATAATATCGCTAATTGCTCAGAACCTACTGATTTCAACAGGTTTTTAAGAAAAGGGAGGTAGACATTGGTTTTAAACAGGGAATTCCAGAACAGGGGATCTAGATCAAAGGCACAGCTGTGAGCGGAATAAGTCAAGAAGTCAAAGTCAGGACCAGGGACTGGAGGTGGTTTCAGAGAGAGGGAGAGGAGAGGAAAGGCCAGTTTCAAACACCAAAGTAAGAATTTTCCGTCAGAAACGTTGGCGGAACCAGATGTATTTTAGTGAGGAAAGGACTGATCAGACCAGTGAGAAACTACAAAGATTCGATGAATGTAGCCCAATCCGTCGCACTAATAGCTTCCCATCCATTGACTCCTTCTACACTTCCTGCTGCTGCAGCAAAACAGCCAGCAAAATCAAGGACCCCAAACACTACGAACACTCTCTCCTCCACTTTCTTCTGTTAGGAAAAAGATAAAAAGTTTGAGGTCACTAACCAACCGACTCAAGAACAGGTTCTTCCCTGCTGCCATTAGGCTATTGAATATGAAGGTGATCTTTCTCTATACCCCAGCTATGACTGTAACACTACATTCTGCACCTCTCCTTTCCTTCTCCATGTACATTATGAACAGTATGTTTTGTGTGTATAGCGCACACAAAACAATACTTTCCACATCAATTGGATCTTTCTCTATACCCTAGCTATGACTATTACTCTATATTCCGCAGTCTCTTCTTCCCTTTTCTATGAATGGTATGCTTTGTCTGTATAGCGCGGAAGAAACAATACTTCTCACTGTATTCCAACACTTGAGACAACAATAAATCTAATTTAAAAAATAAATCAACTATAGATAGTGAAGTTTTAGATGAAGTGAAGGTTGCAGAGGAACAGTCCTTCCCAGAGGTGACAGAGGAATGGTAAGGATTTCAACAGCACACATAAGATGGGCGATGATGTAGAAGGGGGAAAGGAAGGTCATCGTTGTGATACGGTAACATCCAGCTCAGCGTAAATAGAACACCGCGACTGCAAAGGTCCGAATTGGCCAAGGCCAGCATCCAGATTTGGGGGGTTTGAATCAGTGGCAAAAATACAGATGGGGCTGGATACAGATGGCTGCGATCTTTCCTGGAAGGAAAATGCAGCTCATTTCAGAAAGGTTTGCAGTCTGACAACTCTCGAATCTGGGACGGGTTAGAGGGAGATAACAGAGATAGAAATTGGCCATGTTAGCACGCATACAGAATAGATAACTGATTTGTCACATGTATCAGCATAGTAAAAAATTTTGTTTCTTGCAAGCCATACAAACAAAGCATACTGCGAAGCAAAGGAGAGGATGCAGAATGTAGTGTTACAGTCATAGCCAGGATGTAGAGAAAGATCAACTTAATGCAAGGCAAGTCCATTCAAAAGTCTGACAGCAACAGCAAAGATGCTGTTCTTGAGTCAGTTAGTACACGACCTCAGACTTTGATATCTTTTTCCCCCCAATGGAAGAAGGTGGGAGAGAACACCCATGGTACATGGAGTCCTTAATTATGCTGGCTGCTTTTCCTGAGGCATTGTGAAGTGTAGAAAGAGTCAATGGATGGGAGGCTGGATTGCATAATGGATTGGACTACACTCACGACCATTTGTAGTGCCTTGCGGTCTTGGCAGAGCAGAAGCCCATACCAAGCTATGATACAACCAGAAAGAATGCTTTCTATGGTGCATCTATAAAAGTTGATGAGAGTCACAATTGCTTATCTTGTCAGCTACATTAAATCTAGGCCACTCATTGTCCAAATGATCTTCTGCAGAAGCTGAGGCATTTTGCTGTGACAGATGAGCAAAGACTTAGTTGACATGAGGTACAGCCTAACTACCGAGGAGCTGACATTATGTCCAAAAAAATTCTTCCACGTATGACACCCCTCACATCAATAAGCACAACTTTTACACAAATCCCTGTTTAAAATTCAACAGCAACTATCACACTAGACTTTAAATGTAAATGTCAACATGTATTGAGATGTGGATGTGTGCACAGAACCCATTAAGCAACTGTTTTCCAATTTCTATTGCACAATTTTAGATGTAAATGCCCAAAGGGGGCTGAGAGAGAGAGAGAGAGAGCTGAATAGTGCAGGGAGAACAAGAGGAAAATGCACCATTACAACGCACAATCTAGCAGGATGAACGTACACCATTTTAATGATGATGAGAGTGGGTCAGTATTAACAGGTCCAGGCAGCAGGCATTTAAGGGAGTTCACTGACTGTCTGCCCCTCTATGGCAGCTATATTCACAGCACAGTGGTCTTGGAGAGGGAGCATTTTGTTAACATATTCAATCATGGGCGTCACTGGCTGAGCCAGCATTTATTGCCCAATGCTAGTTGCCTCTTGAGAAACTGGTGGTGAGCTACCTTCTTGAATTGCTGCCGTCTATGTGTGTGGGTAGACCCACAGTGTCATTAGGGAGAGAATTCCAGGATTTTGACCCCAGCAACAACAAAGGGAAGGCCTAAATGTTTTCAAGTCAGGACGGCCTAAGTTCAGAGGGGGAACTTGCAGGTGGTGATATTCCCTAAGTGTCTGCTACCTCTTGCCCTTCTAAATGTGATGAGGAGATGCCAGCGTTGGCCTGGGGCAGCACAATAAGAAGTCTCACAAAACCAGATTAAAGTCCAACAGGTTTATTTGGTATCGTAAGCTTTTGGTGCACTGCTCCTTCATCAGGTGAGTGGAGAGTTGGGTTCACAAACAGGGCATATATAAACAGAGACACAACTGCAAGACAATGGTCGGAATGCCAGTCCTTTCATGTAAACAAGTCTTCACAAGTACAGACCGTGAGAGTGGATACAGGTTTAATCAGATTAAAGAGGTCCTTCAAGATGGTAGAGATGGCAGGTTTGGAAGGTGATGTTGAAGAAACCTTGGTGGGTTACTGTAGTGCATCTTGTAGATAGTACACAGAACATAGAACATAACAGCACAGAACAGGCCCTTCGGCCTTCAATGTCGCGCCGACCAATATAAAAAGCAATGCCCCTCCAAACTAAACCATTCCCTTCTCTTCCACATACTTATCAACTAACCTCTTAAACGCCACCAAACTCGGCGCATCTACAACTGCTGCAGGCAGGGCATTCCACTCCCGAACCACCCTTTGGGTAAAGAACCTACCTCTGATATCCGTCCTATAACTATCACCCCTTAATTTAAAGCTGTGTCCCCTCGTGCTAGCTTTCTCCATCCTAGGAAAAAGGCTATCACTGTCCACCCTATCTAAACATCTAATCATCTTATATGTTTCGATTAGGTCCCCTCTTAACCGCCTCCTTTCTAACGAAAACCACCTCAAATCCCTCAGCCTCTCTTCATAAGACCTACCCTCCATACCACACATCCTGGTAAACCTCCTCTGTACCCTCTCCAAAGCCTCCACATCTTTCTTATAATGCGGGGACCAGGACTGCACACAATACTCCAAGTGCGGCCGCGCTAGAGTTTTGTACAGTTGCAACATGACGTTGCGGCTCCGAAATTCAATCCCCCTACCAATAAAAGCTAAGACTCCATATGCCTTCTTAACAACCTTATCGACTTGACTGCCTACTTTCAGGGATCTATGCACATATACACCAAGATCCCTCTGTTCATCAACACTACTAAGAATCCTACCATTAGCCCTATACTCTACACATTTATTATTCCTGCCATAGTGCATTACCTCTCACTTTTCCACATTAAACTCCATTTGCCACCTCTCGGCCCAGCTCTGCAACTTGTCCAAGTCCCTCTGCAAACTATAACACCCCTCTTCACTATCTACCACTCCACCGACTTTAGTGTCATCTGCAAATTTACTAATCCATCCTTCAATACCCTCATCCAGATCATTTATAAAAATTACAAACAGCAGGGGCCCCAAAACAGACCCCTGAGGTACACCACTTGTCACCGAACTCCACGATGAATATCTCCCATCCACCACCACCCTCTGTCTTCTATCTGCTAGCCAATTCCTAACCCAATTAGCTAAATCACCCTCTATCCCATACATCTGCATTTTCTGCAGAAGTCTTCCATGGGCCACCTTATCAAACGCCTTACTAAAGTCCATATATACCACATCAACCGCCTTACCACCATCCACCTCTTTAGTCACTTTTTCAAAAAACTCAATGAGGTTAGTAAGGCACGACCTACCCTTCACAAAACCATGCTGACTATCCCCAATCAATTCATTTCTCTCTAAATAACTATAAATCCTATCCCTAATAATTCTCTCCAATACTTTGCCCACAACAGAAGTAAGACTCACTGGCCTATAATTCCCTGGAAGGTCTCTCTTCCCCTTCTTGAACAATGGGACCACATTCGCTATCCTCCAGTCCTCCGGAACCACACCCGTAACCAACGACGACCTGAAGATCAGAGCCAGAGGCTCTGCAATCTCCTCTCTTGCCTCCCAGAGAATCCTAGGGTAAATCCCGTCCGGCCCAGGGGACTTATCCAACTTCAAACCCTCGAGAATATCTAGCACATCCTCCCTATCTACTTCGATACCTTCCAGTTTGCTACCCTGTACCTCAGTGTTCTCCATAACTACATTTACATCACCCTGCGTGAATACCGAAGAGAAATATTTATTCAGTACCTCTCCAATCTCTTCAGGCTCCACGCACAACTTCCCACTGCTGTCTATGACTGGCCCTAATCTTGCCCTAACCAATCTTCTATTCTTAACATATCTAAAGAAAGCTTTAGGATTCTCCTTAATCCTATCAGCCAAAGTCTTCTCGTGTCCTCTCTTAGCTCTCCTCAATTCACTCTTTAGCTCCCTCCTGGCTAATCTATAGCTATCCATTGCACTAACCGAGCCTTCAAGCCTCATCCTGACATAAGCCTCCTTTTTCCTTTTAACCAGCGAATCAACTTTTTTTGTACACCAAGGTTCTCTTACTCGACCATTTCCTCCTTGCCTGACAGGGACATACTTATCAAGGACTCACAGCAGCTGCTCCTTGAATAAGCTCCACATTCCAGATGTTCCCAGTCCCTGTAGTTTCCTAGTCCAATCTATGCACCCTAATTCTCTCCTGATGGCCTCATAATTACCCTTCCCCCAGCTATAACTACTGCCCCCAGCTTCATGCCTATCCCTATCCATCACTAAGGTGAACGTAACCGAATTGTGGTCACTATCACCAAAATGTTCACTAACTTCCAAGCCTAACACCTGGTCTGGCTCATTGCCCAGCACCAAATCCAATGTAGCCTCACCTCTAGTTGGCCTATCTACATACTGAGTCAAAAAACCTTCCTGCACACTTTGTACAAAAACTGACCCCTCTAACGAGCTAGAGCTATAGCTATTCCAATCAATATTAGTAAAGTTAAAGTCCCCCATAACAATTACCCTATTACTTTCACTCCTGACCAGAATCGACTTGGCAATCCTTTCCTCAACCTCTCTAGAACTTTTAGGAGGTCTATAAAAGATTCCCAACAGGGTGACCTCTCCTTTCCTGTTTCTAATCTCAGCCCATACTACCTCAACAGACAAGTCCTCATCAAACTTCTTTTCTGTCACTGTGATACAGTCTTTGACTAATAATGCCACTCCTCCCCCCCTTCTACCTCCTTCTCTACTCCGACTAAAGCATTTGAACCCCGGAACCTGCAACATCCATTCTTGTCCCTGCTCTACCCAAGTCTCTGAAATGGCCACAACATCGAAGTTCCAGGTACTGGTCCAAGCTGCAAGTTCCTCCCCCTTATTGCGAATACTCCTTGCATTAAAGTATACGCATTTCAAACCATGCCCTACCCCACCCGTACGCTGCTGTGTTTTACAGCTTTCCTCTATGACCTCCTTACTCTCATCCCTCTTAGCACCCCAACTACTTAGGATCCCACAACCCCCCTGAATGAGTTTAAAGCCCCCTGCATAGCCTTAGCAAATTTTCCCCCCAAGATATTAGTTCCCCTCTGGTTCAGGTGTAGACCATCTCTCTTGTAGAGGTCCCACCTATCCCAGAATGAGTCCCAATTGTTCAGGAACCTGAACCCCTCCCTCCTGCACCATCCCCGCAGCCACGAGTTCAAACATTCCCTCTCTCTATTCTTCTCTAAACTATCCCTTGGCACAGGCAAGAGTCCAGAGATAACCACTCTGCCAGTTTTGGCCCTAAGCTTCCACCCCAACTCCATAAATTTCTGTTTAATATCCCCTTCCCTCGTCCTTCCTATATCATGTGTCCCTACATGAACTATGACTTGGGGTTGACTCCCCTCTCCCTTAAGAATCTTAAAAACCCGATCTGCGACATCCTGGACTCCAGCCCCTGGGAGGCAACACACCAGCCCTGAGTCACTTTTATTACTATTTACTCTCCTATCTGTCCCTCTAACTATGGAGTCTCCAATTACTAGGCCCAATCTCTTATTCCCCCTACCCACCTGAGCATTCTCAGCAGGCTCACCCCCAGAGACCTGCTCTCTTTGGTCTGCATCACAGGGCTGCATCAGTGGTGGAGGGAGTGAGTATTTGTGGTTAAAGTTTCAATTGAGCAGGGTTACTTTGTCCTGGATGTTGTTAAGCTTCTCAAGAGTTGTTGGAGCCGCACCCATCCAGGCACATGGGGAGTATTCCATCACACTCCTGACTTGTGCCTTGTAGATAGTGGACAGGCTTTGGAACGAGTCAAGAGGTGAGTTACTCTCCACAGAATTCCCAGTCTCTGACCTGTTCTGGAAGCCGCAGTATTTATATGCTCAGTCCAGTTCAGTTTCTGGTCAATGGTAAACCCCAGGATGTTAATAGTGGAGAGATTCAACGACAGTCAATGGTAACCCCACAATATTGATAGTGGGGGGGAATTCAGTGCTGGTCAATGGTAACCCCCAGAATGTTGATAGTGGGAGAGATTCAGTGATGGTCAATGGTAAACCCCAGGATATTAACAGCTGGGAGGGATTCAGCGATGGTCAGTGTTAACCCTCAGGATGTTGATAGTGGGAGGGATTCAGAGATGGTCAATGGTAAGCCTCAGGATGTTGATAGTGGGGGTGGAAGGGGAATTCAGTAATGGCCAAAGGTAATCCCCAGGACATTGATAGTGGGAGGGATTCAGTGATGGTCAATAGTCAATCCCAGGATGTTGACAGGAGATTCAATGATAGTTATGCCATTGAATGTCAAGGGGTGATGGTTAGAGTCTCTCTCATTGGTGATGGTCATTGCCTGGCATTTGTGTGGCATGAGTATTATTTGCCATTTGTTATCAGCCCAAGACTGGATATTGCTATTGGCTGGTATGTTTCAGACCCCTCCATGCCCGCTGGGTACTGCGAGGGCTGGGGTGCATTACTGCCTCCGGGATGACAATTTAATTTTTTTAGTTAAGCTTTCTTTTGAATTTTAGTTTAGTTACAGTGCCCCACCAAGGGTTGCCACACTCATGATTGTTTCATTTATTGATCATTTTACACCCCCCACATCTCTGGACACTAAGGGCAGTTTAGCACGGCCAATTCAATCTACACCTTCTTAGACACTACGGGGCAATTTCACATGGCTAATCCACCCAACCTACAGCTCCTTAGACATTAAGGGACAATTTAGCATGGCCAATCCACCTAACCTGCACATCTTCAAGTCAAATAGGATGGCAGAATATAATATTAATGGTAGAACTCTTGGTAGTGTGGAAAATCAGAAGGATCTCAGGGTCCAGGTTAATTAGACACTCAAAGCAGCTGCGCAGGTTGAAGCTGTGATTAAGAAGGTGTATGGTGTACTGGCCTTCATCAATCGAGGGATTGAGTTTAGGAGTTGAGAGATAATGTTGCAGCTATCTAGGACCCTGGTCAGACCCCAATTGGAGTATTGTGCTCAGTTCTGGTCTCTTCATTACAGGAAGGATGTGGAAGCCACAGAAAGGGCGCAGAGGAGATTTACAAGGATGCAACCTGGATTGGGGAGCGAGACTTACAAGGATAGGTTGAGGAAGCTTGGCCTTCTTTCCTTGGAGGGACGAAGGATGAGAGGGGACCTGACAGAGGTGTATAAGATGTTGAGAGGTATTGGTTGAGTGGATAGTCAGATGCTTTCTCCCAAGGCTAAAATGATTGCCACAAGACGACACAAGTTAATGGTGCTGGGGAGTAGGTACAGAGGAGATATCTGGGATAAGTTTTTCCACTCAGTGTGGGTGCGTGGAATGGGCTGCCAGCAATGGTGGTGGAGGATTCGACAGAGTCTTTTAAGAGACTTTTAAATAAGTATATAGAGCTTAGTAAGATAGAGGGTTATAGGTAAGCCTAGTAATCGCTAAGGTAGGGACATGTTCGGCACAACTTTGTGGGCCGAAGGGCCTATATTGGTGCTGTAATTTTTTTCTATGTTTCTATCTTTGGAAACCAGAGCACTCAAAGGAAACTTTTTTTTAAAATTCATTCGTGAGCCATAGGCATTGGCCAGCGTTCATTGTTGATCCTTAGTTGCCCTTGAGAAGGTGATGATGAGCTGCCTTCTCAAATTGCTGCAGTTCATGTTCAATGGGTGGTTTGACCCACAATGCCATGAGGGACTAATTTCAGGATTTTGACCCAGTGACTGTGAAGGAATGCCTATTAGTGAGTTAAGTGCGTAGGGTTAAGGGAATAGGGTGTGGGTGGGTGGGCCTGGATAAGATATTGTCAGAGTCTGGGTGCAGATTCAATAGGCCTGAAGGTCTCCTTTCTGTACTCTAGGAAGTCTACGCAAAGTATCCCATCAGTGACATTATGGAGCAGCCTTTAGGGCAAGAATACGATTAATGGGACAATTCAAACAGGGATTCTACTTTTTGACAAACCAACAGTTTTCCGGTATCAAGTATGGGGATATTGTTTTTTAAACAAATTTATGAATTCTGTACTTGCTGCAAAATTCTCAGGACTAAGGGTCAAAATAACTTGCATGATGTCTTCACCGTTATACACAGCGGAGAAACAAAAGTTTGAAGGAGGAAATCAGATGTAAAATAAGTTACTGCAATTCCTGCATGCAAGAACTAGGGTCGAACACCATGTTCCAGATGCTAATCAATATATCCTATTTATAATCAGAAGCAATCTTTATCTAATACAAAACACCTCCTGCATGCCCGACTTCCACCAGCACCCTGCAAATTTGAAGCAGCTTTTCGTGAGCTGAAGGTGCACTGTGCTTACAGCATAACCCTCTGTGCAATACATCAACTGTCACATCCCACCCAGCCCTTCACTGCAAAAACACTACTCATGTACTAATGCATTTTCCAGCAGGCCCCAGCTCCAACTCCGCTCATCTTACTGTACAAGTAGTCCCCAACACAGTGAACGTGACCGAAGTACAGCAGCTACGCACTGACCCCTGCTGGAAAATGCATTAGCATCCAGCAGCACAGGACCAGACCCAATGGAATAGACGGGCCACATGGAAAGTAATGGAAGGACAATCAGCTCTGACTTCTGAAATTTCGAAGAGAATAAAGAATATTGAACAAAACATCAGATCAAGGCAGCGTAAATTAGTGGTGTCACCAACTCTGGTGTGTGTTACAACACCATCCCTTGTACTTTGACTTTATCTGATTCGATTCATTACTCAACAGTTTTATTTGGAATCATGAGCTTTGGGAGTGCTGCTCCTTCATCAGGTGATTCACTCACCTGATGGAACAGCGCTCCGAAAGCTTGTGATTCCAAATTAACCTGTTCGACTTTAACCTGGTGAGACTTCCTGTACCCACCCCAGTCCAACGCTGACATCTTAATTTATTATTAGAGGGTCACGGTGGGTTAGCACTGCTGCCTCAGTGCCAGGGACCTGGGTTCAATCCCTGCTTGGGTCACTGCCTGCATAAAGTCTGCATGTTCTTCCCGTGTCTGCATGCTTCAGTTTCCTCCCACAGTCCAAAAGACATGCTGGTTAGGATGCATTGGCCGTGCTACCCAAACAGGCACTGGAGTGGGGCAGTTAGAGGGTTTTCACAGTAACTTCATTGTGCCGTTAATGTAAGCCAACTTGTGAGTAATAAATAAAGTTTTACATTACATGATGAAAATTGCTTTTGGGACATGAGTAATCATGGATAGTGCACAACTGAAACACTATTCACTCAGTTTTGCTTTATTCATTGGTGGGGTACGGGCATCACTGGCTAAGCCAGCATTTATTGCCCTTTCCTGATTGCCCCTTGAGAAGGTGGTGGAGGAGCTGCCATCTTGCACCCGCTGCAACCCCCCCCCCCCGTGTGTGGGGTAGGTACACCCAAAGCACTGTTAGGGAGGGAGTTCCAGGATTGTTATTGGACATCAGTCAGTCCCCGCATGTGGTGTGGGTACACCCACAGTGCTGTTAGGGAGGGAGTTCCAGGATTGTTATTGGACATCAGTCAGTCCCCGTGTGTGGGGTAGGTACACCCACAGTGCTGTTAGCGAGGACGTTTTGGGATTTTGACCCAAGCCACACTGAAGGAATGGCCACTTTACTTCCACGTCAGGACAGGGGTGGATGGATGGGTGGGTTTGCATGTGTGTGTGAGAGAGAGAGAGAGAGAGAGACAGACTTGCAGTAATGGCGTTCCCCATGCATCTGCTGCCCCCCCTCCTTGTTCTTCTAAATGGTACAGGTGGGGGTTTGGAAGGTGCTGTTGAAGAAGCCTTGGTGAGTTTTCATCCAACACAGCTATTAAGGACTGAGGAATTTAAACAAGTTTTAACCCTTGCTCGGTACAATTAGCTAATCTCTAAACAGTAAGGGGGATATGACAATTGGCTTCATTGGCATAAGGGTTTTCAACGTGGTACCTTCTCCCAGTACTATCAGGGAACTGTGACGCATTTATATGGTCAATGTGGAACATGGAACATGGAAGTGATCTTTTTATGTATTTCCAGTGCAACTCCTTCCTTCAGATCTGTAATAACTGTCCAACCCCCACTCAGTGACCAGTTCAGACAAAAACATCTTGAAAGAGAGACAGGTTACAGGACCACAGGGACAAGGCGACAGAATGCAACTATGTGGGTAACTCAACTGATTCAAGAACAACTTCTTCCCTGCTGCTGTCAGACTTTTGAACGGACCTACCTCGCATTAAGGTGATTTTTTTCTACACCCTAGCAGTAACTGTAACACTACATTCTGCAACCTCTCTTTTCCTTCTCTATGAGCAATATGCTTTGTCTATCTAACACGCAAGAAACAATATCTTGCACTGTATTCCAATACGTGACAATAATAAATCAAATCTATGTATTCTGTGAACTGTATGCTTTGTCTGTATAGCACGCAAGAAACAATACATTTCACTGTGTCCCAATACACATGACAATAAATCAAATCAAAATTAAGTTAGCATGCTTGTACTGTATACAGGACTTTCAATGTGTTTATAGCTAGTGGGTGCAACACAATGCTTTCCCATATATTCAATACATTAATGGGTGTCCCATTGGTGTCTACTTTTCATGTATTTACTGACAACGAAAGCAGGACAAGATTTTACTTTGCTGCTTCTTAAAACATTGAGAAACACGAATGAGGGAGCAGAGCACATCACACCCAAGTTTCAAAAATAAAGCAAATTGTAAAGGGAAAAGGATGACAGGAGGTGGTTAAAGTATTTCACAATGCACTGTCTTCAAAAGAATGATACTGTCCCAGATGACCCATGTTAAAGACAATAGAAATACCAGAAATGTGTGCATCTTCTGAGCTTGTGGTGAAAGGACCTTGTGCATTCCTGCATTTCAAATCAGCTCTGAAGTTGTCTCCGCCTCCCCACCCCAACCCACCTCTCCTAAACAACAGCAATGTCAACAGAACAACACCTTATAAAAAGGTAGGCAAGATTAAAGAACATTCTCAATTAGCCACTGCGCAAAAACAAAGGCCAGAGGAGGCACAGGGGGTTAGGGCTGCTGTCTCACAGCACCAGGGACCTACATTCAATTCCCAGCTTGGGTCACCGTCCATGTGGAATCTGCATGTTCTCCCCACGTTTGCCTGGGTTTCCTCTGGATGCTCCGGTTTCCATTCACAGTCTGAAAGACATGCTAGTTAGGGTGCATTGGCCACATTAAATTCTCCCTCAGTGTACCTGAACAGGCAGCGGAGTGTGGCAACTAGGGGATTCTCACAGTAACTTCATTGTGGTGTTAATGGAAGCCAACTTGTGACTAATAAACTACCAAGCCCAGTCTTACAAACAAATCATCAATCTTAAAACAGAATCATAGAAGCCCTACAGTACAGGAGGCGGCCATTCGGCCCATTGTGATCGATACAGATTCAATCTCATCCAGAACCTATTCCTCTCACCTCACGTGAACCTCACTAATTCCTGACCTTAACAGGCAATTTAAGATAGCCAATCCATCTAACCTGCACATCTTTGAACCGTGGGGAGGAAACCAGAGCACCTGGACATAACACACACACTCAAGGGGACAAAGTACCATCTCCACAGTCATCTGAACCTGGAATTGAACCTGAGTCACAAGATAGCCTATATTTGCATTGCAATGATGCTACTACGAAAATCCCCAAGTTGCCACACTCCAACGCCTGTTTGGGTGCACTGAGGGAGAATTTAGCATGGCCAAAGCACCCTAACCAGCACATGTTTTGGACTGTGGGAGGAAACTGGAGGACCCAGAGAAAACCCACGCTGACAGGGGGAGAATGTGCAGACTGTACAAAGACAGTGACCCAAGTGGGGAATCGAACCCAGGTCCCTGGCACTGTGAGGCAGCAATGCTAACTCACTTTACCAATATGCCACTTGACATGCACACCATCCAAATCAATTATTTTTGTTCAGAGAAAAAAAGCTTCACTTTACAATTAAACAGTGTGACGCAGGCTGTTACAGTCAGAATAACTCACAGACAGACATGTAATTTGCCAAAGTGACCCTCCCTTAGGTCATAGGTAAATAAGACTGGTTCAGCTGAGGGAATGCAAATCAGGTGTGTTCAGAGACAGGGTGAATTCCTTTGAATATTTTTAAGTCAGAGATGGATAGATTCTTGGTAAAAGCAAGAGGACAAAAAACGGTGGGGTAGGTGGGATTCAGATGTGAGGTTATTATCAGATCAGCGTGACTTATTAAATGGCTCGAGGGACCGAATGGCCTACTTCTTGTATTAAAAATACCTCCCAATCAATTTTCAAAATATTAACAAAATATTAAAAGTAAATTAGAAGTATTTATTAGTCACAAGTAAGGCCTACATTCACACTGCAATGAAGTTACTGTGAAAAATCCCCCAGTTGCCACACTCTTGCTCAGGTACAGCGAGGAGCAATTTAGCACGGCCAATGCACCCTAACCAGCACATTTTTCAGACGAAGGGAGGAAACCGGAGCACCCGAAGGAAACCCACGCAGACGCAGGGAGAATGGGCAGACTCCACTGACAGTGACCCAAGGCTAGGAATCGAACTAGGGTCCCTGGTGCTGTGAAGCAGAGGTGCTATCCAAATGCAGGAAATTGGGACTAGCTTTGGGGTTTTAAAAAAAATAGGGGGTGGCATGGACAAGTTGGGCTGAAGAGCCTGTTTCCATGCTGTGAATCTTTATGACTCTACAACCACTGTGCCACCGTGCCACCCAAAGCACAATTCTTAAACCGTAGGCAGGGTGTTTGCGCCACATCGATTAAAAATCATTTCTGACCGGTCCCTTCATTTGTGCTAAAGCACGTTTTGCTGAGAGCTGACATGATCATCAACTGCTGAAAAATCTGACAAGAGATTCCCAAACGCACTGTGCTATTTTTCTCGTTCACAAGTATAGCAGCAGACGCGATTTCCAACTGCAAAAGACAGTTGCCTTGTTGTCTGGTGAGGAACTGTGGAGGTCACGTGGTAAAAATCTAGCTGATTACAGCTCACGCTTCTGCGCTTCCAACAACTTTGAACTCACACGAAATAAATTGCTCACATTAATAAGAACGCAAGCTTCAGTAGTAGATAACAAACACTGCAGAAATGGCACTTTAAGATGAAGTGTCAACTTGAAACTCCGTCTGCCGGCTGGATGCAAAAGATCCCATGGCACTATTCAAAGTGGAGCTTTGCCTTGGTGGCTGTGGTAAATATTCACCCTTCCATCAGCATCACTGAAGCAGATTAACTCATTACCGCTTTACCCTTCGTGGGGAACTCAAGGCTTTGCTACATCACCAGGGGCATAGTGGGTTAGCACTGATGCCTCACGGCACCAGGGACCCAGGTTCCACTCCTTGCTTGGGTCACTGTCTGTGTGGATTTCCTCAGGCTGAAACACAGAACCTCTACAGTGCAGAAAGAAGTCACTCAGTCCATTGAGTCTGCACTGAACACAATCCCAACTAGGCACTATCCACATAACCATATATTAACTTAGCTGGTCCCCCAAAGTAAGGGGTAATTTAGCACTGCCAATCCACCTAACCTGCACATCTTTGGACACTATGGGGCAATTTAGCATGGCCAATCTACCTACCCTTTCGGGACTGTGGGAGGAAACCCATGCAAACACAGGGAAGAACATGCAGACTCCGCGTAGACAGTGACCTGAGGCTGAGAATCGAAACCAAATTCTTGGCACAGTGAGGCAGCCATGCTAACCACTGTGCTGCCCCTAACCATGTGGTTGCCACGGTTTCCTCCCTCAGTCTGAAAGACGTGGTTCAGGTGCATTGGTTGTACTAAATTCTCCCTCAGTGTAAGCGAACAGGCGCTGGAGTGTGGCAACTAGGGGATTTTCACAGTAACTTCATTGCAGCGTTAATGTAAGCCAACTTGTGACACTAATAAACAAACTTTACAAAACTAATTACACTTCCAAAATGACTTCTTTAGCTTTGAAGTGCTTTGAAACATTAATTGGTCATGAAAGGTACTAATGACATTCATTAGTTAGGCTTCCAAAGTAGTCCACATCTTAACAGATCCACCCAGATGAGGAGCAATAATATACTCTTCAAAGGAAGGGAAACACTTCCCGCTGCCTTGGGAAAAGCAGCCAGCATAATTAAGGACCCCCAAACTCCTCGAACATTCTCTTCCACCTTCTTCCATTGGAAAAAAGATACAAAAGTCTGAGGTCACGTACTGACCGACTCAGGAACAGCTTCTTCTCTGCTGCTGTCAGACTTTTGAACGGACCTACCTCGCATTAAGTTGATCTTTCTCTACACCCTATCTCTGACTATAATACTACATTCTGCACACTCTCCTTTCGTTCTCTATGAACAGTATGTTTTGTCTGTAAAGCTTGCAAGAAACAATACTTCTCACGTTAAATTGATCTTTCTTTACACCCTAGCTATGACTTACACTACATTTTGCACCCTCTTTCCTTCTCTATGAATGGTATGCTTTGTCGGTATAGCTAGCAAGAAACAAGACTTTTCACTGCATCCCAGTACGTGACAATAATAAATCACCATCAGTTCTCTGTCAATTCCCACATGCAATTGCTCAGCAAGATCGAGGAATTCTTTTTTCTCCTGAGCCCGGATACCAAGCCAACTGGCATGCCCTGTGGCATTGTCCTCTTAAAAAGATCTCTCCAGCTGCTGCAAAAACAATCGAGTCCAAGTACACTATTTTAAATGCAACTGAATGGGTCTGCACTGTGTAGTTCCACGTGTGCACTCATGGTAAATCCTCTGCTGTAGTTACACAGGTATTGCCACAGGCTCACATAGCACACTGGCATCTCACACTCAGACTGACCCCTCAATAAGCATTTAACAAGTTTCTCCCACCCATCACCGTCTCGCAGGGGGAGACTGATTAGGAGTATCCAGCTTGAAACATAGTCCTCAAACACCAGATTCAAAAGAAAAAGCATTGCAACTTTCACACATTGTACAACTCACCTGGGCACAGCACAAACATTACACAGCATACTCAATTTGATTGGAACGGCTATTTGCATTCTCTCTTAAGGAATACAATGGTGGCATAGTGGGTTAGCATTACTGTCTCACAGCTCCAAGGATCCAGGTTCGATTCCCAGCTTGGGTTACTGTCTGCATGGAGCCTGCATGTTCTCCCGATGTCTGCATGGGTCTCCCCCACCAGTGTTCCAGTTTCCTCCCATACTCCAAAGATGTGCAAGTTAGATGGATTGGCCAAGCTAAATTGTCCCTTAGAGTGATTAGCAAGGTAAATACATGGGGTGGAGTCTGCATCCATTCTTATTAGTAAGAACGCAGACTCTATGGGCCAAATGGCTCCCTTCTGCAAAGTAGAGATTCTACAATTCTGAAATCTGAGCCAAATGGTTATCATTGAAACAGGCCTATTTCTAAAGGAGGTACAAGGGAAGTACAAGCTGCTAAGAACACCATCACTACAAATGCAATGCAGCACACGGAGGAGCTTTACCCTCATATTCTATTTCAATCTAACTCTTCCATCATGAGGTAGGATAAAGAAGTTAGGTTACTTCCTGTAGAGAATGGGTGTAGCAGAGATTGTGTCATTCTAACCTAACATTCAGCCATTTACATGATCATGGAATACAGAATAAGGCCATTCAGCCCACTGAATCTGTACCCACCCAAGCCCTTTCCCATAAGGCTCATTTACTAACCCGACAATAGGGTCAATTCCACGTGGCCAATCCATCTAACCTGCACATCTTTTGGACTATGGGAGGAAACTGGAGCACTCAGAGGAAACTCATGCAGACATGGGAAGAATGTGCAGACTTTGCACAGACAGTGACCCGAGGCCAGGAATCGATCCAAGGACCCTGGCGCTGTGAGGCAGCAGTGCTAACCCACTATGCCATCCATAGCATGACCAAGGGTTCAGATATGAATATATGGCAATTTAAAGGCGCTTGTGTTTGGTTAACACTATCAACTCTCAACACACGTCTCATGTAGCCATAGAATCCCCGCTATTCAGTCCATCGAGTCTGTACTGACTCCAATGCAGCATCTTACACAGCCCCAACTCCCATAATCTCACCTATTTGCTCTGGCATTTCATCCACGAATCCCCCTCACCTGCACTTTGTGGCATTTAGCATGAGGCAATTTAGCATGGTCAATCCATCTAACCAGCACATCTTTGGGCACGAAGGGGCAATTTAGCATGGCCAATCCATGCAACCCACACATCTTTGGACACTAAGGGGCAATTTAGCATGGCCAATCCCCCTAACCAATACATCTTTGGGAGGAAACCAGAGCACCCAGAGGGAACCTACTCAAACACAGGTCGAACTTGCAAACTCCACACCAGCTTAAAGTCCAAATGTTTATTTGGAATAACGAGCTAACAAAACATTTCTCTTTCCTCAAGCGACACTCTCAAATTCACTGATAGGAGGAAGGGGCTCCGAAAGTTTGAGATTCCAAGTAAATTAGTTGGACTTCAACCTGATGTTGTGGGACTTCTTACTTGCCCACCCCATCAAATGCCGGCAGCTCCATATCAAAACTCCAGGCAGACAGTAACCCAAGCTGGGAATCGAACCCAGGTCCCTGCTGTGAGGCAGCAGTGCCAACCATTGTGCCACCTCAGACTTAAAGTAAAATAGCCTTCAGCTGAAGCACGACCAAGACCCAGTTAAATAAAAGCCACAGGTCTTCCCAGACTGACACTTGTGGACGAATGAGAGCAGCAGGAGAATAGGGCAGCAAAATGTGACTGCCAAAAACACAACCAATGCATCAGAACAATTTTTTTTAAAATTAAAAATGTATCAACCCTACAGCTTGTCCAGCCGCAATCCCTTTGCGAATCAGATCCATCATCCAATATTCACCAGCAATTCAACATTTAAAGCACTTGAAACAAACTGAAAACAGCTATCCAAGCATGGTAATACTGCAAATGTTCTCACTGCCGTGAGATGCCTGCATCTCCCATCACAGTGACAAAGCCATGACACACCTGTACCTCTGGGACACTGCACTCAGACATAAAGCTGTCAGAGTGCCATCTGTCCATTTCTTTTTGGGCGAACACCTTCTCACACAGCACTGTTTCAGAAGTATATTTACCTTCTGCGTGCCAGGGATAGAACCTCTCTCTCTCGAGTTACCACTGGGCAGAGCTTCACGTGCAAAGTACTGACACGCAAGATATCACTCACATGCAGTCTGTGGCTGCAGAAAGTTCGAATCATGGAACCTCTGCAGTGCAGGAGACTGCCATTCGGCCCATCAAGGCTGTGTCAACAACAATCCCACCCTATCCTCACAACGCCACACATGTAGCCTGCTAATTCCCACCAAAACTTGGAGCAATTTAGCATGGCCAATCCACCTAACCTGCACATCTTTGGACACTAAAGGGCAATTTAGTACAGCCAATCCATCTAATTCGCACATCTTTGGACGCCAAGGGGCAATTTAGCATGGCCAATCCACCTAATCTGCACATCTTTGGACGCTGAGGGGCAATTTAACATGGGCAATCCACCTAACCTGCATATCTTTAGATATTAAGGGGTAATTTAGCATGGCCAATCCACGTAACCTACATATCTTTCGGACTGTGGGAGAAACTGGAGCACCCAGACACTGGGGGGGAAGGGCCAACGTGGATAACTGAGTCCTATTAAAATTCAAAACATTAACTCCACTTTTCTCTCCCTCCACGCTCACATCGAACTCAAACCCTGGGACAGATTATAAAACTGGAGAGGAGGGGTGGGGGTGGAAATATGAGCGTGCGACAAAGACAGAAAACGCTGGAAGAACTCAGAATGAAAGCAAAATACTGCAACATCTAGTGATAAAAACACAAAGTGCTGGAAAGTATTAACTACGAGGTGGGGGGGATTAGAGTTGACAAACGTGACAGGTGAAGGGGGAAAATAAGGGAAAAACTCAGCAGATCTGGCAGCATCTGTGGAGAGAGAATCAGAGATAACATTTCAAGATGGTGTAGTTATGGTGCTTAGAGATTAAAAAAGGGCAGCATTGGACAAGTTGGGCTCAGGGGCCTGTTTCCATAAACCTCGATACCTGCATGATTCTTCACCAGGGCCACAGCCCGACCTTTATTCAGAGCTCCGAAGTTTCACTGAGGAATGTGGAGCTCTGGAAAAGGACGTAGAAACGTCAACTCCGATGTTCTCTCCACAAATCATTCCAGCATCATCTTCCAATTCCACACTCTCTGCATGCCAATCAGATGCAAAGGGGAGAAAAGAAGGTGGGGGGGGG
>JAGIQG010000042.1:2775559-2803673 GCA_024679065.1 Sphyrna mokarran | reverse complement strand
AAGAAGGGAAGGTGAAAAGGAGGGGGGAGAGAAAAGAAGGGAAGGTGAAAAGTGGGGGGGAGAGAAAAGAAGGGAAAAGGAGGAAAGAGAAAACTTTGTGGGAGGTATGGAAACAAGTGGAGCGGCCCAGGTTTAGATGCACTGACATTGGGACAATGTAACCCGCCCCCCTCCACAAACACACACAAACACACACACACGACCCTAGTGAAGCCCCCGGGCCCCCCCAGGCCCGGCGGAGTGACTCACATTTCCTCATACACTTCATCCAGTGCCTGACGATAGCGGTGTAGTGTTTCTTGTTGTCCAGGATCCAGGAGCTAAGGCCCTGGATACCATCCATGGTATTGGTGACGCTCAGCAGCTTCTTCTCCAGCGTGGCCTCCAAGGCGGCGAGCGTGGAGCTGCCGGGGGGGGCGGAGGGCCCGGCGGAGCCGGCTGTCCCTGTGCCCCCGGCCGCCGCCGCTCCACCACCTCCTCCTCCTCCTCCTCCTCCACCACCACCACCTCCACCTCCACCTCCCGCTGCCGCCGCCGCTGCTGCGACAGCCGCCATCTTGCTGCCTTTCTCGCGCCCCCTCCGGCCGCGCGACCTGGGATGGAGGGGGGCGGGGACGCGCGGGCTCGCGTGCGTGCGCGCACTCGCCCACTCAGACAGACCGGCGGCGCGAGAGCGAGCACGTCAACCACCGCGGGCGCGCGGTGGAGTTGAGGAAAAGAGGGGCGGGGCAGACTGGACGGGAGAGGGGAGGGGCGTGAAGGGGAGGGGCGTGGCAGACGGGCTAAACACGTGACTCTCCCCTCCACTACCGCCCCGCCCCCCTACCTCGCCGCTTGGCCCCTTCCCTTCTGATTGGGAAGACCGTTGAAAGCAACGGCCTCACGCGCCCGGGGCGACCGTTAGGGGAGAGGAGGTGGGGGAAGGGGAGACGCGCCTGCGCATACAAGAGAAAGGGGGACAAGCCCGCGTCTGCGCACCTCGGGTGGGGGAGGGGAATAGGCCAGTTGCACCTGCGCACACGAAGCAAGGGGTTCTGTCCACGCGTGCGCACTAGGGAGAACGGGTGTTTTTGGTTGGGGGGGGCAAGTAGGAGTGATTTGTCCGTGCCTGCGCACACCAGGGGGGAAGGGATTAATCAATCAATGCTGACTCACAGATGAGAAAATCTGGGTACACGAAAGGAAAGGTGGGGGGGGGAGTTGGGGATCAATCGACGCCTGCGCGCACACACGAGGGGAAGGGGAGCCGGCAACGCTGGAGCGACGTGATCACGCTTGCGCACACCATCCACCCCTGGGCACTGTCGAGAAGGGGGGGGGGGGGGTGGAAGTGGTCAAGATCGTGTCCGCGCCTGCGCGTATAACAGAGGGCGGGTTGTCTACGCCTGCGCACACCAGATCAGAGTGGGGGGAGGGGCTGGGGTCAGGGGTGAGACGGGTCGGCGCTTGCGCACAAGCGGATTCCCTGCCGGTCTCTGCGCTCGGTGCATGCGCAGTGCCCACCTCCGTCCAGCGCCGACGGTTGAAAAGGTCGACGACCAGGGGCGGGGCGACAAATTTGGACTGATTTCCCCTCACTCTCTGTGAGGAAATTAATTTTTTTTTTTCTTCTTCAAGAAGACCCTCCCTCCTCCCCCTTTTCCTGATGCTTCAGCTGAGCCCCCTCCCGCTTGGACACAGCGTGGTGATCTCCCTCCTATCTGTTTTAAATCTCTTCTTCTCTTCTCCCGCCCTCGTCAAGGAGCGCGAGCACGGCCATTTTCAGTTTGCCAGCGCGCATGCGCCGCGGGGGGGCGTGAACGGAACACGGACCGTACCAACGGAGGAGAGAGCGGGGTAAACATTCCTAAAGGCTGAGGCGATGGTATCGTCCTCCTGCGCCCCCTGCAGGCTGGGAGGTGGGGTCGGCGCATGCGCATATCGCAACGTACCAAGTCCCAGTAGCAGAGCCACCTTGGGTGGAGTGTGGGTGACCCACCCTCCCGGATTGGCCTGGAGTCTCCCAACAACTGAGGCTGTGCCCTGAAGGAACGGCATTGGGACAATTTTGTTCCTATTTCCATTTTCTCTTCATCTGGTTTAGAGAGAACTTCATTGCAGTGTTAATATTAGTCAACAGCAGTCCATTGACTCCAAAGATATACAGGTTATGGTGGATTGGCCATGCTAAATTGTCCCTTAGTGTCCAAAGATGTGTAGGTTAGGGTGGATTGGCCGTGCTAAATTGTCCTTAGTGTCCAAAGATGTGTAGGTTAGGGTGGATTGGCCGTGCTAAATTGTCCCTTAGTGTCCAAAGATGTGCAGGTTAGGGTGGATTGGCCGTGCTAAATTGTCCCTTAGTGTCCAAAGATGTGCAGGTTAGGGTGGATTGGCCGTGCTAAATTGCCCCTTAGTGTCCAAAGATGTGCAGATTAGGGTGGATTGGCCGTGCTAAATTGCCCCTTAGTGTCCAAAGATGTGCAGGTTAGGTGGATTGGCCGTGCTAAATTGTCCCTTAGTGTCCAAAGATATACAGGTTATGGTGGATTGGCTATGCTAAATTGGCCATTTGTGTCATGGGGATTACCAGAGTAAATACGTGGGGTTATGGAGATAGAGCCTGAGTGGGATTGTGGTTGGTGCAGACTCGATGGGCCAAATGGCCTCTCCTGCACTGTAGGGATTCTATGATATTTGTGCTACAAATAAATAAACTACGTTTTAAAAATCTCACAGCCCTTTAGTAATACAAAACATATCAGCACTCTTTCCCTCTACAGTGTAAATTGTTCTGTTTAAGTTAATTTATTCATCACAAGTCAACTTAATACTGCAAAAATCTGCTCGTTGCCACACTCCGGTGCCTGTTCATGTACACTGAGGGAGAATTTAGCATAGGCAGTGCCACTGACCACCACAGGTAACATAGTGGGTTAGCACTGCTGCTTCACAGGTCCAGTATCCTGGGTTCAATTCCTGGCTTGGGTCACGATCTATGTGGAGTTTGCACATTCTCTCAGTGTCTGCTTGGGTTTCCGCCAGGTGCTCTGTTTTCCTCTCATCGGCCAAAGATGTGCAGGTTAGGTAAATTGGCCATGCTAAATTGCCCCTTAGTGTCCTGGATTCTGTGGGGCGAGGTGGACTAGTTGGTAATATATGAGTATAGGGGGTGGGTGGGATTGTGGTCGGTGCAGACTCAATGTGCCGAATGGTCTCCTTCTGCACTGCAGGGTTTCTATGATTCTACTAAGGGACAATTTAGCACGGCCAATCCACCTAACCTACACATCTTTGGACACTAAGGGACAATTTAGCATGGCCAATCCACCCTAACCTGCACATCTTTGGACACTAAAGGGACAATTTAGCACGGCCAATCCACCCTAACCTGCACATCTTTGGACACTAAGGGACAATTTAGCACGGCCAATCCACCCTAACCTGCACATTTTTGGACACTAAGGGACAATTTAGCACAGCCAATCCACCCTAACCTGCACATCTTTGGACACTAAGGGACAATTTAGCACGGCCAATCCACCCTAACCTGCACATCTTTGGATACTAAGGGACAATTTAGTATGCCCAATCCACCTAACCGCAATGGGTACGATGGTATAGAGGGATATAGGCCAAACGCAGGGCAAGTTTGGTTACCTTAGGGGTTAAATAGACAAGTTAGACTGAAGACCCTATGTTGCTAATGCTGTAAACTTAGAATCAGAGAGGTTTACAGCAGTGTAACAAGCCCTTCAGCCCAACTTGTCCATGCTGCCCTTGCTTTTCCAATGGCCCTCATCTGACCCACGTAACTAAACACTTTTTAAAAGACAAAATTGTACCAGCCTCTACTAACACCTCTCGCAGCTCGTTCCAGACACTTACCATTCTCTGTATTGAAAAAATTGCCCCTCTGGACCCTTTTGTATCTCTCCCCTCTCACCTTAAACCCATGCCCTCTAGTTTTAGACTTCCCTACCTTTGGGAAAAGATATTGACTATCTAGCTGATCTGTGCCCCTCAATACTTTATGGATCTCTATAAGGTCACCCCTCAGCCTCCTACGCTCCAGAGGAAAAAAGTCCCAGCTTCTGCTGATAACCCAATCCATCAAGTCCTCGTAGCATCCTAGTAAATCTTTTCTGCAATCTTTCGAGTTTAATATTTTCCTTTCTATAATAGGATGACCAGAGCTGTACACAGTATTCCAAGTGTGGCCTTATCAATGTCTTGTACAACTTCAACAAGATGTCCCAATTCCTGTATTCAGTGTTCTGACCGATGAAACCAAGCATGTCAAATGCCTTCTTCACCACACCAGGTATACATGGGGAAGTAGTAAATTGAATTAGACACTGGGTCAATGGAAGAAGCTAGAAAGTGGTTGTGGAGAATTACTTCTGAGTGGACGCCAGTGACTAGTGGTGTGCCACAGGGATGGGTGCTGGCTCCATTGTTGTTTGTCACTGACATCAATGATCTGGATGATAATGTAGTAAATTGGATCAGCAAATTTGCTGATGATACTAAGATTGGAGGTGTAGTGGACAGTGAGGAAGGTTTTCAAAGCTTGCAGAGAGATTTGGACCAACCAGAAAAATGGGCTGAAAAAGGGCAAATAGAATTTAATGCACACAAGTGTGAGGTATTGCACTTTGGAAGGACAAAGTAGAACATGCAGGGCAAATGGTACGACTCTGAAGTGTGCAGTTGACAATGGGATCTGGGAATACAGGTACAGAATTCCCTAAGTGACATTACAGATGGATAAAGTCATGAAGTATGTTTTTGGTACATTGGCCTTTATAAATTGGAGTATTGAGTATAAAAGTTGAAGTGCTATGGTAATGTTGTATAAGACATTGGTGAAGTCAAATTTAAAATATTGTATACAGTCTTGGTCACCAAGACTGGTGTAAATGAGGTTGAAAGAGTGCAGAGATTGACAAAGGATGTTGCCGGGACTGGAGAAGCTGAGTTACAGAGAGAGATTGAATAGGTTAGGACTTTATTCCCTGGAGCGGAGAAGAATGGGGGGAGATTTGATAGGGGTGTATAAGATTTTGATGGGTATAGATAGAGTGAATGCAAGCAGGCTTTTTCCACTGAGGCGAGGGAAGGAAAAAAAAAACAGACAGCATGGGTTAAGGGTGAAAAGAGAAAAGTTTACAAAGGCAGTATTGGAGAGGGGAGAGCTTCTTCACCCAGAGTGGAGGAGTGTGGAATGAGCTGCCAGGTAAAGTGGTAAATGCAGGGTCACTTTTAACATTTCAGAAAAACTTGGATAGGTCCATGAATGAGCAGGTTGCGGAGGGATATGGTTCAAGTGCAGGTCAGTGGGACTAAGCAAAAAATGGTCTGGCACAGACAAGAAGGGCCAAAAGGCCTGTTTCTGAGCTGTAATTTTCTATGGTTTTCACTCTGTCCACCTGTGACTCCACTTTCAAGACCCTACAAACACGCACCCCGAGATTTCTTTGTTCTGTAACTCTCTCCTGCTTCCGTAACTCTAAATCCACATCGCTCCAATTCTGGCCATTTGTCCATCCCTATTTGAACTGAGGAATGGGACCTACCTTAGTTTGGTTTAAAAAAAAAGGCAGCATGGCCAAGTTAAACCAAATAGCCTGTTTCCATTCTGTAAACCTCGATGTCAGATCCTTTACAGCCTCTGCACACACCAACATCCTTTCCTCATTCAACCCAGGTAACCCCAAACAACACAGGATCACTCTTGAGAGCGATGGATGCGCCCTTGGGCGAGAGTTAAAGACAGCATAACTGAGGTGGGTGAACGGATTCGAGTAGAGATCGGCCATGGAATGGTGGACAAGGCTTGGGGGAAGGTTAGGGCTGAATGGCCTCCTCCATTCCCCATGACGCAAAGACCAACCCTCAGGGCTAGCGGAGATTTATTCCCTCAAGTGCGATGTATTGATACTGGGCACGCAACCTTCAGAACTGACACAGAGATAGATAGATAGATATTTGATTAATAAAGGGATCAGGGGTTATGGGGAAAAGGCAGGAGAAAAGAGATGAGAAAAGTATCAGCCATGATTGAATGACAGAGCAGACTCGATGGGCCGAATTGCCTCATTCTGCTCCTGAGTCTTATACTCAGAAAGAACTGCACCCACACACACACTTTAGAAAAAAATAATTAGTCTTTATTCAGGAACTCCAAGCTGTAACCCTCTACAGCACTGGAAACGTATCTGGGCAACTCCTTGTCTTTTTACAGGCTGTTGACACACTGGGATCTTGAAAGGTAACAACGGGCTGTTAATATGAGATTACTCAGACCAAGCAGTGGACAGAAAGATACAAGAGGAGGGTCACATTGAGAGCCTCAAAAGTAATACCAGCAAAATACCCCTGCTCATCAAACTCAGGACAGTGTAATATATTCCCAGGACAGCAAAGACAAGGTTAGATACAGAGTAAAGCTCCCTCTACACTATCCCTCATCAAACACTCTCAGGACAGGTACAGCACGGGGTTAGATACAGAGTAAAGCTCCCTCTACACTGTCCCCCATCAAACACTCCCAGGACAGGTACAGCACGGGGTTAGATACAGAGTAAAGCTCCCTCTACACTGTCCCCCATCAAACACTCCCAGGACAGGTACAACACGGGGTTAGATACAGAGTAAAGCTCCCTCTACACTGTCCCCCATCAAACACTCCCAGGAGAGGTACAGCACGGGGTTAGATACAGAGTAAAGCTCCCTCTGCACTGTCCCCCATCCCAGGACAGGTACAGCACGGGGTTAGATACAGAGTAAAGCTCCCTCTACACTGTCCCCCCATCAAACACTCCCAGGACAGGTACAGCACGGGATTAGATACAGAGTAAAGCTCCCTCTACACTGTCCCCATCAAACACTCCCAGGACAGGTACAGCACGGGGTTAGATACAGAGTAAAGCTCCCTCTACACTGTCCCCCCATCCCAGGATAGGTACAGCACGGGGTTAGATACAGAGTAAAGCTCCCTCTACACTGTACCCTATCAAACACTCCCAGGACAGGTACAGCACAGGGTTAGATACAGAGTAAAGCTCCCTCTACACTGTCCCCCCATCTCAGGACAGGTACAGCACAGGGTTAGATACAGAGTAAAGCTCCCTCTACACTGTCCCCCCATCAAACACTCCCAGGACAGGTACAGCACAGTGTTAGATACAGAGTAAAGCTCCCTCTACACTGTCCCCCATCAAACACTCCCAGGACAGGTACAGCACGGGGTTAGATACAGAGTAAAGCTCCCTCCACACTGTCCCCCATCAAACACTCCCAGGACAGGTACAGCACGGGGTTAGATACAGAGTAAAGCTCCCTCTACACTGTCCCCCCATCAAACACTCCCAGGACAGGTACAGCACAGGGTTAGATACGGAGTAAAGCTCCCTCTACACTGTCCCCCCCATCAAACACTCCCAGGACAGGTACAGCACAGGGTTAGATACAGAGTAAAGCTCCCTCTACACTGTCCCCCATCAAACACTCCCAGGAACAGGTACACCACAGGGTTAGATACAGAGTAAAGCTCCTCTCTACATCTACAGTTGCAGGTAAATTCAAGGACAGATGAAACTCAGAGCATTTTCCCTGCCACCTGGACCTTGTGATGGGAAGCAGCAGCATCAAGGTGGGAATTCCCTCAGTGTGCTGGTTAGGTACAGGAATCCCTGCCCTCCTTGGGCTGAGTGTTCCCTCAAACCTGCAGAGCCGTGAGCTATTTCCATCTCCGGGCAAACATCGTCAACGCACACGCCCCATTTTTACTAGGGATCCCACTCACTGGCACAGTGTGCAAACAGAACAGAAAGGAGTAGAGGCAGCACCGGGGAGGAGGGGGGGCACAATGAGTAAAGAGGAAGGCAGACACGGAAGTAAAAACTACTGCGCAGAACATTGTCTGATCCGACCTCGTACAAATGGTGCTCATCTAATGGTCTGGAAGGACAGAGAAGGAACACTGTCATTCCATCGCTGACATTAATTGTAGAGTCTCAGCGGAGACTGGAACCCGGGGGAGATAAACTCTCTGGATAGCTTTCAGATATTCCATCTCCCCCTGAACTCCCACTCCCATCCCTAACCACCAGCTGGGTGAATCCAACATGGGCCGTACCAGGCCAGGGTTGAAGTCCTGGCACCTTTGGCTGAGGTGGTGGTGGGGAGGGGAAAAGCCGCCAAGCTCTATTGCAGTATTACTCCCCTGTACCACCGCCCCCCACCCCCAATGTCTGCTGAGGGCAAGCTGGAGGAAAATCAGCCACAATGTGCACACGCACACACGGTCGAATAACACGCCGACGCTCACTACGTATGTCATGTGACCCCTGTCACCCGCCCCACCTTACCGTCCCACACAAGGCAGCAATAAGCAGTGACCCCCTGCAAACTCCCCACGAGGCAGCGAACTGTCCAGAAAACGTTGAGCTTAAAACATCAGCGAGTCGCTGCTTCCAAACCGACCCTCCAAAGCGCTGATCGGGCCTGCTTCCTGTTAAAGATGACCGGGAAGTGTCCCCGTCGCTGCGTACTGTCCCCCTGTCGGATTAACGCTGTCTCTCTGGGTCCTCCGCTCGATTCAGAAAGGGCTGCGCTGTCTATCTGTCCGGTCTCTGGAATCGCACAGTAGGCTGTGCACAGAGCCGGTGCACGCAGCGTCAATCAACAAACGGCGGAGAAAGCTGAACCTCTTCGATCGGGAGGGGGGATCCTTTGACCTCCCGCTGGCTTCTTTCCAGAGGCAAACAGCAGTCCTCCTTTACGCCGAGGCTTTTCCTCCTCTTCCTCCCTCCCAACCCACACTGCCCACCCCCCACCCCCCCCGTGAAAAACCACAAACGGCAAGAGACAGTCTGAAGATGAGCGGAGGAGTGGGGGTGGGGGTGGGGGGTTATCCCTTCCCCTCTCACTGCCCCTGCCGCCGCCCCCCCCTCCCCCACACCCCCACCTCAGTCCTCGGTAACCTCCAGCACCGATTCGCTAATGGCCAGGTCCCAGTACTGTTCAACTCTGTGCTTCTTGAAGTGCTCCCGGGCCATGCTCTCTGTCGGACACTGCTTAAATTTCATGTCACCAAAACTTCGCTCCTTCGCCGTTCCCTGGAACAGGGGGGGGGAGTTAAAGAGAGAGAACAAAACTTTCAGTACGTTACGATTACAGTCAGCTACTCTGAAGGGGGGCTAGTATAAAACTCCAAGTGTTAAAAAAAAACTCTTGCTTTAAGTTTACTGTCATAAGTAAACTAGCTTAAGGTGAAGATTACAAGGTGCCTTACGTACATAGAGTAAGGATTTACCATGTGCCGAATGCAATACGTGCAAAAGTATTGTCTGTATAATGTTATCGGGGTGGCACAGTGGGTTAGCACTGCTGCCTCATAGCGCCAGGGACCCCGGATTCAATTACTGACTTGGGTCACTGTCTGTGTGAAGTCCGCGTGTTCTCCCCGTGTCTGCATGGGTTTCCTCTGGATACTCCAGTTTCCTTCCACAGTCTCAAAGACGTGCTGGTTCGTTGCTAAATTCTCTCTCAGTATACCCAAACAGGCATGTGGCGACAAAGGGAATTTCACAGTAACTTCATTGCAGTGTTAATGCAAACCATACTTGTGACTAATAAATAAACTTAATTTACTAAAGCAGAGGTAGATTCAACCCTCCATCGAAAACTAACACCGAATCACCCAAAGAGGAATACCTCACCTGATAATCTATAAAAAGTATGCGCGAAGTGGTGTGACCTGCTCTTCAGCAACCTCTAGTGGTTAAATACAAAATAACTCCCTGACACACACTCAAATCAACACGTAACAATTTATCTAACTCAATTAACTAAACTATTAAACTGAATAAATCCTTCTAATTATTAATTATTCCAGAATAAAACAAGATTCTAATGGTAGACTGTTCCAATAAATACAATTCCCATTCATGAACAAAATTTTTAATTTAGTCCCTCACTAAATTACACAAGGTTTTGTTTCTTCTGGAATATTCTGCACCTTCTCTGTTGATTCATCTGTCTGGAAGTTCTTCAGTATCTTTGCCGTTTACATAGTGCTTTAGATGAAGCCATGAGAGCTGTTCACCCTGGCAGTGTTCTCCCCTCTTTGTCCCACTGCCCCCCACCCTTCCCCTGCTTTTATACCTGTGATGACATATCAATATTTCCCACAGTAGGATTGGTCTTAGATTGTCAGATTTAAATTTAATAAGTTTTTGGCATTTAAGAGCCTGACTCAAATTGATTGGCTGAATTGAAAAACCTGTTGTTCTTGATAACGCTGCTGCTTGGCCTTTCGATACTAATATTTCAGTTTGGGCTCTCTGTGTGCTTTTAATTCCCCAACATTTTAAGGGAATCACATAATGCTTCCGCCCCCCCCCCCCCCCCCCAACAAGCATTTTACAATTTCTAACTTCCTATCTCCCAATCGACAATTATTGTACCAAACTTTGCAACAGTAACTTGAAATTAACCAAGTATAATGAAATTAAACTATATTCTTAACGTGTGCTTTGTGAATCTTGGCCAGTTGACCATCTAACTGTTTAGCATGATGGGAAGGAGGCAGAAGCAGACAGACTGAATTCTTTGAGATAATGGAGGAGAGAGAGAGAGAGATAGCAGTTCTCCTTATCGGGCTGGGTTAGGCAGTCGCAAGTTAATCAGGGGATCTGGGATAATTCAAAATTTAAAACTTATTTATTTGTCTCAAGTAAGGTTCACATTAACAGTGCAATGAAGTTACTCTGAAAATTCCCTAGCTGCCACACTCTGGCACCTGTTTGGGTACATTAAGGGAGAATTTAACTTGACTAATCCCCCCTAACCTGCACATCTTTGGACACCAAAGAACAATTTAGCATGGAGAATCCCCTTAACCTGCAAATCTTTGGACATGAAGGGACAATTTAGCATGGTCAATCCAACTAACCTACACATCTTTGAACACTAAGGGGCAATTTAGCCTAGCCAATCCACCCTAACCTGCAAATCTTTGAACACGAAGGGGCAATTTAGCATGGCCAATCCACCCTAACCTGCAAATCTTTGAACACGAAGGGGCAATTTAGCACGGCCAATCCACCCTAACCTGCAAATCTTTGGACACTAAGGGACAATTTAGCATGGCCAATCCACCCTAACCTGTACATCTTTGGACACCAAGGGGCAATTTAGCATGGCCAACACATCGAACCTGCACACTTTTGGACTGTGGGAAGAAACCAGAGCACTTGGAGGAAACCCACGCAGACACAGAGAACGTGCAGACGCCACACAGACAGTGACCCTAGCCGGGAATTGAACCTGAGTTTCTGATGCCATGAGGCAGCAATGCTAACCCACCATGCTACCCTCTCCTGGTTAGTGAGACTGTTAGTTTCTCAGGCAGATAAAGGGAGCTGGATTCGGGCAAGAAAACAGACGCCCTTCACCGATTAAAACGTCCTTGAATCTACCGGATTTACACACTCAGGTTTCTCTGTAACGGCGGAGGAACTTTTAGGTGCAGTGGACCAATGAGCTCCGAGTCCTGATTACGGGTGGAACCTGATTGTCGAAAGGTAATAACGTGTAATATTGTAATTGGCCCCTCTAGTTTGGGTGAGAAACTGGCTGGGAGATCTGAGTGTTCAGAAGCAGTAGATCAATCTCACACAGGTATTGTTAGTCCCAGAAGGTAGTCAACATTCACTGACTGTCTTTTCTCCTGATGGATGCTGCAGCAAAACTGGTAAAACTACGTTAAAAGGTGGCTCTCGGGTTCGAAGGGAATGGTCTCCTGGGCCAGGGAGCAGGGGCAGGACGAGCAACAGAACGCCACTCCTGACTTACCTCCCACACCAGCACACACTTATTCATCTTCTTAACAACCTCGTCGTCTGATCCGTCGTCATCTGCGAGAGGAGAAAGGCAAAAGCAAAGGCGTGAGATGGTGAAATCCAGACCCCGAGAGGGGACCTCAATCCGAGTGCTGCACACAGCGCTCAGACAAGAGCCCAACAACTTGGACCCTGTCGACCAGCAGAGCCAAGAGTTTCCCTGTGAGGTACAGCCTGAGTGCAGGCAACTGGAGCAGAGGACTAGGCTGCACAGAAGCTGGCACAATGGTGAGCACTGCTACCTCAACAGTACACACCCAGGTTCGATTCCAGCCTTGGGTCCCTGCCTGTGCTGAGTCTGTACGTTCTCCCTCATCTTTGATGGGTTTCTCCCACAGTTTAAAGATGTAGGTAGGTAGATTAGCTATGCTAAATTGCCCCTTAGTGTCTAAAGATGTGCAGGTTAGGGTGGATTGGCCGTGCTAAATTGTCCCTTAGTGTCTAAAGATGTACAGGTTAGGGTGGATTGGCCGTGCTAAATTGCCCCTTAGTATCCAAAGATGTGTAGGTTAGGGTGGATTGGCCGTACTAAATTGCCCCTTAGTATCCAAAGATGTGCTGGTTAGGGTGGATTGGCCGTGCTAAATTGTCCCTTAGTGTCCAAAGATGTGCAGGTTAGGGTGGATTGGCCGTGCTAAATTGTCCCTTAGTGTCCAAAGATGTGCAGGTTAGGGTGGATTGGCCGTGCTAAATTGCCCCTTAGTGTCAGGAGAACTATCAGGGTAAATAAGTGGAGTTACGGCGACTGGTGGGATTGTGGTCGGTGCAAACTCAATGGGCCAAATGGCCTTCTCCTGCACTGTTGGGAGTCTATGATTCGGCCCATCAGACTCGTGCTGGCCCCCTGGGGAGAGCTGTGGAATAAGTTCAACACGGGTACCCAGTGAATTAGCCACTGAGAACCCCAGGGATCTTCTTGGTCAGCCCTTCACCTCACTTTATTGATTATTGGAGTGTACAATCCAGGCAGTGGCACACACTCGATGCTGCACCACGCTGGGATGAAGTGCAGACCTCAGAGAACCCTCGCACCACTATCACTGACCCCTCGAGCAGAAACAGGTAACTCACCATCATCCCGCGAGGTGGCCGTCTGCTCAGCCCACTTGATGCGATGTAGCATCAAACGTTTAAACTTCTTCTGCGCTTTGGGACCTGAACAGAGAAGACAGGTACAGCACAGGGTTAGATACTGAGTAAAGCTCCCTCTACACTGTCCCCCCATCAAACACTCCCAGGACAGGTACAGCACGGGGTTAGATACAGAGTAAAGCTCCCTCTACACTGTCCCCCATCAAACACTCCCAGGACAGGTACAGCACGGGGTTAGATACAGAGTAAAGCTCCCTCTACACTGTCCCCCATCAAACACTCCCAGGACAGGTACAGCACGGGGTTAGATACAGAGTAAAGCTCCCTCTACACTGTCCCCCATCAAACACTCCCAGGACAGGTACAGCACGGGGTTAGATACAGAGTAAAGCTCCCTCTACACTGTCCCCCATCAAACACTCCCAGGACAGGTACAGCACGGGGTTAGATACAGAGTAAAGCTCCCTCTACACTGTCCCCCCTCAAACACTCCCAGGACAGGTACAGCACGGGGTTAGATACAGAGTAAAGCTCCCTCTACACTGTCCCCATCAAACACTCCCAGGACAGGTACAGCACGGGGTTAGATACAGAGTAAAGCTCCCTCTACACTGTCCCCCATCAAACGCTCCCAGGATAGGGTTAGATACAGAGTAAAGCTCCCTCTACACTGTCCCCCATCAAACACTCCCAGGACAGGTACAGCAGGGTTAGATACAGAGTAAAGCTCCCTCTACACTGTCCCCATCAAACACTCCCAGGACAGGTACAGCACGGGGTTAGATACAGAGTAAAGCTCCCTCTACACTGTCCCCATCAAACACTCCCAGGACAGGTACAGCACGGGGTTAGATACAGAGTAAAGCTCCCTCTACACTGTCCCCCATCAAACACTCCCAGGACAGGTACAGCACGGGGTTAGATACAGAGTAAAGCTCCCTCTACACTGTCCCCCATCAAACACTCCCAGGACAGGTACAGCACGGGGTTAGATACAGAGTAAAGCTCCCTCTACACTGTCCCCATCAAACACTCCCAGGACAGGTACAGCACGGGGTTAGATACAGAGTAAAGCTCCCTCTACACTGTCCCCATCAAACACTCCCAGGACAGGTACAGCACGGGGTTAGATACAGAGTAAAGCTCCCTCTACACTGTCCCATCAAACACTCCCAGGACAGGTACAGCACGGGGTTAGATACAGAGTAAAGCTCCCTCTACACTGTCCCATCAAACACTCCCAGGACAGGTACAGCACGGAGTTAGATACAGAGTAAAGCTCCTCTACACTGTCCCCATCAAACACTCCCAGGACAGGTACAGCACAGGTTAGATACAGAGTAAAGCTCCCTCTACACTGGCCCCCCATCAAACACTCCCAGGACAGGTACAGCACGGGGTTAGATACAGAGTAAAGCTCCCTCTACACTGTCCCCCCATCAAACACTCCCAGGACAGGTACAGCACGGGGATAGATACAGAGTAAAGCTCCCTCTACACTGTCCCCCCATCAAACACTCCCAGGACAGGTACAGCACGGGGTTAGATACAGAGCCTAATGCCCAGATTTCCTCACCTCCCTCCACCACCACCACATTGACGTCTTTGTGTAGGACCACAGTTCCCGTCAGGTACAGCTGTGCAGCATTTGTCTCTACTTTGAATTTCTTCGCGGAGTTGCTCAGGTTTCGGATTCTGTAAATAATAGATCATTAGTTACTCAGGGAGCCGCACTGCGGGAGGGTCGGTGCCGAGGGAGCGCCGCACTGCGGGAGGGTCGGCGCCAAGGGAGCGCCGCACTGCGGGAGGGTCGGCGCCAAGGGAGCGCCGCACTGCGGGAGGGTCGGCGCCAAGGGAGCGCCGCACTGCGGGAGGGTCGGCGCCGAGGGAGCGCCGCACTGCGGGAGGGTCGGCGCCGAGGGAGCGCCGCACTGCGGGAGGGTCGGCGCCGAGGGAGCGCCGCACTGCGGGAGGGTCGGCGCCGAGGGAGCGCCGCACTGCGGGAGGTCGCGCCGAGGAGCGCGCCGCACTGCGGGAGGGTCGGCGCCGAGGGAGCGCCGCACTGCGGGAGGGTCGGCGCCGAGGGAGCGCCGCACTGCGGGAGGGTCGGCGCCGAGGGAGCGCTGCACTGCGGGAGGGTCGGCGCCGAGGGAGCGCCGCACTGCGGGAGGGTCGGCGCCGAGGGGGTGCCAAGCATGAGTGTTTTTAAAAATTAATTCGTGGGACATGGGTGTCACTGGCTGGTCCAGCATTTATTGCCCATCCATAGTTGCCCCTTGAAGGGGCAGTTGAGAGTCAACCACATTGCTGTGTGGCTCTAGAGTCACATGTAGGCCAGACCGGGGTAAGGACGGCAGATTTCCTTTCTGAAAGGGAACTAGATGGGTTTTTCCGACAATGGGTCATCAATAGATTCTTAATTCCAGATTTTTTTTATTGAATTCTAATTCTACCATCTGCTGTGGGAGGATTCGAACCCGGGTCCCCCCAGAAACATTAGCTGAGTTTTTGGATTAATAATCTAGTGATAATACCACTAGTCCACTGTTTCCCCTGTGCGATGTGAATCAGTAGCTCTGAGGAGAGGTGGTTTTTTGAGAGTGAGGGTGGGACACGATGGGGACAGAGATGAGGAGTGTTGCGGCTTGCCGCTGCAGTGAGCTCTCACCGGTACACAGCGATGTGGACTCCCTGGGACACATCTTCCTTCAGCTTCTTCATCTTCTTCTCCCTCCGCTGGTCGGCTGTCAGTTTGCGAGCGCTGTTGGCATCCTGGTGAGCTCTGAGGGTGAACAGAACATGGGGCAGGTCAGAGTGGGATAGACAGTGACATCCCCACCCTGCTGGAGCCCAGCCAGACACTCGGGGATCAGTGTCAGGCAAGACCTCTTACCCACACACCACCCTCCCCCCGCTGTAACAACTCATCATACCTCAACAACGCGACCCTCCATCGGCACCGGCCCTCCCACAGCACCGACCCTCCCCAGGAAACGACCTCTGCTGTTTCATTCTCCGGACATCCCCGTTACATACGCCGATCCCCCGTGGAAACTGCATACTTTGCCAGGCCAGCCCCTGCTTCCCGCCTGGACCCCTTTGTGTCCACTTACTTTAGCCTCTTGGCCATCTGTGCACGGACATGAGCCTCCACCTTGGTTGGGTCTTGAACAGCTTCAGTTCCGAGAACCCGCATCAGGTTGGAGATTCGCACTGCAGAGACAAAAAGATCAATATCATTCCAGGTCGGGATGGTGAGTGGCTTGGAGGGGAGAACTTGCAGGAGGTGGTGTTCCCCATGTGTCTGCGTTCCCTTGTCCTTCTAGATGGTAGAGGTGGTGGGTTTGGAAGGTGCTGTTGAAGGAGCCTTGCTGAGTCGCTGCAGGGCATCTTGTAGATGGTACACACGGCTGTGTGGGTGGTGGAGGGAGTGAGTGTTTGTGGTTAGCGTGTCGATCGAGCGGGGCTGCTTTGTCCTGGATGGTGTCGAGCTTCGAGTGTTATTGGAGCCGAACTCATCCAGGCAAGAGGAGAATATTCCATCGCACTCCAGACTTGTGTCCTTGTAGATGGTGGACAGGAATTGAAGGAGTCAGGAGGTGAGTTACTCTCTGCAGGATTCCCAGTCTCTGACCTGCTCTGGTAGAGACAGTATTTATATGGCGGTGAGGGATCTTGTAGGTGTTCCCCATGTGTCTGTTTTCCTTAGAAAGATGTAGACTTAGAGGAGATCTGATAGAGGTGTACAAGATTATGAAAGGTATAGATAGAGTAAACAGGGTTAAGCTTTTTCCTAGGATGGACTCGAATAACACGAGGGGTCACGGGCTTAGGGTGAGGGGGGTAAGGTATAATTTGGATGCTAGAGGGAGTTTTTTCACACAGAGGGTGGGGGGGTATGGAATGCGCTGCCAAGTAAAGTGGTGGAGGCAGGTACTCTGGAGTTATTTAAGAAATACTTAGATGGGCACATGAACAGAATGGGAATGGAGGGGTATAGAAAACTGATTAAAAATAGGGATCATGAGCCTTGGGAGTCCCTGGGAAGTGTGTAAATAGATGATGATATTGATGTACTTGTTTTTAATCCTACAGGTGCTTTGGTCCACCTTGTTGTCTAACGAGGGGCATACACGCGATGGGTCGTGAGAGGGCTGCTCTTGGATTTTTCGAAAGTATCCTAGTGCTTCATGTCGTTAGTGTACGCTTGACCTGGACCATTTGATGGGCAACACGACAGCTCAGTGACTATTTCTGTGCTGTGCAGATACATGGATTTGGGCCTGTGTCTGTGGGAGTTTGCGCATTCTCCCCGTGCTTGCGTGGGTTTTCTCCGGGAGCTCCGGTTTCCTCCCACATCCCAAAGATGTGCTGTTAGGCTAATTGGCAAAACAAATTCTCCCTAAATTGTCTCAAATTTAGTTTTTAATCCATAGATCTATAAACATAGACAGGGATCACAGGTAGAGGTGGGAACATTGGGGTGGCGGCGCGGGCTCGTTGGGCCGAAGGGTCTGTTTCTCGTGCTGTTTATTTCTTTGTTCTTCGTCTGCAGCTCTCCTCCTCCTTCTACATGGTTGAGGTGATAGGTCTGGAATAACATTCTGGTTTTTGGAGTTCAGCGAGGAGTGGAGCGAGGGTGCAGAAGTACTGAGTTCCCTTTGAATAAAGACCAACACAGGAAACAGGCGCTTCAACCCTACAAGCCCACGCTGCCCATTTTAACACTCAGTGAGTGCCTCATTCCAATCTGTCTTTTACCTATGGCTTTTATCCAAAAGTATCACAAAAGGTCACCCCTTCTAACCAGGTGAATAGTTTTGCCACATATCTTTTCACACTTACAATTTGGGAGCGAGGACCAAGAGTGTTTCAGACCCCATTTGGAGAATTGTGAGCAGTTTTGGGCCCTGTATCGAAGGAAGGAAGTGCTGGCCTTGGAAAGGGTCCAGAGGAGGTTCACAAGAATGATCCCTGGAATGAAGAGCTTGTTGGATGAGGAACGGGTTGAGGACTCTGGGTCTGTACTCGTTGGAGTTTAGAAGGATGAGGAGGGGGGGGATCTTATTGAAAGTTACAGAGTAAAGTTTATTTATAGGTCACAAGTAAGTCTTAATTAACACTGCAATGATGTTACTGTCAATACTGAAAGGTCTGGATAAACTGGACACGAGGAAGAGGTTTCTGTTCGTAGGAGAGACTGGAATCTGAGGGACAATCTCGGACTAAAGGGACAATCCTTTAAAACAGAGATGAGGAGGAATTTCTTCAACCAGAGAGTGGGGAATCTGTGGAACTCTTTGCCGCAGAGGAGGCCAGGGTCACTGAGTGTCTTTAAGACAGAGATAGATCGGTTCCTGATTAATAAGGGGATCGGGAGAAAAGGCAGGAGAATGGGGAACGAGAAAAATATCAGTCATGGCGGTACAGACTCGATGGGCTGAATGGCCTGCTCCTCGATCGTGCGTGAGGATGGGGTGTCTCCTTACCTTTGGGCTCAGGAGGTGGCATGAGACCGAGGCGGATCTTCTCCTGCATCTCCTTCAGGCCCTCCCTGCGGGTCTGCCGTCGCAACTTCTTCTGTTCCTTCTTGGTCAGGTAAACTCCCAGTGTCACTGCCTTGTCTGTGTCCACTGCATAGGGGAGAGGGAGGAACATAACATCCATCAGCACAAAACACACAGCAGCCAGATAGAGACAGCGCAATCGTGTTAGAGGGTCGGGGTCGAGGAAGCGCCGCACCACGGGGAGGGCCGGCACCGAGGGAGCGCCACGGGGAGGGCCAAGGCCGAGGGAGCGCCGTGCCGCGGGGAGGGGGTGTTGCCGCCGAGGGAGCGCCGCACTGCAGAGAGGGCCGGGGCCGAGGGAGCGCCGCGCCACGGGGAAGGGGTGTGGGCGCCGAGGGAGCGCCGCACTGCAGAGAGGGCCGGGGCCGAGGGAGCACTGCGCCACGGGTCGGCGCCGAGGAAGCGCCATGCAATGCAGGAGGATCGGTGGTGAGTGAGTGCCGACATTATACTTTGTGTAACTCACATACCTGGAGGACTGATCTGGGTCGGATGCTCCACCAGGTTGGTGATGCCGTGAAAGTTCTGTTCATTTGTCAGGTTCTCCAGAGATCTATACATGAAAGCAAGTCACATTACTCAAAGAAAGACAGAGCAAAGGAGACACATAGCACAATGATGACAGATCAGTGCAGTTATAGGCCTCTACCCCTTCCCCTAACTCTTATACACACACACGATATCAGTGCCTGGAATGAGTTCATAAGATACAGGTGCTGAATGAGACCATTTGGGCCATCAAATCCATTCCGCCATGGCTAATAAACTCCTCATCCCCATTTCCCTGCCTTCTCCCATAACCCTTCACCCCATTCCCAATCAAAACTCTGTCCAACCCCTCCTTAAATGTACTCACTGTCCCAGCACCCACCCCACTTTGGGGCAGCAAATTCCACAGATTCACAACCCTTTGGGAGAAGGAGTTTCTTCTCCAACTCTGTTTTAAATTTGCTGCTCCCGATCCCAAGACCTCTCATCCTGGAATATCCCACAAGAGGAATCATCCGCTCCCCATCTACTTTATCCAGACCTTGAATCATCCTGCACACCTCAACCTGATCTCCCCTCATTCTTCTAAGTTCCAGAGAGTGTGGGCCTATACTCTTCAATCTCTCTCCACACGACAAATCCCCTCATCTCTGCAAAGAGGGTGATCTTGGTATCACTGGAGGAGGTTCACAAGAGTGAAGAGCTTGTCGGATGAGGAACGGGTTGAGGACTCTGGGTCTGTACTCGTTGGAGTTTAGAAGGATGAGGGGGGGATCTTATTGAAACTTACAGGATACTGCGAGGCCCTGAATAGAGGGGACGGGGAGAGGATGTTTCCACTAGTAGGAAAAACTAGAACCAGAGGGGGCACAACCTCAGGCTAAAGGGACAATCCTTTAAAACAGAGATGGGGAGGAATTTCTTCAGCCAGAGAGTGGGGAATCTGTGGAACTCTTTGCCGCAGAGGAGGCCGGGTCACTGAGTGTCTTTAAGACTGAGATAGATTGTTCCTGATTAATAAGAGGATCAGGGGTTATTAAAACCATTCAATCATGGTGATATGTTCCTCATGGCCATTTTCCTGCCTTCTCCCCTTTACATTCCAGGGATCATTGTTGTGAACCTCCTCTGGACCCTTTCCAAGGCCGGCACATCCTTCCTTACATACGGGGCCCAAAACTGCTCCCAATTCTCCAAATGGGATGTGACCCAGAACCTTATACAGCCTCAGAAGTCCATCCCTGATCTTGTACATGTCCCGAGTGTGTGCGCGACCATGCGAGGTAGCAGGGGTGCAAAGACAATGCTGCCCCAAGCCCAACGCTTGGAACTCACAGTTCAGTTCCGCCTTGAATGATGTAGGAGTCCCACCACTCAATTTCTGGCACCTCTCCTTCCCTCAGCTCCTTTTTGGGGGCGATCAGGGCGAGCTTGGTTGAGGTCTGGATCCCTGTCTTCTTGGCTGCCTGAGCAATCTCAGTCTGCAGTTTCTCGAGCTGCGCCTGGACTCAGAACACGAGAACCTCATTAGTGACACAACAGGCCCACCAACGCCTCGACTTTCTCAGAAGACTAAGGAAATTTGACATGTCCGCTACGACTCTCACCAACTTTTACAGATGCCCCATAGAAAGCATTCTTTCTGGGTTGTATCACAGCCTGGTCTGGGCTCCTGCTCTGCCTAAGACCGCAAGCAACTACTAAGGTCATGAATGTAGCCCAGTCCATCACACAAACCAGCCTCCCATCCATTGACTCTGTCTACACTTCTCGCTGCCTCGGGGGAAAAGCAGCCAGCATAATCAAGGACCCCCCCCACGCACCCTGGACATTCTCTCTTCCACCTTCTTCCGTCGGGGAAAAAGATACAAAAGTCTGAGGTCCCGTACCGACCGACTCAAGAACAGCTTCTTCCCTGCTGCTGTCAGACTTTTGAATGGACCCACCTCGCATTAAGTTGATCTTTCTCTACACCCCTCGCTGTGACTGTAACACTACATTCTGCACCCTCTCCTTTCCTTCTCTATGAACGGTATGCTTCGTCTGTATAGTGCGCAAGAAACAATACTTTTCACTGTATCCCAATACATGTGACAATAATAAATCAAATCTAATTCCAATGTTCCCTGTTCCTTTCCCCATCACCCTCCTGCCTGGGTTATCTCCCATCCCTAACTGCCTCCTTGGACTCACTCACTTGCTCCAGCCGTTTCAGAGGGACCAGTTGAAAGTCGAGCACATTGTTGTGGCTCTGTAATCACATGTAGGCCAGATCGGGGTAAGGACGGCAGATTTCCTTCCCTAAAGGACACTAGTTTAAAGTCTATTTATTAGTCACAAACAGACCTGCATTAATACTGCAATGAAGTTATTGTGACAATCCCCAAGTCACCACACTGTGGCACTTGTTCAGGTTGGACATCTTTGGACACTAAGGGGCAATTTAGCATGGCCAATCCCCCCTAACCTGCACGTCTTTGGACACTAAGGGGCAATTTAGCATGGCCAATCCCCCCTAACCTGCACATCTTTGGACACTAAGGGTCAATTTAGCATGGCCAATCCCCCCTAACCTGCACATCTTTGGACACTAAGGGGCAATTTAGCATGGCCAATCCCCCCTAACCTACACATCTTTGGACACTAAGGGGCAATTTAGCATGGCCAATCCCCCCTAACCTGCACATCTTTGGACAGTGGGAGGAAACCCATGGCAAGAATGTGCAGATTTCGCACCATTACCCAAGCCCGGAATCAAACCCACTGTTTGGGCGCTGAGAGGCAGCACTGTGCTAATGCACTGTGCCGACCAAACTTCTGTCTACTCTAAGACAGGCCTTTTTAAAGAGCAGTGGTCACTGTTTGGGAGTGGGTGAGAAAGGTGCCCGGCGGGAAGGGATTCTCCGGCAGCCTCCGATACCTTGGTCCGTATCCTCTGGGCTATCTTTTCGAACTTGCCCCTCTCGTGGAAGCGGAAGAGCCTCTTCTGCCGCTGGGAGGGCACGACGGGCACGCGGGGGTCGTAGAAGGTGTTGGACTCCAGGTCGTCACTGGGCTTCTCCTTGAGCAGCAGCTGCTTGAACTGCTCCCGCTTCACCGCCCGGATGTTGGCCTTCAGCGTGGGCATCCGATGCGTCAACTCCACCTCCTTGCCTGTGGCGTCCACCGTCCGGCCCTGGTCATCCAGGATCAGGGGCGTGGGTTTCAGATGCTCTTTTGACTCCACTTTGCTGCCGACAGAGAGAGAAGTGGTTAGAAACGCAGCAGGCTGGCGGCAGCTCATCATCAGGTGCAGCCCCAGCAGGTCGAATAGTCCGCCTATCGGACTGGGGGCGGGTGTGGTGGAATTCGAGCATGGACCTCGCAGGAAGCTTTAGGAACCTCGGTGAGGCTGCACTCACAGCACAGAGAACGGGTCTCCCAGACTTGTGAGGAGGGGCAGAACCCATCAGCGGGGTGGGGGGAAAACAGGGTCTGCCGATCAAACAGACTGACCGGGCGAGGGATGGATCATTTCTCCAGGAATAGGGAGGTTGGGGAGAGGGGGTGGCCTGACTGAGAGGCTTTTAACCGTCAAAAAAGGGGTGGAGAAGGGAGGGGTTCGATGGGATAGACACAAGAATACATTCCCGCATGCGGGTGTGCGCCAGGGCGAGACAGAGAGAGAGAGTTTCAATGAGTGTGTGAACATGCGCGTGTGCATCGGCGCACACAGAAGGAAGAGACTGGAACTGGGCTAGGGGTCACCATAGGAGATAGTCACTGATAGATATTTAGTTGGGGGGTGGGGGGCAACGTGAGAAAGTGGGTTGAGGATTAGCGAATTAGCTACCGATCTTTTTGCACGGCAGAGCAGACTCGATGGGCCGAATGTCCTGCTTCTGCTGCTGCCGCTTACAGTGTGAACTCAGGAGAAAGACCATCACCCGGAACAGACTGAAGGAGGAAGCTGGGTACACACGCGGGGAGAGGGGAGGAGAAGGACAAGCCCACACCTCCCTCTCCCCATGCATTTATTAGTTGCAAGTAGACTTAGATTAACACTGCAATAAAGTTACTGTGAAAATCCCCTAGTTTCCACATGCCGGCGTCCGTTCAGGTACAGAGGGAGAATTTAGCACGGCCAATCCACTTCACACCACCCTCCCCCACCCCCTCAGCCAGTTCTGCAGGGATCCACACCTGCCCCCAAAGCTGCAAGGTCCCCCCCCATAACCCCACCTCGCTGTAAGGACCCACCCCCCCTAGCCCTTCACTGCAGGAACTCTCCCATTGCAGGAAACACCCCCCTCCCGCCTCCCCCTCCCCAACCCCACCAATAGCATAAACCCCACCCCATGCCCCATTGCAGGGATTCCTCCCCACAGCTACAGGAACCCCATCCACCGCCCCCACCCCAGTGCAGGTCTCTGCCTCCAACACCCACAACCACCCCACCTCGCCCCGGGGCAGCGGGTACTTACGGGGGTGCGATGCCCATGGCGTGCAGGTTGGCCAGTCCCACCAGGTTGGTGCTCTGAAGCAGGCCGGGTTTCAGCGAGAGCTGGGTCTGGATGCGGGCCTGCAGCTCGGCAGCTTTCTTGGCTTTCTCAATGGCGTCGTTCATGAAGGACGCGGCTTGCGAGGGCTGGATGGTCTGGCCCATCGGAGGCAGGTCGGCAGCGGGGGCCAGGGGCGAGACCCGCTGGAGGGAGGGAGAGGAGGGCAGGGACAGAAAGAAATCCCAGTCAAACACAAGGCATCTGAAGGATGGAGAATGCTCATCGTTATACTGCCTCGCACGATCACTCCCGAGCCCTCGTATGACCACTGATCACCCACCCCCCACACCCAATTCCGTCTCCCCCCCGCCCCCTGCAGCAGTGCACGTCCAGGCAATGCTCCAACACAGAATCCACGTCAGCTAGTGCACAGGAAGATCCCATAAGCAGCAATGCCATAACAAATCAGATCATTTTGATGACTGGACCTGACCATCACTGGGGAGCCCAGTGCTTGCTGTCTGTTCCTCGATACGTTGGTGGGCAAGCTGCCTTTCTCAACACTCCCACATGCTGCACGTACACCCACACTGCTGTTAGGGAATTCATACAATGCAGAATGAGGACATTCAGCTCATCCAGTCTGCACCCGAACCCAGCTTGTTATCTTACGCAGACTCTAAACACATACCCCATCTGTAAGTGACAATTTAGCATGGCCAATCCACCCTAACCCGCACATCTTTGGACACCAAGGGACAATTTAGCATGGCCAATCCACCCTAACCTACACATCTATGGATACTAAGGGGACAATTTAGCAAAGCTAATTGCCCTAATCTGCACATCTTTTAGGCTGTGGGAGGAAACTGGACCACCTGGAGGAAACCCAAGCAGACACAGGGAGAATGTGCAAACTCCACACAGACAGTGACCCAAGCCAGGAGTCGAACCCAGGTTCCTGACACTGTGAAGCTGCTGGGATTCTGACTCCACCACAGCGGCATCTTTGCGCCTGTGAGGAACATCGCTGTTCTGTTCCATCACCCCTCTGCCCCTTCCCTGCAAACCTTTCTGAGCCAGATTGCTGCCTCACCTAATCCCACCCTCAGTTTAAGGGGAAACAGGGAATTTCCTCTCAGGATTACAAAAGGGTATCACATCACGAGCAGAGGCCCCTCCCCGGAACGTAGCAATCACTCTCCTCAGCCACCTCCAACATTGCCCCGTCTGCAACTGGTCTCACAACCAAGTCCAGCCAGACCCGATGTGACGTTTCACCTTTACCTGGAAGGAAGGTGTGATCAGACTGAGCTGCCTCTTCCGCTCCTCAATCTGCTTTGTGGCTGCTTCCATCATCTGTTTGATCTGTGGGAGACAGTGAGAAAACAAGACAGGGTTAGATACAGAGTAAAAGTCCCTCTACAGTGTCCCCCCATCAAACACTCCCAGGACAGGTACAGCACAGGGTTAGATACAGAGTAAAAGTCCCTCTACACTGTCCCCCATCAAACACTCCCAGGACAGGTACAGCATGGGGTTAGATACAGAGTAAAGCTCCCTCTACACTGTCCCCCATCAAACACTCCCAGGACAGGTACAGCACAGGGTTAGATACAGAGTAAAGCTCCCTCTACACTGTCCCCACATCAAACACTCCCAGGACAGGTACAGCACGGGGTTAGATACAGAGTAAAGGCTCCCTCTACACTGTCCCCCCATCAAACACTCCCAGGACAGGTACAGCACGGGGTTAGATACAGAGTAAAGCTCCCTCTACACTGCCCCCATCAAACACTCCCAGGACAGGTACAGCACGGGGTTAGATACAGAGTAAAGCTCCCTCTACACTGTCCCCCCATCAAACACTCCCAGGACAGGTACAGCACGGGGTTAGATACAGAGTAAACCTCCCTCTACACTGTCCCCCCATCAAACACTCCCAGGACAGGTACAGCACGGGGTTAGATACAGAGTAAAGCTCCCTCTACACTGTCCCCCCTCAAACACTCCCAGGACAGGTACAGCACGGGGTTAGATACAGAGTAAAGCTCCCTCTACACTGTCCCCCCCATCAAACACTCCCAGGACAGGTACAGCACAGGGTTAGATACAGAGTAAAGCTCCCTCTACACTGTCCCCCATCAAACACTCCCAGGACAGGTACAGCCCGGGGTTAGATACAGAGTAAAGCTCCCTCAACACTGTCCCTCATCAAACTCTCATGACAGGTACAGCACGAGGTTAGATACAAAGTAAAGCTCCCTCCACGCTGTCCTCATCAAACTATTTGCTGTTTAAACACTCTGTAGATTGTTTGCTGCAGTGCCCTGTTTAAATAGACTGTCGCTATAAGGTTTATTGCTTTCTATGGGTGCAGCTGTAAGTCCTACCCTGGCTACACAGCTGTTTGAGAGGTGCAGACAGACTGACCTGAATCTTGGTCAGCATTCCGGGACTCTCGGTGGGTGGACCAGGGATGATTTCATTCTCTTCCACCTCTTCAAACCTCGGGATTCGCTTTCTCTTGGAGGACAATTCCCGAGTGACTTCGGAATCCTCGCCAAAGACTTCCTGTCGGCAACAAGGAAAACAGATGAGGTACACATCCAGATAAACGAGGCCCAGAGGCAGAACAAACATCCTGCATTTATATAGCGCCTTTAACATCTCAGAACACCTCACAGGAGCTTAAACCAGACAGAATCTGATTGCAGGATATTAGTAAACGGGATATTAGACCAGTAAAATTCTGGTCAAAGAGCTGAGTTTTAAATGAGAAGGGGGTTGGAAAGAGAGGCGGAGAGGATTAGGGACGGAATCCTAGAGTTAGGCCCTCCTGCCCCCAAAGGCATGGCCCCCAGTGATGGAGCGATAGGAATCGGGGAAAGCTCTAGAAGCTGGAATTGGAGGAGCACAGAGATCTCAAAAGGTTGTAGGGGCTGGAGGAGATTACAGAGATAGGGAGGGGGTGTAGGGAGCTGGAGGAGGTTACAGAGATAGGGAGGGGGTGTAGAGGCTGGAGGAGATTACAGAGATAGGGAGGGGGTGTAGGGGCTAGAGGAGGTTAAGAGATAGGGGGTGTAGAGGCTGGAGGAGATTACAGAGATTGGGAGGGGGGTGTAGGGGATTGGAGGAGGTTACAGAGATAGGAGAGGTGTTAGGGACTGGAGGAGGTTACAGAGATAGGAGAAGGGGTGTAGGGGCTGGAGGAGGTTACAGAGATAGGGAAGGGGTGTAGGGGCTGAGTAGTGTAGGGGTTGGAGGAGGTTACAGAGATAGGGAGGGGGGTTAGGGACTGGAGGAGGTTACAGAGATAGGGGTGTAGGGGCTGGAGGAGGTTACAGAGATGGGGTGTAGGGGCTGGAGGAGGTTACAGAGATGGGGGTGTAGGGGCTGGAGGAGTTACAGAGATAGGGAGGGGGTGTGGGGGCTGGAGGAGTTACAGAGATAGGGAGGGGATGTAGGGGCTGGAGGAGATTACAGAGATAGGGAGGGGTGTAGGAGCTGGAGATTACAGAGATAAGAAGGGGGTTTAGAGGCTGGAGGAGGTTACAGAGATAGGGAGGGATGTAGGGGCTGGAGGAGATTACAGAGATAGGGAGGGGGTGTAGGGGCTGGAGGGGTTACAGAGATAGGGAGGGGTGTAGGGGCTGGAGAGGTTACAGAGATAGGGAGGGGGTTGGGGATTGGAGGAGGTTACAGAGATAGGGAAGGGGGTGTAGGGGACTGGAGGAGGTTACAGAGATAGGGAGGGGGTGTAGGGGATTGGAGGAGGTTACAGAGATAGGGAGGGGGTGTAGGGGATTGGAGGAGGTTACAGAGATAGGGACGGGGTGTAGGGGATTGGAGGAGGTTACAGAGATAGGGACGGGGTGTAGGGGATTGGAGGAGGTTACAGAGATAGGGACGGGGTGTAGGGGATTGGAGGAGGTTACAGAGATAGGGACGGGGTGTAGGGGATTGGAGGAGGTTACAGAGATAGGGACGGGGTGTAGGGGATTGGAGGAGGTTACAGAGATAGGGACGGGGTGTAGGGGATTGGAGATTACAAGATAGGGAGGGGTGTAGGGGCTGGAGGAGGTTACAGAGATAGGGAGGGGGTGTAGGGGATTGAGGAGGTTACAGAGATAGGGAAGGGGTGTAGGGGCTGGAGGAGGTTACAGAGATAGGGAGGGGTGTAGGGGCTGGAGGAGGTTACAGAGATAGGGAGGGGGTGTAGGGGCGTGAGGAGGTTACAGAGATAGGGAGGGGTGTAGGGGACTGGAGGAGGTTACAGAGATAGGGAGGGGTGTAGGGAGCTGGAGGAGTTACAGAGATAGGGAGGGGGTGTAGGGGCTGGAGGAGGTTACAGAGATAGGGAGGGGTAGGGGCTGAGGAGGTGTAGGGGGTTGGAGGAGGTTACAGAGATAGGGAGGGGGTGTAGGGGATTGGAGGAGGTTACAGAGATAGGGAGGGGGTGTAGGGGATTGGAGGAGGTTACAGAGATAGGGACAGGGTGTAGGGGATTGGAGGAGGTTACAGAGATAGGGACGGGGTGTAGGGGATTGGAGGAGGTTACAGAGATAGGGACGGGGTGTAGGGGATTGGAGGAGGT
>JAGIQG010000042.1:2585546-2775459 GCA_024679065.1 Sphyrna mokarran | reverse complement strand
GGGCTGGAGGAGGTTACAGAGATAGGGAGGGGGTGTAGGGGCTGGAGGAGGTTACAGAGATAGGGAGGGGTGTATAGGGGCTGGAGGAGGTTACAGAGATAGGGAGGGGTGTGTAGGGGCTGGAGGAGGTTACAGAGATAGGGAGGGGTGTATAGGGGCTGGAGGAGGTTACAGAGATAGGGAGCGCTGTATAGGGGCTGGAGGAGGTTACAGAGATAGGGAGGGGTGTATAGGGGCTGGAGGAGGTTACAGAGATAGGGAGGGTGTATAGGGGCTGGAGGAGGTTACAGAGATAGGGAAGGGTGTAAGGGATGGGAGGAGGTTACAGAGATAGGGAGGGTTGTAGGGGCTGGAGGAGAATACAGAGATAGGGAGGGGTGTATAGGGAGGTTAGGGGCTGGAGGAGGTTACAGAGATAGGGAGGGAGTGAGGGTGTAGGGGTTGAGGAGGTTACAGAGTAGGGAGGGGGTGTAGGGGGCTGGAGGGAGGTTACAGAGATAGGGAGGGGTGTAGGGAGCTGGAGGAGGTTACAGAGATAGGGAGGGGGTGTAGGTGATGGAGGAGGTTACAGAGATAGGGAGGGGTGTAGGGGGCTGATGAGGGGTGAGGAGGTTACAGAGATAGGGAGGGATTAGGGGACTGGAGGAGGTTACAGAGATAGGGAGGGGGTGTAGGGGCTGGAGGAGGTTACAGAGATAGGGAGGGGGTGTAGGGGGCTGGAGGAGGTTACAGAGATAGGGAGGGGTGTAGGGGCTGGAGGAGGTTACAGAGATAGGGAGGGGGGTGTAGGGGCTGGAGGAGGTTACAGAGATAGGGACGGGGTGTAGGGGATTGGAGGAGGTTACAGAGATAGGGACGGGGTGTAGGGGATTGGAGGAGGTTACAGAGATAGGGACGGGGTGTAGGGGACTGGAGGAGGTTACAGAGATAGGGACGAGGTGTAGGGGATTGGAGGAGGTTACAGAGATAGGGAGGGGGTGTAGGGGACTGGAGGAGGTTACAGAGATAGGGAGGGGTGTAGGGGACTGGAGGAAGAGTTACAGAGATAGGGAGGGGGTGTAGGGGGCTGGAGGAGGTTACAGAGATAGGGAGGGGGTGTAGGGGATGGAGGAGGTTACAGAGATAGGGAGGGTTGTAGGGGCTGGAGGAAGGTACAGAGATAGGGAGGGTTTAGGGGCTGGATGAGGTTACAGAGATAGGAAGTGTTTAGTGGCTGGAGGAGGTTACAGAGAAAGGGAGGGTTGTAGGGGCTGGAGGAGGTTACAGAGATAGGGAGGGTTGTAGGGGCTGGAGGAGGTTACAGAGATAGGGAGGGTTGTAGGAGCTGGAGGAGGTTACAGAGATAGGGAGGGGGTGTAGGTGATTAGAGGAGGTTACAGAGATAGGGAGGAGGGTGTAGGTGATTAGAGGTGGTTACAGAGATAGGGAGGAGGAGTATAGGGGCTGGAGGAGGTTACAGAGATAGGGAGGAGGGGTTGTAGGGGATCAGAGGAGGTTACAGAGATAGGGAGGAGGAGTATAGGGGCTGGAGGAGGTTACAGAGATAGGGAGGAGGGTGTAGGGGATTAGAGGAGGTTACAGAGATAGGGAGGAGGAGTATAGGGGCTGGAGGAGGTTACAGAGATAGGGAGGAGGAGTATAGGGGCTAGAGGTGGTGATGGGACACAGTGAGTGGGGAATGCCAACACCTCAGTTATCACCGGCCGGACAGCGGATTCCCGACCTTCAGCTCTCTTTTCCTGTGCTTCTCACTGCTGGACTTGGAATGACGGGTGTTGCGACCTTCCTCCACCGCCTCAAACAGCTTGTCCACAAACCGCACGGTAGAGTCATCCAGGAATGGTTTCAGGTGCTCTGCACAGGATAGTGGGAGGGGAGACAGAGATCGAGAAAGACATTAGGTGTGCCCAATCTCCCTTTCCATTCATTCCCTCCTCCCTCACATCACCTTGTGGCTCCCTGTACATACTCAGTTTCACTGTAGAGAGAGTGAGGGTGTTCTCCCTGGCTCCCGCCCCAGACATCAATCTCAGACCGACAGAAGGTGCAGTGAGTGTACGACCCACCCTGCTATCTGCCTGTGCGAGGGACCTGAACAAATCAGCCTCCCGACTGCGGGGAACTCCCACCAATCACCTTAAACCCAGCCGTGAGAAGATGGTGCTTGAAGGTGGATGCTCTGTATAGCGCAGTAAGAGGCCATTTGGTCCCAAAGACCCATGCTAGCATTCTACTCCACACATGCTCCCTTCCATCCACAAGGGATCATAGAATCATTACAGTGCAGGAGGAGGCCATTTGCCCCATCGAGTCTGCACTGACAACAATCTCACCCAGGCCCCATCACCCCACATATTTACCCCTCTAACCCCCCTGACACAAAGAGGTAATTTAGCACGTCCAATCCACCTAACCTACACATCTTTGGACACTAAGAGAGAATTTAGCACGGTCAATCCACCCTAACCTACACATCTTTGGACACTAAGAGAGAATTTAGCACGGTCAATCCAGCAAACTTACACATGTTTGGACCGTGAGAGGAAACCAGAGCACCCGGAGGAAACCCACGCAGACACAGGGACAACACGCAGACTCTGCATAGACAGTGACCAAGGCCAGAAACAAACCCGGGTCCTAGCACTGAGGCAGCAGTGCTAACCCACTGTGCCAACATAAGATAAAGTTTCCCAATCTATTACACAAACCAGCCTCCCATCCATTGACTGTCTACACTTCCCACTGCCTCAGGGGAAAAGCAGCCGGCATCATCAAGGACCCCCCCACACACCCCGGACATTCTCTCTTTCCACCTTCTTCCGTCGGGGAAAAAGATACAGAAGTCTGAGGTCCCGTACCGACCGACTCAAGAACAGCTTCTTCCCTGCTGCTGTCAGACTTTTGAATGGACCCACCTCGCATTAAGTTGATCTCTCTCTACACCCCTCGCTGTGACTGTAACACTACATTCTGCACCCTCTCCTTTCCTTCTCTATGAACGGTATGCTTTGCCTGTATACGGTGCATGAAACAATACTTCTCACTGCATCCCACTACAATCTGACAATAAATCAAATCTATGTACTCTATGAATGGTATGCTTTGTATAGCGCAGAAAAAACAATACTTTTCACTGTATCCCAATATAAGTGACAATAATAAATCAAATCAAGGGGTTACGAGAGTGACTCGGGGAATGAGAGGCTTCAGCTGAGTGAATGGATTGGGAAGCTGAGAGTGTTCTCTCTGCAGTAGGTGGAGGGGGCTTTGGGGAAGACTACAGGGAATGTCTCACCCAAAAGCAGTGCTGAATTAATGCTCCGGTTTTGTACTTAACCCTGCAGAGGGTTTGGAACTCAGTGTCTTCAGGCTGGCAGGCAGGTAAGTGTGCTACCCTCTACACCACAGCTGGTAAATCCCGACTGCACCCTGGAGATGCCAGGCAGTCTCTGAACCAAAAACTAACCAGGGTCAAGTTCGCTTCGCTTCAGGGCATTTTCGGGCTGGCGTGGCCTTCCCGACTCCTGATTTATAACTCCATCAAACTGGATAAATGATCAATAACATAAACAAAATAAAGAAGTTTGAAAGTTTACAGGGGAGGCAGCAGCAGCAGCACGGGGACGCAACGGTTAGCAATGCTGCCTCACAGCGCGAGGGACCCGGTTTCCATTCCCGACTTAGAACACAGAACATTACAGCGCAGTACAGGCCTTTGACTCTCGATGTTGCACCTGTGAAACATCTAGAGCCCATCTAATCTACACTATTCCCATATCCTATATCATCCATACATTTATCTAATGACCATTTAAATATTGGTGAGTCCACTGCTGCAAGCAGGACATTCCACGCTCTTTCTGAGTAAAGAACCTACCTCTGACATCTGTCCTTTTTCTATCACCCCTCAATTTAAAGCTATGTCCCCTCGTGTTAGCCATCTCCATCCGAGGAAAAAGGCTCTCACTGTCCACCCTATCTAATCCTCTCGTATGCCTCTATTGAGTCACCTCTTAACCCTCTTCTCTCTAACGAAAACAGCCTCAAGTCCCTCAGCCTTTCCTCATAAGACCTTCCCACCATACCAGACAATATCCTGGTAAATCTCCTCTGCACACTCTCCAACGCTTCCTATAATACAGCGACAGGACTGTGTGGCCCCATCAGAGTTTTGTACAGCTGCAACATGACCTCATGGTTCCTAAACTCAATCCTTGTACCAATAAAAGCCAACACACTCTACACCTTCTTAACAACTCTATCAACCTGGGTGCTAACTTTCAGGGAGTTATGCACGTAAATACCGAGATCTCTCTGCTCAAGCACACAACCAAGTAACTTAGCATTAGCCTGGTACTCTGCATTCTTATTACTCCTTCCAAAGTGAATCACTTCACACTTTTCTGCTCCATTAAACTCCATTTGCCACCCCTCAGCTCAGCTCTGCAGCTTATCTACATTCCCCTGTAACCTGCAACATCCTTCTGCGCTGTCCACAACTTCACTGACTTTATTGTCATCTGCAAATTGACTAACCCATCCTTCTACATCCTCATCTAGGTCACTTATAAAAATGACAAACAGCAGTGTCCCCAAAACAAGGAGCTGGAGTCCAGGATGAACATTTCCCATCAAACACCACCCTCTGTCTTCTTACAGCTAGCTAATTTCTAATCCAAACCACTAAATCACCCTCAATCCCATGCTTTTGTATCTTCTGCAATAGTTTACCATGGGGAACATTATCAAACACTTTACTGAAATCCACATACACCACATCAACTGCTTTACTCTTATCCACCTCTGTGGTCACCTTCTCAAAGAACTCAATAAGGTTTATGAGGCACGACCTACCCTTCACAAAAACATGTTGACTATCCCTAATCAAATTATTCCTTTCTAGATGATTATAAATCCTCTCTCTTATAATCCTTTTCAAAACTTTGCCCATGACGGAAGTAAGGCTCACTGGTCTATAATTATCAGAGTTGTTTCTACTCCCCTTCTTGAACAAGGGGACAGCATTTGCTATCTCCAGTCTTTTGACAAGATTCCTGTTGACAATGACAACCTAAACACTCTGCAATCTCCTCCCTCACCTCTCAGAGAATTCGAGGATAAATCCCATCCAGCCCAGACAATTTATCTATTTTCATACTTTCTAGAATTGCTAACACCTCTTCCTTATGAACCTCAATCCTAAATCTAATAGCCTGTATCTCAGTATTCTCCTCAACAACACTGTCTTTGACAGGACAGGACTTGGGTAACTGCCTGTGTAGAGTTTGCATGTTCTCTCTCTGTGTCTACGTGGGTTTCCTCTGAGTGCTCCGGTTTCTCTCTCAGTGCAAAAAATGCACCGGTTAGGGTGGATTGGCCATGCTAAATTGCCCCTTAGTGTCCAAAGATGTGTAGGTTAGGGTGGATTGGCCATGCTAAATTGCCCCTTAGTGACTAAAGTAGTACAGGTTTACGGTGGATTGGCCATGCTAAATTGCCCCTTAGTGTCAGGGGGTTAGTAGAGTAAATACATGAGGCTGAGGGATGATGCCTAGGTGCGATTGTTTTTAGAATGGTCTCTTTCTGTACTGTAAGGATTTTATGATTACTTGCTTGGGTCACTATCTGTATGAAATGATGTCCAATTCTCACAGCTGTAGGACTTGCTTGTCTGCTGTGTATCCTTCAGGAAGTGCCTCTGTGTTATATGAGTGCCTCTGCAGATCAGAACACTGCATTTGCCTGACGAAGGCACAACATAGTGTCGAAAGCTTGCGGATTTACTATCAAATAAATTGGTTGGATTTAAAATTGGTGTTGCAAAACTTTACTGAGTTTACCCCAGTCCAACGCCGGCATCTCTACGTCATATCCTTCAGGAAAGCAGTCTATTTTCATCTCACTCACTCCTGAGTTAGCAATCGATATCTTAAGCTAGACAGAGTTAGTTACACAAGCAAAAATATCTGAAAATGAAGTCTTGGCATAAACTAAAGTGAACATGGGTAAGCATACATAGGATTTCTTGATCTCAGACTAGGTCAGCACAGTGGGTTAGCGCTGCTGCCTCTCAGCGCCAGGACCTGGGTTTGATTCCTAGTTTGGGTCACTGCCTGTGTGGAGTTTGCTCGTTCTCCCTGTGTCTGCATGGGTTTCCTCCCACAGTCTGAATGATGTGCTGGTGAGGGTGCATTGGCCGTGCTAAATTCTCCCTCGGTGTATCCGAACAGGAGTGTGGCGACTAGGGGGATTTTTTACAGTAACTTCATTGCAGTGTTAACATAAGCCTTATTTGTGACACTAATAAATAAACATTAAAAACTTCAAAAGTTGGGATGGGGGTAACGGCCTCTGGTGGGGCAGGCAGCTAAGGTATGACATTAGAAATCATAGAAACCCGATAATTTCTATGGGCAGAAAGAGGCCACTCAGCCCATCGAGTCTGCACTGGCCATAATCTCACCCAGGCCCTAACCCTATATCCCTACATATTTAACCGCTAATTCCTCTACTCTACGCATCTCGGGATGCTAAGAGGCAATTTTAACACAGCCCATCAATCTAACCCACACATCTTTGGACTGTGGGAAGAAATCAGAGTAACCAGAGGAAACCCAATGCAGACACGAGGAGAAAGTGCAAACTCCTCACAGACAGTGACCAGGCCAGGAATTGAACCCTGGTCTCTGAGCTATGAAGCAGCAGTGCTAATCATTGTGCTACTGTGCCGCTTAGTGTTCCTTAAAGTTTTTTTTTAAATTGTGATTTCTGCAGCTCTCGTGCTGTCCAGCTGTCTACCAGATGTCCTTTTTGTTGCTCCTTAAGTGGCCAAAATAGGGGCTTCAGGTCCTTTTATGACCCTGCATTGTTTGGAGGGAAGCTACCCGGCAGGTCAGGTCTCAGGAGTTTTTTAACCGGTGAGTCAGCGCTCTGAGACTACATTATTGGACCGTGTGTCAAATTTTAGGGGAGGGTTGAATAGAGCAAGTGAATTAGTTAGAGAACATTTTAAACAGGAATAGCATGTGGCGTTAGTCCTGCCTTCCTTTGGTGCTGCCATAAACACTGCAGATACTAGAAATATGCAATAAACGCTGGAAATAGCAAGCGGGTCAGGCAAGAGAGAGAGGAGAGAAATAAGAGTCCACGTTCCAAACCCATGGCTTTTTCATCAGAACAGGGTAAGGTGTAATGATTAGAGAAGGCAAAAGGATTGGCGAAGGGACTTGTGTGAGGGTGGCAGGCAACAGAGGTTTAATTGAGTCAGGAAAGTGCGATAGTGCCTTATCGACGCGTGATGTGCTGTTCCTCAAGCTAACATTGGGAGAAGTATCTCGGATAGGGGGTCGAGAGGAGTTTCGCAAGAATGATCCCTGGAATGAAGAGCTTGTCGTATGACGAACAGTTGAGGATTCTGGATTTGTACTCGTTGGAGTTCAGAAGAGTGAGGGGGGATCTTATTGAAACTTACAGGATACTGCGAGGCCCTGGATAGGGTGGATAGGGAGAGGATGTTTCCACTAGTAGGAAAAACTAGAACCAGAGGGGGCACAACCTCAGGCTAAAGGGACAATCCTTTAAAACAGAGATGAGGAGGAATTTCTTCAGTGGGGAATCTGTGGAACTCTTTGCCACGGAGGAGGCCGGGGTCACTGAGCGTCTTTAAGACAGAGATAGATAGGTTCCTGATTAATAAAGGGATCAGGGGTTACGGGGAAAAGGTGGGAGAATGGGGGATCAGAAAAATATCAGCCATGATTGAACGGCAGAGCAGACTCGATGGGCCGAGTGGCCTCATTCTGCGCCTATGTCTTATGGTCTGATTTGAATTGTACCCGAGGTGAAAAATATTACACTTACCCTAGCAAAATTCAAGACACAAAACTTGTGATTCAGACGGGCTTTATAAAACGCTTTGGAGCTTCTAATCTAAATCATATCAACTAATATTAAAACATTCTCCCTGGGTGGACAATGCATCCCAGACCTCATGGTGACCACAGGAGGCCTGAAGGGTACTGTGTGCTTGCTCTGCGAGGCCACATCATGGGGAGGCGATAGCCTAGTGGTATTATCGCTAGACTATTAATCCAGAAACTCAGCTAATGTTCTGGGGGGACCCGGGTTCGAATCCCGCCCACGGCAGATGGTGGAATTTGAATTCAATAAAAAAATCTGGGATTAAGAATCTACTGATGACCCATTGTGGGAAAAACCCATCTGGTTCCCTTTGGGGAAGGAAATCTGCCGTCCTTAGCCCGGTCTGGCCTACATGTGACTCCCAGAGCCACAGCAACGTGATTGACTCAACCGCCCCTCCAAGGGGCAACAAGGGATGGGCAATAAATGTTGGCCCAGCCAGCAACACCCATGTCCAAGAATGAATAAAGAATGGTAATCATAGCAGAGGGGCAGAAGACCCCTCGATGGTCTGGTAATGCAGTCCCTCTTCATATGTGCTCAAGACACTCAATCCATACGCTCCAACTGTCTGTTCTATACCACAGCAACGTAATGAATGTTAACAAGCCCCTGAGGATCAGGAAGGGGGACTTCCAACTCACCCACTGTCTTTTTCTTGTCCATTCCTTTGCCGACACAGTTAAGGGCAGCCGTCACCACTGTCTGCTCTGAGAAACCGAGCACCCTCTTCACTGTCTTCTCCACCCATGGCTTCAGTTCATCAAGGTCTCGTTTGGACAGTGAGAGTGACATCTCTGCAGGACTTTGGGGGAGGGGGATGGAAACAGAGCAACCGTGAGGATAGAGACTTACAAACCCAATTGCCACAGCAACGTGCACTCCCAGAGAGGACAACAGTGACTTGTTCTCCAGTCAGAAGGTCACAGTTACAACAATATTCCTGCACGTTCCTCGCAATGCAGCAGTGCTGCACTGTGGGAGGGTCAGCGCTGAGGGAGCGCCACAATGAGGGGCGTTCCCTCCCTATTTAACACGAGATAACCCCCACTCCTTGGTTGATAATGGGATACCCCTCCCTGTCCCCTCTGGTTGATATGGGATATCATCCCCTCCCTCCCCGGTCGATCTAGGGGATGTTACCCCGCTCCCTCCCTGGTCGATCTAGGGGATGTTACCCCCCTCCCTCCCTCCCTGGTCGATCTAGGGGATGTTACCCGCTCCCTCCTCGGTCGATCTAGGGGATGTTACCCCCTCCCTCCCCGGTCGATCTGGGGATGTTACCCCCTCCCTCCCTGGTCGATCTAGGGGTGTACCCCCCTCCCTCCCTCCCTGGTCGATCTAGGGGATGTTACCCCCCTCCCTCCCTCCCGGTCGATCTAGGGGATGTTACCCCCCTCCCTCCCCGGTCGATCTAGGGGATGTTACCCCCCTCCCTCCCTCCCCGGTCGATCTAGGGGATGTTACCCCCCTCCCTCCCCGGTCGATCTAGGGGATGTTACCCCCCTCCCTCCCCGGTCGATCTAGGGGATATTACCCCCTCCACCCCTGGTTGGTATAGGGGGTATTACCCCCTCCCCCACCATGTTGAGGGGGGTTGGAAACTCCAGGCCGTCTGGAAAGTTCTAGATGGAGCTCAATGTGGGTCCAGTCTCCCCACTCTGGGTGAGAAGGGGGGGGTGTTGTTGTTGAGGGGCTCCAGATCTCCCCCTCCCGGGCTAGGCCTCAGGCCCTCAGCCCCCACCCCCTGACCTGGTCTCCCCACCCCCCCCCCGCCCGCCGCTCACTCACCTCCTCCCACTGCCCGCGACAACTGCAGGCGCCGGAACTCGGTGTCGCCGCTTCAGCCGTCCGCCGCCGGAACTCGGTGCCCCCCCCTCACCCGTCCGTCTGACACCGGAAGTCGGTGTCAAGGTTTCCCCACCCGGCTTCTCTTCCCGACCCACGCACCGGACGTCACCGTGTCAAGTCTCCCCACTCCGCCGGTCGCCCTCACCAGAAGTCGATGTCTGAGGCGTTGAGACCGGACGGTCGCCCTCACCGGAAGTTCACGTCTCCGCCTCGCCTCTCCTCCAGTCAAGCGACCGCCCTCACCAGAAGTTGATGTCAATGTCGATTGGATCGGCCGCCCTCACCGGAAGCGGAGTTCCCCGACTCACCAAACGACCGCCCTCACCGGAAGTTGATGTCAATGTCGATTGGATCGGCCGCCCTCACCGGAAGTGGAATTCCCCGACTCACCAAACGACCGCCCTCACCGGAAGTTGGTGTCAACATCGATTGGGTCGGTCGCCCTCACCGGAAGTGGGCTTCACTTGCCTCGCTTCCCCTTCCCACCCCGCCCCCCCCATCCCTAAATTGTCAACACAGTCGCTTGCACTATAGATTTGGCGGTGTCGCATGGGTCGACCGCACTCAACAGGGTCACTGTCTAAAAAAAACTCTGTATTCTCTCCTCACAGATTGCTGCTAAACCTGCTGAGATTTTTGCAGCGTTTTACCTTTTACTGTCACTGTGCCAACCCCTCGCTCTGTCAACACAACCCGCCCTCACCGGAAGTGGCTGTCACTGCCTGGCTCTTTCCATCGACCTGGACGCCCTCACCGGAAGTGGATTTCTCGAGGATCGGCGCGCCCTTACCGGAAGTGAGGTTGGCCGCCGCTTCATGGGACGGCCGCCCTCACCGGAAGCGGGTGTCACTGCGGCCCAAACCGCCCTCGCCGGAAGTGCGTGTCACTGTCCATGCTTTCCATCGACTCCCAAACCGCCCCCACCGGAAGTGGACTGCGCCGCCTTTTGAATGGGGCGGACCGCCGCTTGGCAGTCGGTGCCACACTCAAAAAGTGTCCGGGATGGCGGGGAAGGTTGCAACAGCGAATACCGTCCCCCGCCCGCCTCCCCCGCCAACACCTGCTCCAGCCTGTCCGCGCGCGAGGAAGCCAACGGTCGCCTCAGCCCCGCCCCCTCCCACCCCGAGCTGCTGCCCTGTCCTCCTCCCGGTCACTAGGGGCGTTCTAGAAGGGAGGAAGTTCCAGAACATTCCCACTTCCCCTTGCTTCCAGAACATTCCCACTTCCCCTTGCTTCCAGAACATTCCCACTTCCCCTTGCTTCCAGAACTTTGCACCACCACTGAGATTGATCTAGAAAATTCCAAGAGAAAAAAAAACCCCCCATCCCCTCCCCCAGCGATGAACTCCAATCTTCCAGAACAATTTCTGGGAAGTTGATGGTCCTAAAATGTTCTAGAAAATTCCAGCAGAGTTCCTGGTGTGGGGGAGGGGGGGGGAAGAGAAGAATCCATCCCTGGCGATGAATTCCAGAAAATTGCATGGAAAATTCCCTACGCTTTCCCCCACAAATCTCTCAATCTTTCCAGGTCTTTCCACCACCAGGATTATTCTAGAAAATCACGGGGTGGAGGGGGGAAGAAATCAGAAACGGGGAGAACCTGCCGACCCCACGCAACTCCCAACCTGGGAATTGAATCCGGGCCCTTGGTGCTCTGAGGCAGCGGCGGTAACCAGGGTGTGACGGAGAAGGGGGATGAGAATCATATCAGCCAAGATTTGATTTATCATCATCAGATGTGGCAGGATACAATGAAAAAGTATTGTTTCTTGTGTGCTTTACAGACAAAGCATACTGTTCCTAGAGAAGGAAAGGAGAGGGTGCAGAATGTAGTGTTACAGTCACAGCGAGGGGTGTAGAGAAAGATCAACTTAATGCGAGGTGGGTCCGTTCAAAAGTCTGACAGCAGCAGGGAAGAAGCTGTTCTCGAGTCGGTCGGTACGGGACCCTCAGACTTTTGTATCTTTTTCCCCGGGGTGCGTGGGGGGGGGTCCTCGATTATGCCGGCTGCTTTTCCCCCCGAGGCAGCAGGAAATGTAGATGGAGTCAATGGCTGGGAGGCTGGTTTGTGTGATGGATTGGGCTACATTTGTAGTTCCTTGCAGTCTTGGTCAGAGGAGGAGCCCATACCAAGCTATGATACAACCAGAAAGAATGCTTTCTAGCATTGTGAGGCAGCAGTGCTAACCCACCACGCTGCCGAGAAGAATTGCTCCTGTAATCAAGTAGCACTAATCTAAATAAATTAATCCCCGCCCCAGCCCCTCCTGTCCATAACACTACTCTCCCCGCGTGTGGCACTGAGCGCTGGAAGCTGGTTCCACTTGTTTGGCTCTGAAATGAAACCTGATGAGAATGAAAGGTCAGGGGTGTGTGTGCTGACGTTGCTCAAGCTGCAACTTCCTTACCTGAGACCGCGTTCCTGCCCACCGACACTTCACAGAGTCCCTCGGAAATCACGGAGAGGGTGCGTGACTGCTGTCCTCTGGTCCATACAAAGAATCAGCTTTCCCCAGACAGAGGATTTGGAGTGGAAGAGCACAAAGGCAAGGCTCCAGCACCCAATCACCAAAGGAAGTAAATTGTCATCAATTCTTGTGTCAATAATGGGACGGCCCACCTCTCTCCCAGATGCCAAGACAATGCAGGATGCAATCCTGGCAGGTTTCCAACAAACTCAGGGCAACAGGAGCTTCTAACATTTTTTTGTCTGACATTTTAGGGGACTGTTGTGTTATTCTGTAACTAAGTGTCTATGTGAGTCAACTGGCGAGATGGGTCAACGGAGACAGCTTGTCTGGGAGTACCGATGGGTGAAAACAGTTGTTAAACACATGGATGTTAGCTACGAGGAGAGGTTGAATAAGCTGGGATTGTTTTCACCGGAAAGACGGAGGTTGAAGGGAGACTCAATATAAGTCTATAGAATTGAGAAGGGGTGGATAGCTTTTTCCCCATGGTGGAAGTGTCAATTGTGGGTCCCTGGCACTGTGAGACAGCAGTGCTAACCCACTGTGTCACCGTGCTGCTGGGAATCGAACCCGGGTCACTGGCGCTGTGAGACAGCAGCGCTAACCCACTGTGTCACTGTGCTGCTGGGGAATCAAACCCTGGTCCCTGGCGCTGTGAGACAGCAGTGCTAACCCACTGTGTCACTGTGCTGCTGGGGAATCGAACCCGGGTCACTGGCGCTGTGAGACAGCAGCGCTAACCCACTGTGTCACTGTGCTGCTGGGAATCGAACCCGGGTCACTGGCGCTGTGAGACAGCAGCGCTAACCCACTGTGTCACCGTGCTGCTGGGAATCGAACCCGGGTCTCTGGCGCTGTGAGACAGCAGCGCTAACCCACTGTGTCACCGTGCTGCTGGGATCAAACCCGGGTCCCTGGCGCTGTGAGACAGCAGTGCTAACCCACTGTGTCACTGTGCTGCTGGGGAATCAAACCCTGGTCCCTGGCGCTGTGAGACAGCAGCGCTAACCCACTGTGTCACTGTGCTGCTGGGATCGAACCCGGGTCACTGGCGCTGTGAGACAGCAGCGCTAACCCACTGTGTCACTGTGCTGCTGGGAATCGAACCCGGGTCACTGGCGCTGTGAGACAGCAGCGAACCACTGTGTCACCGTGCTGCTGGGAATCGAACCCGGGTCTCTGGCGCTGTGAGACAGCAGTGCTAACCCACTGTGTCACTGTGCTGCTGGGGAATCAAACCCTGGTCCCTGGCGCTGTGAGACAGCAGTGCTAACCCACTGTATCACCGTGCTGCCCGCATAGGCATGGGACAAAAATATACCAGACTGTTCAAGTAGGGTTTATGACTGCAACTGCGAGTCATACAGGAAAATGGGATAGGTTGTCAGGAGTATAAAATGAAAAACTGGACCAGAATCAACTGCTTTATGACTGATGCAATGAGGTAGAAATGCCAGTGTCAAACTACTAAGAGCTTCACAACCCCAGGTTAAAATCCAACAAGGTCTATGTGAATCACAAGCTTTTGGAATGCTGCTTCTTCATTAGGTGGAGTGTAGAGCTGTGTAGATGGAGCTTTACTCTGTATCTAACCCCGTGCTGTACCTGTCCTGGGAGTGTTTGATGGGGGGACAGTGTAGAGGGAGCTTTACTCTGTATCTAACCCTGTGCTGTACCTGTCCTGGGAGTGTTTGATGAGGGACAGTGTAGAGGGAGCTTTACTCTGTATCTAATCCCGTGCTGTATCTGTCCTGGGAGGGTTTGATGGGGGGACAGTGTAGAGGGAGCTTTACTCTGTATCTAACCCCGTGCTGTACCTGTCCTGGGAGTGTTTGATGGGGGGACAGTGTAGAGGGAGCTTTACTCTGTATCTAACCCCGTGCTGTCCCTGTCCTGGGAGTGTTTGATGGGGGGGGACAGTGTAGAGGGAGCTTTACTCTGTATCTAACCCCGTACTGTACCTGTCCTGGGAGTGTTTGATGGGGGGGGACAGTGTAGAGGGAGCTTTACTCTGTATCTAACCCCATACTGTACTTGTCCAGGTGAATGCGTCTGCTGCGTAAAAAAATTTGAGATGTGCAGCTTCCCCAATACAAGATGTGATCCAAGGAGGAGGGAGGGAGAGAAAGTGAAGAGATGATGCCCTCCTTTAACAAATACCTGTGAAAATTTTAATGCATTTTCATTACATTCACTCTTACATTCACAGAAATCAAAGTGTAGAAATCTTTTAAACCTCTGCTCCTACAATTTCAATATATAAATAAATTCTAAATAAAAATTACAATTTATTTTCTGCGCAAGGTGAGGAGAGAACAGCTTCTTCCAATAAACTTTTAACAAATTGCAAAATTTTATGGTACAATATAGGGGCTTAGTGCATGCACTTCGCAAACCGCTCAGTTCCCACCCCACCCCACTCCCCCTCCCTCCCAAACACTGACACCAACAGGATTACACATTGATTCCACACACTGATGGTTCATTCTTCTCTTTGTGGGTTTACAGTACTCAGCATCACTCTCCGTCCCCCTCTCACACATATACCTCCCCCCATACCCGCCGCTGGGAAGTAATTGAGACTCAATTTACTTTTCTCACTAACCGTGTGACATTAACTCCCCCATTCAAACGGTACCTCAATCACAACGTGTCCCCTTCCCCCCCCCCCACCCCGTGACTTTAGGCAAGGACAGCACTAGGGCAAGACAAGTGAAATTGTTGGAAGAGAGAGTCAATGATCTCAGAACATTCCACAGACATTTAAAGTTTTACTGATCAGTGTTACCACTAACGCTTATATGAACACTGCAATGAAGTGACTGTGAAAATCCCCTAGTTGCCACGCTGTTGGGGTTACAGGGAGGCATAATTTAGCCCGGCCAATCCACCTAACCTGCACATCTTTTAGACTGTGGGAGGAAACCAGAGCACCCGGAGGAAACCCACGCAGACACAGGGAGAACGTGTAGACTCCACCCAAGCCGGGAATCAAACCCAGGTCCTGTGAGGCAGCAGTGCTCACCAACTGTGCCACTGAATGAGTGGAATGAAATACCATCCCCCCTGCCTCCGCACTGGGCCTGACTGAAGCAGAATGCATTTCTGATTGATTCCATTGGCTCTCTCTCACTCAACTGCACTTTGTGCTGAAGCTTGCTACACCCCCAGAGATTGCAACTGTGGATAGGTAGAGGAATGTGTGCCTGCCTGTCTCTGCCCGTGTATCTGTTCTTAATTGTTAGTCTCCCTGCGTTCACACAGCTGCCTGGAAGTGTGTCTGCGCACCTCCTTGTGCGTACCTGGCCTGCACGTGCAACTGCGTGTACAGATCTGTTACCTGTGTGCACAACCTGTTTCCCCTCAGCACCAGTCTCTTCACGAGTAAACAGTGGCTGTACCTCGTAACTCCCCTGTCCTGGGTGACATCTGCTGACCCCAGAGACCCTGATCACCCTCCATTGCCTGGGGAACGATAGCAGGACATTCAACTTTGGAAGCCATCACATCTGAGCCAAATCCTGACCTGCAGCTGATTTTACAGGGCAGGCACAGTCACTCTCCCCTCTGACCCACCATGTACAAACACAGCTCTGTACCATCTTAACCCCTTCGCCACCCACCATACCAACCACAAATCACTCACTCAATCAGGGTCCCCAGCTGGGATTGGGCAGGAGAGGGGGAATAACACTCTCACTGGCCCCTTTGCGAACTCCAGTGAATCATTAACATATTATAACAGATCCTTATACTAGTGTGCTGGGAGGCACGGGGGGCAGATGTTGAACTCCGACAAACCCTCCACACGCTCTCAGCGGGTCCAGACACACACCATGTCTCACAGGTTCCCCATTCTGAGGGGGGAGGAGGGGATGCTGCAGCGTATGCAGAGCTGGGAGGTGGGTGAGAGCAGGACGTGGTCTTGATCTGAGTCACAAGCACCCCCAGTAAGAGCTTTTCCCACATCCCCCCCCCCTCACTAACTTGACACAGGACTGCGAACACCCCCCTCCCCCTCTATCCAGTTAACAAAGCCAGGCTCCCACCATCCAACTGCACTCACATCTCGTGAAGCTGTTATTGACTCAAACCATGTTCAGTGGAAGCTGGGACAGGGGCTGGATGGGTCCAAAAACTTGGGGGAGGAGGTTAGTTTTGGGAGGGAGGCAGCTCGTTCCAGGTCAAGTACATCAATAACTCGTTAACCCAACCCCTCATTAATTTCCCCCCCACTGTGCCCTTCCCCTCCAGGGAGAGATGGCCAGCAGACTCTCAGTCGAGTTACCACCCGTCTTGAGATGTGGGGTTGCCCCTCAGTCACACACTGGGTAGGAGGAGAGCAGAGGGAGGAACATCATCCTGAAACTCGCTCACTCACCCCCCAACCCTGGCACAGGAGAGTGGAGAGGGGAACAGGGGGAAGGACTGAAAGCTGCAGAAAAGACACACAAATAGAGACCACCCCCCCCACCCCAAAACCTCTCTAACAAAACATTAGAAGGGCAGAGCACAAATGGCCGAGAGTCGATGACAAGCTGCCCCAATTCAGGCCACGTTCATTAATGCAACGTAAAGTGATCTGGATGCCTAGAACAGCATCAAATAGAGTACCTTTCAGCTCTATCTCAAACACCAGGGACTAGAATCTCCTCTGCTTCTGGGGGGCAGAGGAGGGGGGACAGTGTCAGTGTTCAGAGACCACAGCAAAACCCCCTGCCTGTCCCCTCCCCCACGCCACGGCTGACTGTTTAGTGTAAAAAATCTTCCCTTTTCCTGCGATCTCCTTGTGGAGGGCAGTCAGAATATTCACGAGCCCCATCGTGCTGTTCCACAAAGTGGGGACAGGAGTCAGTAACCGGGGTCCCAAGTGGAGAGACAGAAAGTTAACGGGATATATGTTGGGGTGGGTGGGGGGGGGGGGGAGAACCATGTGGTTGTATCCTGTATCACTCAGTTCGATGTACAATGGGACAAAAAGACCAGAGAAGGGTGAGCATGGAGGAGGGAAGCTACGTGGATCTATCGTGTATTGCTCAGTTAGATGTACTCCACGGGGAACCTCCCTCCCTCTCTCAACATCTCATGGCTGGAATACCAAAGGCCTCACTGGATTGGAAAAATTAGAGGGATGGAAATCCAACTCGGATCCCACAAACACACTCCTGGGTCACCTCAGCGGGGAGCGGGGTGGGGAGCGCCACTGTACCCATGCCCAACGGGGACCAATCTCTCCCCCTGGAAACTCACCAAGAATCAGTGGGCTGAGTTGCCAAAGTTAAAAAAAAAATGCGGGGGACACAAATGATAACAGAACAAGGGTCAGAAACTTCCATTTCAGGGCTTTCGGGGGAACAGGGAGGAGGGTGGTCCGGCTTTCACTCGCCACAGACCCCGTATAAATAAAACATTTTTAAAAAAGAGAGAGAGGAGAGGTTGTCAAAGTGACTCGCTGCGCGCGCACACTTACTTATCCAAACCATTCTGCTTCGATTTGATGAAGGCCATTCCATGAGTTCGGAAATGTGTCTTCAGCAGAGACACGCTCTCAAACAGCTTGCCGCACACATCACAGATCACCCCCCCCTCCAGTTTGATCCACTCAGTCTCTCCCTTGTCCTCCGTTGCCTTGGCCCCCTCCGACTCCTTCAGCCCGTGCACAATGTAGAGGTGGCGGGTCAAGGAAGGCTGTGCGGCGAAGCAGAGACCACACTGGCGGCACTGGAATGACGAGGTGCCCGTCCTGTGCTGGGGGATGTGCTGGTGGAATTCGGAGAAACTGCTGGTAGTGTAACCGCATTTCATGCACCGGTACGGCGGGCTCCCGTTCAGCTTCCGGCTCTTACCGCCCTCGGAGCTCCAGCGCTCCGCTCCGTCGCGCGAGCCTGGCCGCTTGCGAATGGTCGTCTGTTGAGAGCGAGATAGAGAGCCAGCCAGCAAGGCAGAGAGTGAGCATTAGGCAGAGCGAGCGAGGGGAGGGGAGGGGAGGGGAGAGGCGCGCGAGCGAGGGTGTGGGGGGCGAGCGCGCACGAGTACACACGTGTGTGCAAAAGTCGGACGGCACAGATGGCCAGGGTCCAGGCAGAGAGAGCATGTCCAAAAACAGATCAGGCAGTGCAAACACATACGCGGGATGTGCGATCGTCCACGAGAACGTGCCCCAAATGACAGAGCACCAAACGGAGCGAGGGAGGGCCGGAACAGGAGGGGGGGGAGAAAGGGAGTGAGGAGAGGGTCAGACAGAACAGAGGGGGGGGGGGGAAACGGAGCGAGGAGAGGGTCAGACAGAACAGAGGTGGGGGGGGGAAACGGAGCGAGGGAGAGGGTCAGACAGGAGGGGGGGGGGAAAACGGAGCGAGGGAGAGGGTCAGACAGAACGGGGGGGGGGGGAGAAGAAAAAGGAGTGAGGGAGAGGGTCAGACAGAACAGGGGGGGGGGAAACGGAGCGAGGGGAGGGTCGGACAAGAACGGGGGGGGGGGGGGGGAAACGGAGCGAGGGAGGAGGGTCAGACAGAACGGGGGGGGGGGGGGGGGAGGAGCGAGGGAGAGGGTCAGAGAACAGAGGGGGGGGGGGGGCAGAGTGAGGGAGAGGGTCAGACAGACACGGGGGGGGGGGGGGGGGGAGAAAAACGGAGGAGGGAGAGGGTCAGACAGAACAGAGGAGGGGGGGGGAAATCGGAGGAGGACGACAGGGGGGGGGGGGAGAGGAGGGAGAGGTCAGACAGAACAGAGGGGGGGGGGGACGGGGAGGAGCGAGGGAGAGGGTCAGACAGAACGGGGGGGGGGGGGGAACGGAGCGAGGGAGAGGGTCCAGACAGAACGGGGGGGGGGGGGGAAAGTGAGGAGACGTGAGCGAGGGGAGAGGGTCGGATAGAATGGGGGGGGGGGAAACGGACGAGGGAGAGGGTCAGACAGACAGAGGTGGGGGGGGGGGAAACGGAGTGGGTCAGACAGAACAGAGGGGGGGGGGAAGGAGCGAGGGAGAGGTCAGACAGAACAGGGGGGGGGGGGGAACGGAGCGAGGGAGAGGGTCAGACAGAACAGGGGGGGGGGGGGAGCAGAGTGAGGGAGAGGATCAGACAGAATGGGGGGGGGGGGGGGGGGGGGATCGGAGCGAGGGAGAGGGTTCAGACAGAACGGGGGGGGGGGGGGGGAACGGAGCAAGGGAGAGGGTCAGGAGGGGGGGGGGGGAAACGGAGCGAGGGACGGACAGAACCAGAGGGTGGGGGGAAACGGAGCGGGGAGAGGGTCGACAGAGGGGGGGGAACGGAGCGTGGAGAGGGTCAGAAGAACGGGGGGGGGGGAAAACCGAGAGAGGGTCAGACAGAACAGAGGGGGGGGGAGAAACGGAGCGAGGAGAGGGTCAGACAGAACAGAGGGGGGGGGGAAACGGACGAGGAGAGGGTCAGCAGAACGGGGGGGGGGGAAACGGAGTGAGGGAGAGGGTCAGACAGACAGAGGGGGGGTAACGGAGCGAGGGAGAGGTCAGACAGAACGGGGGGGGGGGGGAAACGGAGCGAGGGAGAGGGTCAGACAGAACAGAGGCGGGGGGGGGAAAAGGGCGAGGGAGAGAGGTCAGACGAACAGAGGGGGGGGGGAAACGGAGCGAGGGAGAGGGTCAGACAGAACGGGGGGGGGGGGGAAACGGAGTGAGGGAGAGGGTCAGACAGAACAGAGGGGGGGGGAACGGAGCGAGGGAGGGGGTCGGACAGAACAGAGGGGGGGGGGAACGGAGCGAGGGAGAGGGTCGGACAGAACAACGGAGCGAGGGAGAGGGTCGACAGGGGGGGGGGGGAAACGGGAGTGAGGGAGAGGGTCAGAAGAACGGGGGGGGGGGGGAAACGGAGTGAGGGAGAGGGTCAGACAGAACGAACAGAGGGGTTGAAACGGGGGTCGGACAGACGGAGGGGGGAACGGAGCGAGGGAGAGGGTCAGACAGAGCGACAGGAGGGAAGGTCAGACGACAGAGGAACGGTAGTGAGGGAGAGGGTCAGACAGAACAGAGGGGGGGGGAAGCGAGGAGAGGGTCCAGACAGAGGGGGGGAACGGAGCGGGAGAGGGTCAGACAGAACAGAGGGGGGGGGAAACGAGGGGGTGACGGGAGAAGGAGAGGGTCGGACAGAACGGGGGGGGGGGAACGGAGTGAGGGAGAGGTCAGACAGAACGGAGGGGGGGGGGGAACGGAGAGAGGGAGAGACGATCAGACAGAACAGAGAGAACGGAGGAAGAGAGAGGGTCGGAACGGAGGGGAGGGGGGGGAAACGAGCGAGGGAGAGGGTCGGGTCGGAAGAACAGAGGAGACGGAAGTAGGAAGGAGGGGGGGGGGACCGGAGGGGGGGGGAGAGGTGGCATGAGAGAGAAGAGGGTCGGAGCAGAACGAACGGGGGGGAAAGAACGGAGCGAGGAACAGAACGGAGGGGGGGGGGGACGGGGGAGGGAGAGGGTCGGACAGACAGAGGGGGGGGAGAACGGAGCGAGGGAGAGGGTCAGACAGAACGGAGGAGGGGGGGAGAACGGAGGAGGGAGGGGTCAGGACAGAACGGAGGGGGGGGGGAAAACGGAGCGAGGGAGAGGGTCAGACAAGAACGAGGGGGGGGGGAAACGGAGGAGGGAGAGGGTCAGGACGAAAGGAGGGGGGGGAAAGGAGTCCAGACAGAACGGAGGGGGGAGGGAGGGGAGAGAACGGAGGAAGGAGAGGGTCAGACAGAACGGAGGGGGGGAACGGAGGAAGGCTGAGAGGGGGAGCGGGGAGGGGTCAGACAGAACAGAGGGGGGGGAACGGAGGAGCGAGGGAGAGGGTCAGACAGAACAGAGGGGGGGGGAACGGAGCGAGGGAGAGGGTCAGACAGAACGGAGGGGGGGGGGGAACGGAGTGAGGAGAGGGTCGACAGAACGGGGGGGGGGATACGGAGTGCGAGGGTCAGGAAGAACGAGAGGGGGGAAAACGGAGCGAGGGAGAGGGACAAACGGGGGGGGGGGGGAAGGAGAAGGGCGAGGGTCAGACAGAACAAGGGGGGGGGGAGTGAGGAGAGGGACAGAACGGGGGAAAAACGGAGGAGGGAGAGGTCAGACGAACAGAGGGGGGAACGGAGTGAGGAGAGGTCAGACAGAACGGGGGGGGGGGAACGGAGGGGGGGAGAGGCAGAAGAAACAAGATGTAGGGAAAGAGGAGAGAGGAACAGAGGGGGGAACGAGTGAGGGGAGGGTCGGACAGAACGGGGGGGGGGGAAAAACGGAGTGAGATGAGGAGGGCACAGAAGAGGGAGGGAGAACGGAGCGAAAGGACGGGGAGCAGACAGAACAGAGGGGGGGGAAGAGAGAGTGAGGGAGAAGAGGTCGAGACAACAGAGGGGAAAATGGAGCGAGGGAGAGGGTCGGACAGAAGAGGGGGGGGGAAAAACGGAGGAGCCGGACAGAACGGAGGGGGAAAATGGAGCAAGGGAGCACAACAGCGAGGGGGAGAGCCAGAAAGTGTAGAAGCGCACACCGGGTCAAAACAGGAAAGTGGGTGGGATACGGCGGCAAGCATTAGCACGGCAGACCGAGAATTCACAATGTGCACAGCAAGCGTGCGCAGGGACAGGCAAACACAAGAGTGCAGGAGGCCCACAGTGACAGCAAACCAGAAAGAGAGAGAGAGAGAGAAAGTGAGCGAGAGATAGAGAGAGAGAGAGAGAGAGAGATTGCAAGCAATAGAAAGAAAGAGAGAGAGAGAAAGAAATGGAGAACGAGGGAGAGAGAGAGAGACCGGGGGAATGAATAAAAGAAACAGCAAGAGACCCAGAATGCGAAAGAGAGAAAAATAAAGATCTTTAAAAATGTAATCACGAGGAGGTCTATCAGTGCTGCTCCTGAAGTCTGTTGCACTGATTTAACGCCACAGTAAAAGGTTCTCTACACAATTAAAAGACTTAGAATGCAGCACTATTGATTGAAGCAGCAACGTAGAATCCAATTCTGTCCTTAACATCACCCAGAACACTCCACGTGCAGCAGGAGTCTGTCTCTCTCTCTCTCGGCAGCCATCAGCAGCAGCTGCTCTCTTTTTTTCCCCCTCCGAATACCCCACAGAATACTGACTGCCTCAGCAGGGTTCAGTGCAGACCAGGCATTGAACCTGGGACCACCTCGGGCTTGTAAACGGAAACTACCGGGACTCAGCCAACCCCCCCAGCAAGGGGCGTTTATTCTGGAGGTCTGTAACGTACGTTCGGTCTGGCTGGTGTTACCTTAATGCTCACTCGCTCAAAGAGATTCTCCTGGTCCTGCGCGTGGTCCGCCAGGTTAATGCAGTGGATGACTTGAAGGTGTTTCTCCAGGGTCAGGCGGCTGCTAAAGGTCCGCTTGCCCTCCGTGCAATGCCTAAAAAGGGAATCACAGCCTCAGCACTCGACCCTTACAGGAACAGATTCGCAGCACCAGCAGAAGGGAACCCAGAATCTTCCACATAAACACTCTCAAAGGAACAGCATGGCCGATTAGCAAGGGTACACAACAGGTTACTCGAGGCCACATTCTCTCATCCTGTCGCTGTTCACCGAGAGTGCAAACTCTCCGTTTTAAAGTACACCCCGTCAGTAAACGGGTCCACGCACCGGGGTACACCCCGTCAGTAAACGGGTCCACGCACCGGGGTACACCCCGTCAGTAAACGGGTCCACGCACCGGGGTACACCCCGTCAGTAAACGGGCTGACATACTGGAGTACACTCCACTTGTACCTTGCTCAGGGTATCAGCTCAGAGCTGGACCCCTGGCAGGAGGGTCCACCCAGGCAACGCACCCGAGGCAGGCCTGGCCTACCCGGTGACGTAGACAGAACACGCGCCCCGTCGAAGGGAGAGCGGGAGGAGAGATTCGCTCACTGGCGTGTCCAGAGACAGAACGCGGAAACAGGCAGCTTACCGGCAGCTGTAGACACGTTTGATCCCCTCGTGGTTGACCCGGACGTGCCTCCGCAGGCTGGGCGCCGAACAGAACGACCTCTCGCAGAGTCGACAAGGAAACTTCTTCATCGCCTGCCCGGGGGGGGGGGATCAAGTCAAAACTCAACATTAGCGGAACGGAGGCTGGACAGACTCACTGCTCTCTCAAACATCCAAAAGTATCAGACAACACAACTTGGAAGACCAAAAAAAAAACCCCATTCAGTACACAGCAAGATCGCAACACAGCAACAGTTTGGAGGAAAGTGGAGGCCCAGTGGTATTACTGCCAGACTATTAATCCAGAAACTCAGCTGATGTTCTGGAGTTCCCGGGTTCGAATCCCACCCATGGCAGATGGTGGAATTTAAATTCAATAAAAAATATCTGGAATTAAGAATTTACTGATGACCCATTGTTGGAAAAACCCATCTGGTTCCCTTTAGGGAAGGAAATCTGCCGTCCTTACCCCGGTCTGGCCTACATGTGACTCCAGAGCCACAGCTATGTGGTTGACTCTCAACTGCCCCTCCAAGGAGCAACTAGGGATGGGCAATAAATGCTGGACCAGCCAGCGACACCCATGATGTATAATTGAATAAATAAAAGGTGTTCTGTTCGACGGTGTTGGTTCAGAGAGCACTGTGGGTCAGGACAAGTGTCAGGGGATGATTCCCTCTCCACATCCCCCTTAGAAGGCAGAGGGGATACTGGCTTCACATTCTATCCAAAACACAGCCAAGTAGACAAGGCAGTATTCCCCCAGCACTGCACGGACAGTGCTGGCCTAGATTCCATGTTCAACTCTCAAAGGCAACCTCATACAAAGCAAACTTCATTAATTTTGGGAGTGTTTGATGGAGGGACAGTGTAGATGGAGCTTTACTCTGTATCTAACCCCGTGGACACTGACCTTGCCGTGGTCCCTCTTCATGTGGGTGACGTACTCCTCGCGCTCTGGGAACCACATCTGGCACTGCCCGCAGGTCCAGCCAGCGTTCTTCAGTTTCAGTCTCATCTCCTTCCTGCGCTGGAGGCTCAGCACGGCCTTGGGGCTGGTGGACGACTCATCTGTGGAGATGTCCGTCGAGTCCGGGCTGGATTTCACCGCTGCCTTGGCGCCTGTCCGACTCGGAGCCACCTCATCGTTCTTCAAGTTGGAATGGGTGCTCTGGGGGAAGGGATGGGGGATTTACTGGAGGACAAAGAACATTCATCCAACCCTCTCCCTTCCTCCGTCATTACAAATAATCAGCTCTCTGCTCCAGTACAACACACACAACTCAGTCTCTACATTAAAGAGCTGGGGCTTTCCATAAGAGTTCTCTAAAATACTTAACACACACACAGACCTCTCGGCACCGACCCTCCCCACAGTGCGGCGCTCCCTCGGTACCAACTATTGTAAGGCAACACTAATCCAGCAATGCTCAGGGAAATGCCACATCAGACTATTAGGTTTAAGAGCTGCAAACCCCCCTCCCTGGCCCCAGTAGCCACCCTGTTCAGTGAGCCTCTGTTACCTCCCCGAGATGGGGTATTGTCAGTAAGGAGGGAGACAGAGGGTCCCCCTGCCACCCACTCACCTTGATGTGCTCCATCATGGTCCGTTTCTGCGCGTAAAGCACTGGGCACTGCGGGCACTTGAAGACACTGACTCGCTGCTTGCTCAGGTGCTGGTCAAAGTGAGAGCTTAGCAACGGCTGGTGGGTGAAAACTGTATCACACATGGCGCACTTGTGAATTACTCTGTGATCCAGACAGACAGAGAGAGAGAGAGAGAGAGAGAGATTAACACCACGGGGCAAAGGTTTCAGAACATCCCAGCAACAATCAGTAAGAGGATAACCAATAGCCCATTCGGCCCTGCTGGGGAAGGAATCCTAGGTTAGAGATCTTAAACCAGTCAGCATTTAAGACAGACAGAACCAGTGATCGAGGTTTGCAGCATAGAAACAGGCCCTTCGGCCTAACTTGTCCATGCAACCCTTCTTTTTAAAGCGAGCCCCAATTGCCTACATTTGGCCCATATCCCTCTATACCCATCTTACCCACGTAACTGTCTAAATGCTTTTTAAAAGACAAAATTGTACCCGTCTCTACGACTGCCTCTGGCAGCTCGTTCCAGACACTCACCACCCTCTGTGTGAAACAAATTATCTGCAATTTGACTCAAATAACTCTAATTTAGTTTTCCCAGCTAACAAGAGAATAGTTTACAGACAACGCAGTGAGATTTAAAATATGTCATTACAATTTAAATGTATATTTTGATATTTTAAATTTATTAACTGTATTTTTGTAAAGTTATTAGGGCGGCTCAATGGGTTCGCGCTGCTGTCCTACAGCGCCAGGGACCTGGGTTCGACTCCCGGCTGGGGTCACTATCTGTGTGAAATTTGCACATTCTCTGCGTGGGTTTCCTCTCAGTCTCAAAGACATGGTGGTTAGGGTGCGTTGACCCGAACAGGCACCAGAGATGAGCCAACCAGGGGAATTTCACAGTAACTTCATTACAGTGTTAATGTAAGCCTTTCTCGTTAAAGCTTTTCTTAGACACAAGTTGACTTACATTAACACTGCAATGAAGTTACTAGTCGAGTACACTAAGGGGCAATTTAGCATGGCCAATGCACCCTAACCAGCACGTCTTTGGCCTGTGGGAGGAAACCCACACAGACACGGGGAGAACATGCAGACTCCACACTGACAGTTTGAGACTGGAATTGAACCTGGGCTCCCCCAGCACTGAGAGACCGCAGTGTTAACCCACTGTGCCACTTGTGTCCGGCAAGAGATGATTCTATACATGAGTTGGCTTGGGAGCAACTGGAAGGATCAGCTCCACAGGGTGAGTGTGAGCGAAGGAGATAGGAGGTGGAGACACAGAGTCGGCTGCCTCAGGGGGCTTTGCTCAGTGTGTGTGTGTGTGTGTGTGTGTGTGTGTGTGTGTGTGTGTGTGTGTGTGAGAGCCCCGGCCGGGCTGGGGCCATCTCTCTCCCCATCACTTACTTGGCTTGTTGGTTGCTGACCCCTGGGTGCTGCGTGTAGATGTGCGAATGCGCGCTGGGGGCAGACTTGAACGCCATGGGGCAGATCGGGCACTTGTGGAAGGCTTCGCAGTGCATGTCCTGAATGTGAGACTTGATCGAGGTGACCCCTCCGTACACAACTCCACACTGGGGGCACCTAGGATGGTGAAGAGAGAGAGAGAGAGAGAGAGAGAGTGAGAAAGGGAGCAGGACTTGGGTCATTTCCTCCCTGGAGCCTTCACTAAGATCCTGGGGGGCCTTCAGCTTTACCTATAACCTCCTTGATTAGAGTCAGTCACACAGCATAGAAAAGGCCCTTTGGTCCATCAACTCTGTACCAACAATATCTACCACTAAATCCCATTTCCCAACACTTCTCCCATATAGAATCCCTACAGTTCAGAAGGAGGCCATTTGGCCCATCGAGTCCGCACTGACCACAATCCCACCCAGGTCCCATCTCCATAAGCCCATGCATTTACCCCAGCTTATCCCCCAACACTAAGGGGCAATTTAGCATGGCCAATCCACCCTAACCTGCACATCTTTGGACACTAAGGGACAATTTAGCACGGCCAATCCACCCTAACCTGCACATCTTTGGACACTAAGGGACAATTTAGCACAGCCAATCCACCCTAACCTACACATCTTTGGACACTAAGGGACAATTTAGCATGGCCAATCCACCCTAACCTGCACATCTTTGGACACTAAGGGACAATTTAGCATGGCCAATCCACCCTAACCTGCACACCTCTGCATCTTCACCAGTATGTTGCTCCATGCCAGACAACATCCTGGTGATTCTCCTCTGCACCCACTCTAGTGCTATCACATCCTTCCTGCAGCGAGCTGACTACAACGGTACATAGTACCGTGATCTCACCACGCTCTGTACAGCTCTTACTGAGGCCTAAGGCTCCCTCGGTTTAACATCTCGTGGCTCCCTTGCTCCAATTCTATTCCCATTACTAGCTGAGCTTGGTTGTGTGGAGTGGGAACTAAACCCATAAAGCTATGGATTCAGACAGGGTGCCCCGCTTTCCCGTGGCTGGCGGTTAGATTTATCAGGCCGACTACCCTTTAGATAGAAGCAGACTGCAGAGTGAATGCAGCCTCGCACTAAACTCTGACCACCTCCCTTTTCTTTTCATTCACTTGTGGGACATGGGTGTCGCTGGCTGGTCCAACATTTATTGCCCATCCCTAGTTACCCCTTGGAGGGGCATTTGAGAGTCAACCACATTGCTATGTGGCTCTGGAGTTGCATGTAGGCCAGACTGGGGTAAGGACGGCAGATTTCCTTCCCTAAAGGGAACCAGATGGGTTTTTCCCACAATGGGTCATCAGTAGATTCTTAATCCCAGATATTTTTTATTGAATTAGAATTCCACCATCTGTCGTGGTGGGATTCGAACCCGGAATCCCCCAGAACGTTAGCCGAGTTTCCGGATTAATGGTCTAGCGATAGTAGCACTGGGCCATCACCCTCCCCCTGCCTTGCTAAGCCCTGGACTCTGATTGTTTGTGGGGGGAGTATTGCAGATCCCCTATCCCAGGGAACAACCCTCCCCACCCCCACAGGTCACCTACTTGTATCCGACTTTGCGGGAAAAGTGAAAGCAGACATCTTTCACGTGCGCCTGGATGTGAGCAGCGCGGCAAACCCCTCCGCATTCGGGGCAGACATACGGGGACTTGGTCTTGTGCAAACGGTAGTGGGCAAAGTAGCTACACTTGCTGGGGAGCAGCATCTGGCACAGCTGGCAAACCTGGCAGGGGGAAGAGGGAATGAGACATTAATACGCGCGCTCTCATGTCCACGCACACACACGCACGTGCACTTACTCACGTCCGCAATCACACACGGTCAAACGCGGACAGATACATGAACACACAAAGGTATATAACTACACGCACGTAGGCTCTCTTGCCCGCCAACACATGCCCACAAATACAAACACGCACACACACACACACACACACAGGCGAACGCACAAGCATGCTTTCGTTTGCACATGCGCATTGCACTCGCATGTACAGAGCCCAAATCACACCACTGATCAAAGAGAGCCCACTGAATTACCATTTCAATCCACACACATACAAAACCACTGGTGGACTATGTGAGAAAAATAATCTATTACTTTCACAGATTGAGAAGCATTTCTGCGTGACAGTGTGAGGGAGCCGGATTAACATCAGTACAGGTACAGTCAGTAACACAGGGAGCTGAGGGAGAGGGGTTACTGAGTGACAGCGTGAGGGAGCCGGATTAACATCAACAGAGATACAGTCAGTAACACAGGGTGCTGGGGGGAGAGAGGGGTTACTGAGTGACAGTGAGAGGGAGCTGGATTAACATCAGTACAGATACAGACAGTAACACTGGGTGCTGGGGGGAGAGAGGGGTTACTGAGTGACAGTGTGAGGGAGCTGGATTAACGTCAGTACAGATACAGTCAGTAACACAGGGTGCTGGGGGGAGAGAGGGATTACTGAGTGACAGTGTGAGGGAGCTGGATTAACATCAGTACAGATACAGTCAGTAACACAGGGTGCTGAGGGAGAGAGAGGGATTACTGAGTGACAGTGTGAGGGAGCTGGGTTAACATCAACAGAGATACAGTCAGTAACACAGGGTGCTGGGGGGAGAGAGGGGTTACTGAGTGACAGTGTGAGGGAGCTGGATTAACGTCAGTACAGATACAGTCAGTAACACAGGGTGCTGGGGGGAGAGAGGGATTACTGAGTAACAGTGTGAGGGAGCTGGATTAACATCAACAGAGATACAGTCAGTAACACAGGGTGCTGAGGGAGAGAGGGGTTACTGAGTGACAGTGTGAGGGAGCTGGATTAACGTCAGTACAGATACAGTCAGTAACACAGGGTGCTGAGGGAGAGAGAGGGGTTACTGAGTGACAGTGTGAGGGAGCTGGATTAACATCAGTACAGATACAGTCGGTAACACTGGGTGCTGGGGGGAGAGAGAGGGATTACTGAGTGACAGTGTGAGGGAGCTGGATTAACGTCAGTACAGATACAGTCAGTAACACAGGGTGCTGAGGGAGAGAGAGGGGTTACTGAGTGACAGTGTGAGGGAGCTGGATTAACATCAGTACAGATACAGTCAGTAACACAGGGAGCTGGGGGAGAGAGAGGGATTACTGAGTGACAGTGTGAGGGAGCCGGATTAACATCAGTACAGATACAGACACTAACACTGGGTGCTGAGGGAGAGAGAGGGATTACTGAGTGACAGCGTGAGGGAGCTGGATTAACATCTGGGAGCCCGAGAGAATGCAGGAGCCGGAGCCACAGAGTGAGGAGTGGAGGAAAACGCGGGAGTTGCAGCCACAGTGGAGTTGGGAGTAGGAGGAGTTGAAAGTAAGTATTGCCTCCCCCTCCCTCCCATTCTCCCACCCATCCCCCCTTCCAAGCCCCTCACCCTTACTGGCCGCCATTCTCCCCACACCCTCCCTTCCAGACCTTGCCCCCATCCCCCTCCGACTCCATTCCCCACACCACCCAGGCTCCATGTCCTGCCTCCCTTGCCCCAATCACCAGCCCCATCCCCCAACCCCCCAGGCCCTATTCTACCCCATTCCAAACCCCCCTCACCCCCCAACCCGGCTCACCTGCGCGGGGGTGTTGGGTGCCCCCACTTGGAAGTGCATGGCCAGCTCCACTCGGTCGGCGAAGTGCTGCTCGCACTCGGTGCAGCCAAAGTTGTCGCAGTTGATGAGGGCAGGGTCGGGGTACAGGGGCATGACAGGGGAGCCCTGCTGGGAGCCGGCGGCCTCCTGCCCCGCGGCGCCCTTGCCGCCGGCCTTGGCCGGGACACAGGAGGCGGAGGTCAGCGGCAGCACGGGGGTGACGTCCGGCTGTCCGATCATCTGCTCCAGACTGATGGTCTTCATGACCAGGTTGGAGCACTGCATGACCAGCCCCTTGTCCTTGTGCTCGCGGGCGTGCAGCATCAGGCTGCAGCGGTTGAAGAAGACGATGCGCTTGGCGCAGTGGTTGCACGTCACGTCGATCCTCATGCTGCGGCGGTCGTAGTGGCGGGCCAGGCTCCTCTCCAGGGCGAAGGAGTCTCCGCACTCCAGGCAGCGGTAGCCGGCCGGCGGCAGCTTGAGGCAGCTCTCGGCCGGGGGGTTCAGGTTGGGCCTGTAGGTGGGCAGGGGGTTCTTGCCGTTCAGCAGCTTGTGGAAGGCCTCCACCAGCGGGGCTGAGTGGCCTCGGGGCGCCGGCGAGCCGTTGGCAGCCTTCTGGGGCTGCGCCGGCGGGGCCGACCTGGTGGCCAGCTGCAGGGTGGTGGTGCTGGTGGCGGTGCCGCTGGCGACATGCTTGGGCCCCGGGGCCAGCGTTTTGCTCGGGGCGGCCACCGAGAGGGTCTGGGGCACCAGGTTGAGGCTGGCCAGGTGGACGCTCTTGGAGACGGGCTTGGCTGGAGCCAGAGTGGCCTTCTGGGCGATGCTGGCGGCCATCAACATGGCGGTGCTGGCGGTGTGGAAGCTGGGGGACGGCAGCACCGTCCCCTTGACGACGGAGCCGTTACCCAGCTGGAGGCTCACCACCTCCGCGGCGGAGTCGGAAGAGGGCGGGGGGACTGGGACCGGCGCCTCCTCCTTGCCGCTTCTCCCCTCCCCCTCGTCCATGGGCTGGGCCTCCGGGAGTGTCATCCCACCCTCCTCCTCCTCCTCCTCCTCCTCCTCTGCCTCTGCCTGGCCGCCCTGCAGCTCCGAGTCAGACGATACTCGGGTGACCGTCCGCATGATGCCGCCGCTGGAAGTCTTGATGGTCTTGATCCTCACCTTGAGGGGGCGGGAGGAGCTGGTGGAGGAAGACTCCCGACTGCTGCTGCTGTCGTCTCCCCCTCCCTCCTCGCTCGAGACGCTGCGGGGGCTGTCGGGAGCCTTCTTGGCCTGCCTGCCTAGGGCGGGGGGCTGGGGGGGGCTGCCCCCAGGGGCGGCGGGCTCAGGGGGGCTGGGCGGACATCCCTCGGGCACCCCCCGGGGGTCCTCGGACACCGTGACACCGGTGGCGGGGTTGAGATCTGCCCAGGGGGAGACGGGGACGGGGTAAGAGACAGGCTCACCCCCCCTCACTTCCTCGGGCTCGCTGCTCTGCTCCATTTCCTCGGATTCGGCGTCCGATTTCTCCTCCTCCTCTTCCTCCTCCTCCTCTTCCTCCTCCGAGGAGCATCCGGCTTTGCCGTTGGCCGTCCTCGGCTCCTCGTCGATGAAGCCTCGCCGGTAGCCGGGGGGCGACTTCTCCTCAGCCTCCTCTCCGGACCTTGGGCAGTCGGAGGCCTGAGGTTCCAGCGGGACGGGGAAGAGGGGGGAACGAGGCGTGAAGCACTCGGCCTGCTGTTCCTTCCCCTCGCCCTGCCGCTCCTTGGCCAGCGGGTCGAAGGGAGGGGCCCTCTCCGGCTCTTCTCCCCCACGGCCCGTCCTGGGCCGGGCAGTTGTCCAGCCGTCGCAGTTGGTGGTGGGCGGCGCCTGCTTGGGCACCGAGGTGGCCTCGAAGCCGTTGTGCAGGGGGCTGGCGTCAAAGCGGTGGGCGGGCGCGGTGGGCTCACAGCGCTTGGGGCTCAGGCTGTTCTTGACTATCACACTGACCACAGGCTCCTCCTGCACAGCCAGCTCAGGGGCAGCAGTCTTGTTGGTGGGCTGTTTGAGGGGGGTTTCCTCCTGGCCGGACTCGATGCTGCCCTGTGGGTCCAAATCGGGGATGTCAAAGGCTGCCAACAGGTCATCAAAATCAGGGGTCGTCATATCGCCCATCGTAGGGAGACTAGTTACACCTGGAGAGGAACAAAAATATCAGCTATATTTCCTGCTCTGAAAAAGACATTACTAAACTAGAAAAAGAGTGCAGAAAACATACTACTGCAACTTAATGGTTTGAGCTATAAGGAAAGTGAAGTTGCTTTATTAGTCACAAGTGAGGCTTGCATTAACACTGTAATGGGTGGCACAGTGACACAGTGGGTTAGCGCTGCTGTCTCACAGCGCCAGGGACCCGGGTTCGATTCCCCAGCAGCACGGTGACACAGTGGGTTAGCGCTGCTGTCTCACGGCGCCAGGGACCCGGGTTCGATTCCCCAGCAGCACGGTGACACAGTGGGTTAGCGCTGCTGTCTCACAGCGCCAGGGACCCAGGTTCGATTCCCCAGCAGCACAGTGACACAGTGGGTTAGCTCTGCTGTCTCACAGCGCCTGGGACCCGGGTTCGATTTCCCAGCAGCACAGTGACACAGTGGGTTAGCTCTGCTGTCTCACAGTGTCAGAGTGAGAACAGGCTAAGAGTATTGATTTGCCCAGGAGGTAGTGACTGTCTCTGCCAACCCAAGCTGTCAGCACTGGCTCTCTGTCCACTGTAAGAAGTCTCACAACACCAGGTTAAAGTCCAACCAATTTATTTGACCGTAAACTCACACAGTTTCTGTCTGTGCTGTTATCTGCTGTTTTTGTCTGTGCTAACCCACTGTGTCACTGTGCTGCTGGGAATCGAACGCAGGTCCCTGGCGCTGTGAGACAGCAGTGCTAACCTGCTGTGTCACTGTGCTGCTGGGGAATGGAACCTGGTCCCTGGCGCTGTGAGACAGCAGCGCTAACCCACTATGTCACCGTGCTACTGGGGAATCGAACCCGGGTCCCTGGCGCTGTGAGACAGCAGTGCTAACCTGCTGTGTCACCATGCTGCTGGGAAATGGAACCTGGGTCCCTGGCACTGTGAGACAGCAGCGCTAACCCACTATGTCACCGTGCTGCTGGGGAATCGAACCCGGGTCCCTGGTGCTGTGAGACAGCAGTGCTAACCCACTGTGTCACCGTGCTGCTGGGGAATCGAAACCCGGGTCCCTGGCGCTGTGAGACAGGCGCGCTAACCCACTATGTCACCGTGCTGCTGGAATCGAACACGGGTCCCTGGTGCTGTGAGACAGCAGTGCTAACCCACTGTGTCACCGTGCTGCTGGGGAATCGAACCCGGGTCCCTGGCGCTGTGAGACAGCAGCGCTAACCACTGTGTCACCGTGCTGCTGGGGAATCGAACACGGGTCCCTGGTGCTGTGAGACAGCAGTGCTAACCCACTGTGTCACCGTGCTGCTGGGGAATCGAACCCGGGTCCCTGGCGCTGTGAGGCAGCAGTGCTAACCCACTGTGTCACCGTGCTGCTGGGGAATCAAACCCAGGTCCCTGGCGCTGTGAGACAGCAGTGCTAACCCACTGTGTCACCGTGCTGCTGGGGAATCGAACCTGGGTCCCTGGCGCTGTGAGACAGCAGCGCTAACCCACTGTGTCACCGTGCTGCTGGGGAATCGAACACGGGTCCCTGGCGCTGTGAGGCCAGAACTCTCCATTCACCTGATGCAGGGGCAAACCCCCAAAGCTCGAGTTTACTGTCAAATAAATTGGTTGGTCTCTGACCTGAAGTCGAGAGACTTCTTAATGTGTCTACCCCAGTCCAACGCCAGCATCTCCACATCATCTCTGTCCACCGACAAGGGGAGCTGGGCTAGTCCATGACTGAAACAGAGATCATGTCACACAGAAAGTCAGTGTCTACAGAGATAACACAATCTGTGCTCACTCCTGTACTGATTTCTATTCAAGGCAGAGTCACAAAGAAGTTATTCTCAGTAGATTTAAAACAGAGGTTATGGTGCTGTTCTGGGAGTTTACAGTGCTGAGGGGAAAGTGGCTGGTGACACAATCTGTGTCTGGGCCAGATCAGTTTGTATCATTTCTGTACAGTAAGAAATGGTTTCATTTCTTTCCACTGTAAATCACTAACCTTAGATTTATTCTTGTCACGTGTAGCAGGTTGCAATGAAAAGTATTTTTTTCTCAGCTGCACAATATAAAATTCAGAGAGTGTATACAGCAAAGGGAAAGGGGAGGGTGCAGAACGGAGTGATGCAGTCATACAAGAGTAAAAGCTAGAATTAGAAAGAGGGTATAGCTCGCAAAAAGCCACCTCGCTCTGGCCCTCACATCTTAAACCTGTGCTCCCTAGTAATTGACACTTGCACCCTGGAAAAAAGCTTCTATCCACTCTGTCCAGACCCCTCATAATCCTGTAGACTTCTATCAGGGTCTCCCCTCAGCCTCCGTCGCTCCAGTGAGAATAAACCAAGTTTCTCCAACCTCTCTTCATAGCGAAGACCCTCCGTACCAGGGCAACATCCCGGTAAATCTTTTCTGTACCCTCTCCAAAGCCTCCTTGTAGCGTAGCAATCAGAACTGAACACTATTCCAAGAGCGACCTAAATTCTGTAAAGCTGCAACGCGACTTGCCGATTTTTAAACTCGGTGCCTTGGCCGATGAAGACAAGCGTGCCATATGCCTTCCTGACCACTTGCGTTGCCACTTTCAGTTTCTGCTGAGAAGGGAGGGAGGTCTTCCACACAAGTTATCTTCTCTGCACAAACCAGACAAGGGAGCAGTCGCCCACCCCGGTGCTGTGTTTGAGAGGCGTGGTAACATCTTTCGAATGTCTTTAAGACAGAGATAGATAGGTTCCTGATTAATAAGGGGAATAGGGGGAAAAGGCAGGAGAACAGGGATGAGAAAAGTATCAGCCATGATCAAATGGGAAGCAGACTGGATGGGCCGAGTGGCCTCATGAGTTGGCGGGGGGGGGTGAATCCGTGCAGATTCACGCTCCCGAGGGCCCAGCAAAGTGGCACTCACCGGAAGGTCTGTCAGTCTCACCCCGAACGCCAATAACCATTGGGTCCATCCAGGTCACTGGGAACTCCCAGGCAACGATATCCCGTGGATAACTCCTTACTCCGGCTTAGCGTCACTGACGTGCAATCCTGTGGGACGCGAAAAGGGCTGGACTGGCACAACTGTATCCTCGGAATGAATCATCACCTCCACAGGAGGTTGTAAATGGAGATGGGGAGGGGGGAGGGAGGAGAATGTGATGCTGGAAGGAGGGAGCGACAGGAAGGGAAAACAATAGCTGGGAGCGAGGGACTGGTTGTAATCCAACCCGGCGATTCGCAGCACACATTGATTGGAATCAAATATCAGCAGCAGGTAAACGCCACAGTCTGACACAAAGAGCAAGGCGGGCTGAGAGAAATCAAGGGAGGAAAATTAAGGCAGCAAACAAGAATCGCACGGAGGCAGGGAAGGCCCAACAGTTAAGATTCTGCAACTCTCCAGGGGCAACACACTGGGTTAGCACTGCTGTCTCACAGCGCCAGGGACCCAGGTTCGATTCCCAGCAGCACGGTGACACAGTGGGTTAGCACTGCTGTCTCACAGCGCCAGGGACCCAGGTTCGATTCCCAGCAGCACGGTGACACAGTGGGTTAGCACTGCTGTCTCACAGCGCCAGGGACCCGGGTTCGATTCCCCAGCAGCACGGTGACACAGTGGGTTAGCACTGCTGTCTCACAGCGCCAGGGACCGGGTCGATTCCCCAGCAGCACGGTGACACAGTGGGGTTAGCACTGCTGTCTCACAGCGCCAGGGACCCGGGTTCGATTCCCCAGCAGCACGGTGACACAGTGGGTTAGCACTGCTGTCTCACAGCGCCAGGGACCGGGTTCGATTCCCCAGCAGCACGGTGACACAGTGGGTTAGCACTGCTGTCTCACAGCGCCAGGGACCCAGGTTCCAGTCCCAGCAGCACGGTGACACAGTGGGTTAGCACTGCTGTCTCACAGCGCCAGGGACCCGGGTTCGATTCCCCAGCAGCACGGTGACACAGTGGTTAGCACTGCTGTCTCACAGCGCCAGGGACCCGGGTTCGATTATCAGCAGCACAGTGACACAGTGGGTTATAACACTGCTGTCTCACAGCGCCAAGGACCCGGGTTCGATTCCCCGGCAACACGGTGACACAGTGGGTTAGCACTGCTGTCTCACAGCACCAGGGACCCGGGTTTGATTCCCCAGCAGCACGGTGACACAGTGGGTTAGCACTGCTGTCTCACAGCGCCAAGGACCCGGGTTCGATTCCCCGGCAACACGGTGACACAGTGGGTGAGCACTGCTGCCTCACAGTGCCAGGGACCCAGGTTCGATTCTTGTGTGGAGTCTGCATGCTCTCTGTGTCGGTTTCTTCCAGATGCTCCGGTTTCCTCCCAGTCTGAAAGATGTGATGGTTAAGGTACATTGGCCGGGCTAAATTCTCCCTCGGTGTATCTGAACAGGAGGGTGGCGATCAGGGGATTTTCATAGTAACTTCACTGCAGTGTTAATGTGAGCTGATTTATGACATAAATAAATGAACAAACTTTAAACCTTTAATTTGTACCTGCGACCTCCTGCTCAAGATTGCCCCACAGGGGAGAAACATTTGAGTTACGTTTACTCAATCAATCTTTTATATCCCAGATCCCCTCTTACCCTTCTAAACTCCAGCGAGTACAAGCCCAAACTGTTCAATCTCTCCTCATACATTAACTCTTTCACCTTCAGAATCAATATGGGGAACGTCCTCTGAACTACTTCCAATGCCATCTTCCTCAGATAAGGAGGCAAAAAAAAACAGACCCAAAACTCCTGATGTGGTCTCACTAACACCCAATACAACTGCAACAACACTCCTCTACTTTTGAACTCCAGTCTCTTTGCTAATATCCCCATTTGTCTTTTTTTTAAAATTACGTGCTACCCCTGCGACTCATTGACAAAGACATCCAGATCCCTCTGCCCAGGGGTGGGGAAATTTTGAACTTTGTGGAACATACTTACAGCTGAATCAACATTCAAGTAGCCCAACTATACACTGAGCTCCATTACAACTGGGGAAAAGTTCAGAGCTATTTTTTTAATGGCTCCATATCAAGATATCTACGTTCAGTTACAAATCCAGGGGACACACAATGTCAGGGGCAAAGCAAACACAACAACAGCTAGATAGAGGCAGTATGGCAAGATCCTTCCTAATTCTGGGCAGGATTGGAGTGGGGAGGGGAGAAGGGAGAGGGAAGGGCAGATCCAGCCAGTGCGAGTGTACGCACTTGGAACCACAGGTTAAAAGTTGCCAGTTTTTGACGCTGGAATAAAAGCAAATTACTGTGGATGCTGGAATCTGAAACCAAGAGAGAAAACACTGGAAAAATCTCAGCAGGTCTGGCAGCATCCGGAAGGAGAGAAAAGGGTAGACATCGAGTCCAGATGATCTTTGGTCAAAGCTTTGGCAAAGCTCACCATCGAGCCTGCTCCCCCATTCAATCCTGGCTGATATTTTTCTCATCCCCCCATTCTCCTGCCTTTTCCCCCGATCCCCTTATTAATCAGGAACCGATCTATCTCTGTCTTAAAGACACTCAGTGACCCCGGCCTCCTCTGCGGCAAAGAGTTCCACAGATTCCCCACTGAAGAAATTCCTCCTGATCTGTGTTTTAAAGCAAGGATGGACTTCTGAGGCTGTATAAGGCTCTGATCAGACCCCATTTGCAATATTGGGAGCAGTTTTGGGCCCCGTATCTAAGGAAGGAAGTGCCGGCCTTGGAAAGGGTCCAGAGGAGGTTCACAAGAATGATCCCTGGAATGAAGAGCTTGTCGGATGAGGAACGGGTTGAGGACTCTGGGTCTGTACTCGTTGGAGTTTAGAAGGATGAGGGGGGGGGGATCTTATTGAAACTTACAGGATACTGCGAGGCCCTGGATAGAGGGGACGGGGAGAGGATGTTTCCACTAGTAGGAAAAACTAGAACCAGAGGGGGCACAACCTCAGGCTAAAGGGACAATCCTTTAAAACAGAGATGAGGAGGAATTTCTTCAGCCAGAGAGTGGGGAATCTGTGGAACTCTTTGCCACAGAGGAGGCCGGGGTCACTGAGTGTCTTTAATCAGAGATAGATAGGTTCCTGATTAATACGGGGATCAGGTGGTTAGGGGGAAAGGCAGGAGAATGGGGTTGAAAAACTAGTCATAGAGCAGACCTGACGGGTCGAATGGCCAAATTCTGCTCCTCTAACTTGTGGCTTTTGTGGGGAGGATTTGCAAAAGGTGTGTGTGTAAGGGGGTGGGGACGGAGAGAGAGGTTTCTATTAAGTCAGGATCGATCTGTATCACAATCTCTCTTTGACGTTGGGACCTGGGCCTTTTCCAGCTCCTGCCCTGTGACAAACAAGAGATAGCCAAAGATCGAACCACTGGCACAGAAGCTGTGCTGTTTATTGACTTTCCTCCCAGGTCATTAAAAAAAAGCAGATATTGGAGCCAGTTTTGTTTTAATATTCATTCATGGTGGCACGGATATGGCTGGCTGGGCTAGCATTTATTGCCCATCTCTAGTTGCCCCTTGGAGGGGCAGTTGAGAGTCAACCACATTGTTGTGGCTCTGGAGTCACATGTTGGCCAGACCAGGGTAAGGACGGCAGATTTCCTTCCCAAAAGTGAACCAGATGGGTTTTTTCGACAATGGGTCATCAGTAGATTCTTAATTCCAGATTTTTAAGGCCATAACACGTAAGAGCAGAATGAGGCCACTCAGCCCATCGAGTCTGCTTCCCCCATTCAATCATGGGTGATATTTTTCTCATCCCCCATTTCCCCTGCCTTTTCCCCATAACCCCTGATCCCCTTATTGATCAGGAACCGATCTATCTCTGTCTTAAAGACACTCAGTGACCCCGGCCTCCTCTGTGGCAAAGAGTTCCACAGATTCCCCACTGAAGAAATTCCTCTTCATCTCTGTTTTAAAGGATTGTCCCTTTAGCCTGAGGTTGTGCCCTCTCTGGTTCTAGTTTTTCCTACTAGTCGAAACATCGTCTCCCCGTCCCCTCTATCCAGGGCCTCACAGTATCCTCTAAGTTTCAATAAGACCCCTCCCCTCATCCTTCTAAACTTTTCTTTTGTTGGATTCAAATTCCACCATCTGCCATGGTGGGATTCGAACCCGGTTCCCTGACGGTGTGAGGCATTGCTTCCAAGAGCCAGGAAGCTGCCCCCCACTGCCCCTCTGTTCTGGTCAATATTCATCACCCAACCAAAATCACTGGGAGCTTAGCGCACTCAAAATGGCTGCCAATCCTCCCCCCATCAACATTAGAAAAAGACTGTAGCTTCACGAGGTGCCTGCACAGCAGAGATCAAAGGTGGTACAGAAAGGCAGAGAGAGAGAGCCCAGACTTTGCTACAGAGTGTGTCACTGGAACAGCCTGAGAAGGACAGATCAGGGGGATGCAGCTCTCTCCCGACTGTACATAACTGCTAATGATCTCAAAGGATTGCTGCAGGAAAATTCACAGAATCAGAAAATCCTACAGTGCAGGAGGCTGCCATTCTGCCCACCTAGTCAGTACTGAACACAATCCCACCCAGGCATTATCCCCATAACCCCGTATATTTATCCTTTTAATCCTCAGACACTAAAGGAGCAATTTAGCATGTCCAATCCACCCTAACCTACACATCTTTGGACACTAAGGGGCAATTTAGCATGGCCCATCCACCCTAACCTGCACATCTTTGGACACTAAGGGGAAATTTAGCATGGCCAATCCACCCTAACCTACACATCTTTGGACACTAAGGGGCAATTTAGCATGGCCCATCCACCCTAACCTGCACATCTTTGGACACTAAGGGGAAATTTAGCATGGCCAATCCACCAACCTACACATCTTTGGACACTAAGGGGCAATTTAGCATGGCCAATCCACCCTAACCTGCACATCTTTGGACACTAAGGGCAATTTAGCATGGCCAATCCACCCTAACCTACACATCTTTGGACACTAAGGGACAATTTAGCATGGCCAATCCACCCTAACCTGCACATCTTTGGACACTAAGGGGCAATTTAACATGGCCAATTGAACTAACCAGCACATCTTTGGAAACGAAGGGGCAACTTAACATGGCCAATCATCCCTAACCTGCATATCTTAGGAAGGAAGTATTAGGTGCTTTGAAAAACAGAGCTATGTCAATGGTGTACAGCCCAGTTGAAAAGAGAGCAGGAAACCAAGAGAGCCCTTGACCTTTCACTCTGCCTTTTGATATGAACCAGTTGCAATGTGAGAAAGAGGGGCAGCGAGAGAGAGTGCACATGAAGGAGAATTGAGGTGAATCACTCAGGAGCTACCAGGAGAGAAAGTACGACTCTATAAAGTCCCATCTTCTACGTACTGCAGCCACATCCATCTACCCAAAGGTCTCGGCTAACCAATAACAAATTTTCTAAAAATAACACTGTTGCGTGTGATAGAAACACAGGAAGTGCTAGTTTGTATGCTGTAAACAGTCACGAGCTTTCAGAGTGTGAGAGGTGTGTTTTGTTTTGTATGAATCCCATTCCCCTTCTCAGATAACACTTGTTGGAGTCAGATTCTATACTTGGCACTGCTGCCCCTTACACTGTTTAAGCCTCACTCCTTGCCATTAGCAAGATCCTGTCAAACACACGCAACTAAAATCTGTGGGGACTCGTACATGTCTGGCCAGAAACAGGCAAGATAGGTCCAACACGTGGGGACATGGCAAAGGGGCAGCACAGTGGGTTAGCACTGCTGCCTCACAGTGCCAGGGACATGGGTTCAATTCCCAGCTCGGGTCACTGTCTGTGTGGAGTCTGCACATTCTCCCCGTGTCTGCGTGGGTTTCCTCTGGGTGCTCCAGTTTATTCCCAGTCTGAATGACGTGCTGGTTAGGGTGCATTGGACGTGCTAAGTTCTCTCTGTGTACCTGAGCAGGCGACGGAGTGTGGCAACTAGCATGGTTTTCACCATAACTTCATTGCAGTGTCAATGCACGCCTTACTTGTGACACTAATAAATAAACTTTAAACTTAAAAGGATAGTGCCCTGTCAAAGGTCTGCAGATATACCAGGTCTTTATTGAATATATTTTTTATTGAATTCAAATTCCACCATCTGCTGTGGTGGGATTCGAACCCGGGTCCCCTAGGACATTTGCTGAGTTTCTGGATTAATAGTCTAGTGATAATACGAGTCCATCACTTCCTCCATGATAGTAGAATTTACATTCAATTTTTTAAAAAATATCTGGATTAAGAATCTACTGATGACCCATATTGGGAAAAACCCATCTGGTTCCCTTACCCCGGTCTGGCCTACATGTGACTCCAGAGCCACAGCAATGTGGTTGACTCTCAACTGCCCCTCCCAAGGCAACGGGGAATAAATGCTGGACCCAGCCAGTGACACACACATCCCACGAATGAAAAAGAACCTTTATAACTCGAAGAATGTGTGGTTACCATAGTAATATCAGAAAAGTAGCAAATAATTTGCACACAGCAAGCTCCCACAAACAGCAATGAGCCAATTTTTAAAAAATTACTATTAAAATAAGCAATGAATTTTAGCCGCAGGCCATCAGGTAGAATGCTCACAGCCCATCTCCCCTCCACTCTCTTTTCTCCATGGTGCCAGGAGATCTTTTACATCCACATAATGGTTTTACATCTTACATGTCAAGTTGTAGAGAGGGTGGGAGATCATGTTAGGTGGTGGCGTTGGCAAACTAGAATCATCTCTGACATGGGAATACAGGAGTCCCTCAGGGTTAGTGTCTGAAGCCCAACCATTTTCAGCTGCTTCACCAATGACCTTCCCTCTGTCACGAGGCTGTAAGTGGGAATGTTTGCTGATGATTGCACACAAGTGCCGGGCAATGACCGTTTCCTATCAGAGAGAATCTAACCATCGCCCCTTAACATTCAATGGAATCACCATCACTGAATCCCCCCCCGCATTATCAACACCCTGGGGGTTACCATTGACCATCACTGAATCCCCCTCACTATCAACATCCTGGGGGTTATCATTGACCATCACTGAATCCCCCCACTATCAACATCCTGGGGGTTATCATTGACCATCACTGAATTCCCCCCACTATCAACATCCTGGGGGTTATCATTGACCATCACTGAATCCCCCACTAAACATCCTGGGTTACCATTGACCATCACTGAATCCCCCCCTCCACTATCAACATCCTGGGGGTTACCATTGACCATCACTGAATCCCCCCCACTATCAACATCCTGGGGGTTACCATTGACCATCACTGAATCCCCCCACTATCAACATCCTGGGGGTTACCATTGACCATCACTGAATTCCCCCCACTATCAACATCCTGGGGGTTACCATTGACCATCACTGAATCCCCCCACTATCAACATCCTGGGGGTTACCATTGACCATCACTGAATCCCCCCCCCACTATCAACATCCTGGGGGTTACCATTGACCATCACTGAATCTCCCCCCACTATCAACATCCTGGGGGTTACCATTGACCATCACTGAATCTCCCCCCCCACTATCAACATCCTGGGGGTTACCATTGACCATCACTGAATCCCCCCCCACTATCAACATCCTGGGGGTTACCATGACCATCACTGAATCCCCCCCCAACTATCAACATCCTGGGGGTTACCATTGACCATCACTGAATCCCCCCCAACTATCAACATCCTGGGGGTTACCATTGACCATCACTGAATCCCCCCCCACTATCAACATCCTGGGGGTTACCATTGACCATCACTGAATCCCCCCCCACTATCAACATCCTGGGGGTTACCATTGACCATCACTGAATTCCCCCCCCACTATCAACATCCTGGGGGTTACCATTGACCATCACTGAATTCCCCCCCCACTATCAACATCCTGGGGGTTACCATTGACCATCACTGAATTCCCCCCCAACTATCAACATCCTGGGGGTTACCATTGACCATCACTGAATCCCTCCCCCCACTATCAACATCCTGGGGGTTACCATTGACCAGAAACTGAACTGGACTCAGCCATATAAATACTGTGGTTACCAGAGCTGAGAATTCTGCAGAGAATAACTCATCTACAAGGACACAAGTCAGGAGTGTGACGGAATACTCCCCTCTTGGTCAAATGGATGCAGTTCCAACAACACTCGAGAAGCTCGACACCATCCAGGACAAAGCAGCCCCGCTCGATCGACACGCTAACCACAAACACTCACTCCCTCCACCACCCACACAGCCGTGTGTACCATCTACAAGATGGCCCGCAGCGACTCACCAAGGCTCCTTCAACAGCACCTTCCAAACCCACCACCTCTACCCTCTAGAAGGACAAGGGGAGGGGGTGGCAGACACATGGGGAACACCACCACCTGCAAGACCCCCCTCCGACTTGGAAATACGTTGGCTGTTCCTTCACTGTGACTGGGGTCAAAATCCTGGAAGTCCTTCCCTGACAGCGCTGTGGGTGCACCTACCCCACACACAGGGACTGCATTGGGTTCAAGAAGGCAACTCACCTTCTTGAAGGACAATTAGAGATGGGCAATGAATATTGAGCCTGGCCAACACTCATACGAGAAGTAAGGAGGAAATCTTGCTCAGAAGAATGCGGAGGTTGGTTTATACTTGAAGAAAGCAGGGAGGCAAGGCAAGAACACAAGGGACAGGACAAACACTTGCAAAGCCCAAGGCTGTAGCTCTGAAATCGAAGTGGAACAAAGTGAAGGTTCAAGACTCCACAAACATTCCACAGAAAGGGAAAACAATACTAACTTTTAACCCATTCACCACACAACTCAAGGTTTACTCAGCTGGAGAGCTGACACCAGCCGTCCTTGGCCCTTCCTGCTGTTAGGCAGTGGACAGCACTTGCTCTCAGTCCACTAGATCGCAGGTTCAAGTCCCCACACCCCGCTCCCACAAAGACCCGAGGCCAGGATTCCAGCGTCTGACACAAAGTGTCACGCCGTCTGATCCCAACAAGGAGTTAAAGCAAAGCTCCTTCGCTAGGCAGATGGAAATTACCTCAAGGCCACTTGTGGGAAGGGGGAGGTCGGAGAGGATGGCAGATGCCTGGAGGGGCGAGATGCAGTGAGCGAGGGAAGGGGCCACACACAAAGTTATCATCTCATTTGTCCCTCCAAACCTCGACTGCGCACTGCAACAGAAAACAAGTGTGTTTCATCAGCACCAGGCTGGTTACTATCTGCCTGCCTGCCTGTGGGGGATCTCTGATGCAATTCCCCCAGCTCCCCCCGTTCTGTGGCAGTAAACAAGCAAACGGCAGTGAGTGGAAGGGACATAAGTTACACCGCATGAGATTATAGAATCATAAAACCCTACAGTGCAGAAAGAGGCCCTTCAACCCATCGAGCACCAAACACAATCCCACCCAGGCCCTACCGCCACATATTATATCCACTAATCCCTCTAACCTAGACCCTAAGGGGCCATTTCTTAGCATGGTCAATCAACCTGACCCACACATCTTTGGACTGAGAGGGGAAACTGGAGCACCCAGAGAAAAGACACGCAAACTCCACACAGCATGAAACTGGGAAAGGAGGCGAATGGTTATACTGGCTTTCAGGATCCAAGTACAGGAGCAGGGTGCAAGACCCAAACAGTGCAGAGAAAGCCCATCGAGTCTGCACCAATAATAACCACCACTAAACAAGTGCTAATCCCGCTTTCCCACCCTGCTCTTGTACCCTGTGCCATGACTGATAAAGCCAAGTGTCCCATATGGAGGAGGTGATGGCCCAGTGCTACTATCGCTAGACTATTAATCCAGAGACTCAGCTAACGTTCTGAGGGACCCGGGTTCAAATCCCAACATGGCAGATGGTGGAATTTGAATTCAATTAAAAATATTTGGAAATAAGAATCTACTGATGACCCATTGTGGGAAAACCCCATCTGGTTCCCTTTTGGGAAGGAAATCTGCCATCCTTACCCCAGTCTGGCCTACACGTGACTCCAGAGCCACAGCAATGTGGGTGACTTTCAACTGCCCTCCAAGGGGCAACTAGGGATGGTCAATAAATGCTGGCCCAGCCAACGATATCCATGTCCCATGAATGAATTTTAAAAATACATCCCTTTGCTATCCTATTCACCTGCTCGGCTGCCGCTGGGGATCTGTTCCTCCGAGCTACCCAGTGTCCTGCCATTCACTAAATATTCTCCTGTCTTGTTACTTCTTGATGTGGAGATGCCAGCGTTGGACTGGTGTAAACACAGTAAAAAGTCTCACAACACCAGGTTGAAGTCCAACAGGTTTACTTAATGGTGTTTGCTACCAAATGAACCTGTTGGACTTTAACCTGGTATTGAGAGACTTATTGTGGTTACTTCTTCCAAAGTGCATCAGCTCGAACTTATCATGTGCCACTGGCCTGCTCATCCGACCAGCACAACTACGTCTTCCTGTCCCTTGAATGTTGAGATATTTGAAGTGTCCATCCAAATATTTTTTTAAAGGTTGTCAGGGTTCTGGCCTCCACCACCTTCCCAGGCAGAGCATTCCAGATTCCCATCACCCTCTCAGTGAAAAAACTTCTCAAATCCCCTCTGAATCTCCTGCACCTTATCCTAAAACTCTGCCTCCTCAAGACTGACCTCTTCTTGCTCAAGGAGGACAACGGCTCCCTCCTCACCTTGTCCATCTCTCTCAGAATTTTACACAACTCAATCATGACCCCCCCCCCACCCTCAGCCTTCTCTGCTGGAGAGAAAACAATCCAAGCCTATCCACACTCTCCTTGTAGCTCCTTGTATCCCAGCCAACATCCTGGTGAATGGGACATCTTGTTGAAGTTGTACAAGACATAGATAAGGTCACACTTGGAATACTGTGTACGGTTCTGGTCACCCTATTATAGAAAGGATGTTACTAAACTCAAGAGTGCAAAAAAGATTTACTAGGATGCTCCTTGGACTTGATGGATTGAGTTATAAGGAGAGGCTGGATAGACTGGGACTTTTTTCTCAGTGTAGGAGGCTGAGGGGTGATCTTATAGAGATCTACAAAATAATGAGGGGCACAGATCAGCAAGATAGTCAATATCTTTTCCCAAAGGTAGGGGAGTCCAAAACTAGAGGGCATAGGTTTAAGGTGAGAGGGGAGAGATACAAAACAGTCCAGAGGAACAGTTTTTTCACACAGAGGGTGGTGAGTGTCTGGAACGAGCTGCCAGAGGCAGTAGTAGAGGCAGGTACAATTTTGTCTTTTAAAAAGCATTTTGATAGTTACATGGGTAAGATGGGTATAGAGGGATACGGGCCAAACGTGGGCAATTGGGACTAGCCCCCCCCCGGGACGGTGGAGGGCAGAGGGATCAGGAGACCTGAACTACCCCAAGAATCACACATCATCATCATCACGATGTTGTTACACCACGACAGATTAGATACAGGTGGCTCCCGCATCAGACATAATAGCATGAGAATCGCCTGTTGTACCAAACGGCAGATACTTTAAAACCCTGGCTCACAACTCAGTAATTCTGCTTTCCACTAGTGTGACAGGTTAAGTACAATCTCTCCACCAGCAGTTTTGGTGAGAGAGATGACACTGGCAGCACTCCCCCTACCTCTTGCGATTTACAGACGAAACCATTAACCTGGGTGAGCACTCCTGGTTCTGAACACACTGTCCCTCCACTGCATGGAAGGGAATGGCGGCAGAGGGGCAGCCAGACAGTCACGTGCCAAGGATAATGGACGAGGGAGCACACAGCCTCTGCCACACCGCCGGTTCGGGAACTCCACACGTCTGCACAGTCACAGGCCCTGCCCCAATGCGATTGTGGGGGGGTCCAGAAGGACAGGTATTTAGATTAACTGAGTGTGCCCTGTCCTCTCAGATTCACAGCTCACTATGGCCCTTCTGGGATCACAGCCGCTACAGACAGTCAGCTGCTTCACACAGGGATCAACACAGAACCTGCCAGCGGCCAGGATAGGCTAGACAGGCAGAGAGAGAGAAAGAGAGGTGTGTGTGTGGGAGAGAGAGAAAGCACATGAGAAAAGACACTTGTGCATGTCAGAGACAGCAAGAGAAAGTGATGTGTGAGAGAGAGAGAGAAAATGGATTAGAGAGAGAGAGAAAGTGATGTGCGCTTGTGCAAGAGAGAGAGAAAGAGTGTATGTGTCAGGGAGAAACAAAATGTGTGTGTGAGAGAAAAAATGTGTGCGTCAGAGAGAGAGAAAAAATGTGTATGGGTGTGACAGAGTGATTGATGCATGGATATAGGTGAAAGTGATGTGTGCGTGTGAGAGAGAGGGAGTGTGACAGAGACAGAGAAAGCAATGCGTGGGTGAGAGAAAGTGGCGTGTAGGTAAGGAGAGTGTGATGTGCGCAAGAGAGTGTGTGTGTGTTTGTCTGGGAGAGACAGAGTATGCACAGTGTGCGGGAGAGATAGAGAGGGAGGCCCATACACACGAACAAGGGATTGCATCCACAGAACCAAATGGCGTCACATCACCAGCAAACCATACCCTGCCTGCATTCCCCTGTCCCTAAACTCCTCCCGTCCTCACTCCCCAAGAGCCAAAAAAAAAAATCGCCTTCTGTAGGCATAACCCGACACAGGCCCCAACAAGTCCCCAGGCTAATTGTTACTCTGCGTTTGATCGACAGAGGTCAGTCAGAAGGATGTGGATTTAAATCTCACTTCAGAAATCATGCACATCTCCAGAGGAAAACACCAAAAACTCCTTGCCTCACAAAATTCCAAACCAAGGAAAACCCGAGCCGGAGGGGAGCGCTGCCCTGTCAGAGACTCAGTAAACAGGGAGCACAGTAGTTAACACGTTGAGGAGAGAGCCGATCCGCTCCTTCCAAACTGATGGAATAGGTTCTGTCATCGAGCCACACTTCATGGAAACAGGCCCTCCCAACTGCCTCTTCCACACCCTCTGGCAACTCAATCCACACAGACACACCACCCCCTGGGTGAAGAAGGTTCCTCTCAAGTCCCACTTTCCCCTTAAACCTCTGCCCTCGAGTTTGCAATTCCCCAACCCTCGGGAAAAGCGTAGGTGCGTCCATCCTGTCAGTGCCCCTCGTGATTTTATCCACCTCAGTAAGGTCAATCTTCAATCCCCCAATGTTGCAAGCAATGGGGTCCTAGCCTGGCCAACCTCTCCTGACACGGAAGGGGCTGTAGATACCCCGGGGACGGACACAGTACACCAGCTTAGAACAGGGAGGCCGCGTTCAAAACAAGGTCAATGAGATGACAGCACAAATCATCGTAAACGAGGATGATTTGGTGGCCATTGCAGAGACAGGATTGCAGGATGGTCACGACTGGGAGTTGAATATCCAGGGATATCAGACTGTTCAGAGAGACCGATAGGAAAGTAAGGGAGGTGGTGCAGCTTTGATATTTAAGGATGATTGGATCAGGATGGTAGTGAGAGATGATACAGGGTCTATAGGAAAATAACCCTAATCCATTTGGGTGGAAATGAGAAATAGTAAGGGGAAGAAGTGACTGATGGAAGTAATCTATCAGCCACCAGAGAATCCCTGCAGCACACAGGAAACCATTCGGCCCATCGACTCTGCACCGACCACTATCTCACCCAGGCCCTATCCCCATAACCCTACTTATTTACTCTACTAACCACCTGACACTAAGGGGCAATTTAGCATGGCCAGTCAATCTAATAGAACATAGAACATTACAGCACAGAACAGGCCCTTCGGCCTTCGATGTTGCGCCGACCAATATAAAAAGCAATGCCCCTCCAAACTAAACCATTCCCTTCTCTTCCATATACTTATCAACTAACCTCTTAAACGCCACCAAACTTGGCGCATCTACAACCGCTGCAGGCAGGGCATTCCACTCCCGAACCACCCTTTGGGTAAAGAACCTGCCTCTGATATCCGTCCTATAACTATCACCCCTTAATTTAAAGCTGTGTTCCCTCGTGCTAGCTTTTTCCATCCTAGGAAAAAGGCTATCACTGTCCACCCTATCTAAACCTCTAATCATCTTATATGTTTCGATTAGGTCCCCCTTAGCCGCCTCCTTTCTAATGAGAACAGCATGTCTTTTGGACGATGGGAGGAAATCAGAGCACCCAGAGGCAAGCCCCCACACAGACATAGAGGAGAACGTGCAGACTCCACACAGACAGTGACCCGAGCCAGGAATCGAACTCGGGTCTCTGGCGCTGAGAGGCAATGTTGTGCCTTTAAATAATAACATCACAGTAGGGGGAGAAATAAACAAATGAATTACTGATGCATGTAAAAATGGTACAGCAATCATCACGGGGGCATTTTAACCTACAGGTCGATTGCTCAAACCAGGTCAGTCAAGGCAGCCTCGAGGAGGAATTCATAGAATGTATCTGCGATAGCTTCCTTCAACAGTATGTAATGGAACCTACAAGGGAGCAACCCTAGACCTGTTCCTGTGTAACGAGAAGGGAATAATTAATGATCTTACAGTTTGGGATCCTCTCGGAAGGAGCAATCACAGTATGGTTGAAGTTAAGATACAGATGGCGCGCGAGAAGGTAAAATCCAATCGCAGTGTTGTGTGCTCAAACAAAGAAGACTACAATTGGATGAGGGAGGAGTTAGCTAAGGTAGACTGGGAGCAAAAACTTTATTGTGGGACAACTGAGGACTTTCAAAGCAATCTGTCACAGTGCTCAGCAGAAGTATATACCAGTGCGAAGAAAGGACCATTAGAAAAAGAGATAAGCAACCATGGCTGTCTAAGGATATAATGGAGGGTATCAAACTGAAAAAAATGCATATAAAATGGCAAAGATTAGTGGGGAACTAGAGGATTGGGAGATCTTTAAAGGTCAACAGAAAAAAAGCTATAAGATGAATTAATAAAATAACACAGGTAGTACTGAGGAAGCAGGGGGCTGCAGAAGGACTTGGACAGGTTAGGAGAGTGGGCAAAGAAGGGGCAGATGGAATACCATGTGGCAAAGTGTGAGGTTCTGCACTTTGAAAGGAGGAACAAAGGCAGAGATATTTTCTAAATGGGGAAACGCTTAGGAAATCAGAAACACGAAGGGACTTGGGAATCCTTGTTCAAGATTCTCTTCAGATTAACCTGCAGGTTCAGTTGGCATTAGGAAGGCAAATGCATTGTTAGTATTCACGTCGAGAGGGTTAGAATACAAGAGCAGGGATGGACTTCTGGAGGCTGTATAAGGCTCTGGGTCAGACCCCATTTGGAGAATTGTGAGCAGGTTTGGGCCCCGTATCTAAGTCAGGATGTGCCGGCCTTGGGAAGAGTCCAGACGGGCTGAGAGGCTTAATTCTGCTCCTGTCTTACGGATTAACTCAGAACATAAAAACATACCAAAAGTTTCTACAAATATATAAAACGAAAAAGACTGGAGAAAGTTAACATTGGTCCTTTCGAGGATGAGAAGGGGGATGTAATAATTCAGAACGAGGAAATGACTGAAGCAGGTATTCTGCGTCGGTCTTCACAGTGGAAGACACAAATAACATCTCAAAACTTGATGACAGGAAGGCTGTGGCAGGTGAGGACCTAGAAACTATGCAAGAGGTAGTGTTGGGCAAGTTAATGGGGCAAAAGGTAGATAAGTCTCCTGGTCCTGATGGAATGCAGCCCAGAGTACTAAAAGAGACAGCAGGAGAAACAGCAAACGCATTTGTGGTAAATTACCAAAATTCACTAGACTCTGGGTTAGCTCCTGCAGATTGGAAAACAGCAAATGTGACGCCACTGTTTAAAAAAAAAAGAGGTAGACAAAAGGCCGGTAGCTATAACCTGGTTAGTTTAGATTCAAGCATTTTTCCTACGACAGAAGTTATCATCAGGGAAAAAAGTGAGAAATCCAGATATAAATTGTCCCCTGGTAAGATGCAGCATGGGTTCACTAAGAGCAGATCACGTTTGATGAATCTGGTGGAATTCTTCAAGGACATTTCATGCGCAGTAGACAACGGAGAACCTGTGGATGTGGTCTATCTGGATTTCCAGAAGGCATTTGACAAGATGCCGCACCAAAGGCTGCCACTAAGATAAGGTGCACAGTGTTACAGATGATATATTAGCATGAATAGAGGATTGGTTAACTAACAGAAAGCAAAGAGTGGGGGTAAATGGGTGTTTTTCTGGTCAGCGATCAATGACTAGTAGGTGTGTCTCAGGGATCAGTGTTGTGACTGCAGTTGTTTACAATTTACATAGATAATTTGGAGTTGGGGACTAAGGGTAGTGTGTCAAAATTTAGAGATGACACTAAGATGCAGAGTAAAGTGTGCAGGAGATGCTGAAAATCTGCAAAGAGATACAGATAGTCTAAGTGAGTGGATAGGGATCTGGCAGATGGAGTACAACGTTGGTAAATGTGAGATCATCCATTTTGGTCAGAACAGCAGCAAAATGGATTATTATTTAAATGGCAAATAATTGCAGCATGCTGCTGTGCAGAGGGACCTGTACAGCAATCTCAAGGTGCAGTAGGTAATGAAGAAGGGAAATGGAATTTTATCCTTCATTGCTAGAGGGATGGAGTTTAAAAACAGCGAGGTTATGTTGCAGCTGTATAAGGTACTGGTGAGGCCACACCTGGAGTTACTGTGTACAGTTTTGGTCTCCTCACTTGAGAAAGGATATACTGGCACTGGAGGGGGGGGCAGAGGAGATTCACGAGGTTGATTCTGGAGTTGAGAGGATTGGCTTATGAGGAGAGACTGAGTACACTGGGGCTATATTCATTGGAATTCAGAAGAATGAGGAGCAGATCTTATAAAAACTTATTATGAAGGGAATCGATAAGATAGAAGCAGGGAGGTGATTTCCACTGGCGGGTGAAACTGGAACTAGGGGGGCATAGCCTCAAAATAAAAGGGAGCAGATTTAGGACTGAGTTGAGGAGGAACTTCTTCACACAAAGGGTTGTGAATCTTTTGGAATTCCCTGCCCAGTTAAGGCTCCCTCATTGAATGTTTTTAAGGCAAGGATAGATAGATTTTTGAATAGTAAAGGAATTAAGTGGAGCGGGAGAGTAAGTGGAGCTGAGTCCATGAAAAGATCAGCTATGAGAGGAGGTTAACAGCAAAGAGGAGGATGAATCTTCCAGCGTCTGTCTCTCTCCCCCAATACGTATTGGGCAACGAAGAACATATTTAACTGCATACTGAGTTTTGAGAGTCTCTGTAGTAGCTGAGTTCAGCTTAATACATAGCACCAGAAAGAAGACTCCTGTCCTTCAAAATCCTCTCCAGTAACTTACCCACCACTGATGTCAGGCTCACCGGCCTATAATTCCCTGGCTTCTCTTTGTTAGCATTCTTAAACAACGGAAAGACATTGGCCACCTTTTGTCTTCCGGAACGTGGAATGCAAAAAAGAGACGGAGCCAATATCCCTGCCATTCCTTCTCTAGCCTCCCACGAGATCCGAGGATACACTTGAGTAGGTCCTTGCTGGCCTGGAGTCTGGACTAATCCCACAGCTCACAACCTGCCAATCCTGTGCTCTGAACTCAGCCTGACTCCGTGGGTCACGCTGAGCTCAAGGCCAGGGTGAGTTTGCAGTCAAGCTCCATTTAAAAAGTTTCAGCGCGCACACCTCCCGATCACGGGAAAGGCAAATTCACCCGGAGCCAAGCATACAGAGAAAGCCCATTACTGTGGGCCGGGCTCCAACCAGCCTTCTTCAATTAACTTCCCTGAGCAGAAATACTTTACACGGAGTTAGACACAGAGCCAAATAATTCTAATCAATCCCTACCAGACTCTGGCTCGCTGGGTTTCAAACAAAGGGTTGGCTGCTCTCAAAAAACCCCACACTGGCCCTTCATAGTAACAGAGAAAATAAAAGCAGCAGAAGGCCATTCAGCCGTTCGAGCTTGCTCAGCCAATCATCAAATTCAATATCCCATTTCCCATTGCGCCCCCCCAATATCCCTTTAGCCCCAAGAGCGATATAGATCATAGAATCCCTACAGTGCAAAAGGGGGCCATTCAGCCCATCAAATTTGAACCGACCACACTCCCACCCAGGCTCTATCCCCATTTCTTTTCCCCAGATAGTCCCTCTGACACCAAGATGTACAAGGCAAGTTTTTTTTTAAAAACACAGAGGGCGGTGGGTGCCTGGAACTCGCTGCCGGGGGAGGTAGTGGAAGCAGATAGGGTAGTGACTTTTAAGGAGCATTGGACAAATACATGACTAGGATGGGAATAGAGGGATATGGTCCCCAGATGTGTAGGGGGTTTTCATTCAGGTGAGCAGCATGGAAATATTTAGCACGGCCAATCCACCTCATCCACGCATTTTTGGACTATAGGAAGAAACCCATGCAGACACATGCAAACTTCACACAGACAGAGATCCAAGCCGGGTCCCTGGCTCTGTGAGGCAACAATGCTAACCCACTGAATTAGCTATGAGGAGAGGTTAGAGAAACTTAGTTTGTTCTTACTGGAACAATGGAGGTTGAGGGGCAACCTGATAGAAGTCTACAAGATGACAAGGGGCATGGACAGAGTGGATAGTCAGAAGCTTTTTCCCCCAGGGTGGAAGAGTCAATTATTACATTACAACCTTTTGTACTTCCTTGTGGTCTTGGGCAGAGCAGGAGCCCAGACCAAGCTGTGATACAACCAGAAAGAACGCTTTCCAGGGGGCATCTGTAAAAGTCGGTGAGAGTCGTAGTGGACATGCCAAATTTCCTGATGCTTCTGAGAAAGTAGAGGCGTTGGTGGGGCTTCCTTAAATATCGTGTCAGCGTGGGGGGGGACCAGGACAGGTTGTTGGTGATCTGGACACCTGATAATGTGAAGCCTGGAGTACTGTGCGTAGTTTTGGTTTCCTTATCTGAGGAAGGATGTTCCTCGCTATAGAGGGAGTACAGCGAAGGTTTACCAGGTTAATTCCTATGAGGAATCACATGAGGGGAGACTGTGTTAGTTTTTAATTCATTCCTGGGGCACGAGTGTTGCTGGCTGGGCCAGCATTTACTCTCCATCCCTAGTTGCCCTTGGAGGGGCAGTTGAGAGTCAACCACATTGCTGTGGAGTCACATGTACACCAGACCGGGGTAAGCACGGCAGATTTCCTTCCCTAAAGGGAACCAGATGGGTTTTTCCCCACAATGGGTCATCAGTAGATTCTTAATCCCAGATATTTTTTTATTGAATTCAAATTCCACCATCTGCCTTGGCGGGATTCGAACCTGGGTCCCCCAGAACGTTAGCTGAGTCTCTGGATTAATAATCTAGCGATAATATCACCAGGCCATCGCCTGCCCATATTATGGGATATATTAATTGAGAGATGACCTCATAGAAACTTATAAAATTCTAACAGAGTTAGATAGGGTAGATTCAGAAAGAATATTCCCAATGGTAGGGGGGAGTCCAGAACTAGAGAGTCATGGTTTTACCTCTTATCCTCAAACTTTTTAGGACTGAGGCGAGAAATTTCTTCACCCAGAGGGTGGTGAATGTGTGGAATTCATTCCTGTAGGAAGTTGTTGAGGCCAAAACATTGTGTGATGAAGAATAAATTAACCCATTCAGTAAAAGCGGGCAATCGGGATCATTACTGCATCGCTATTACTGGGATTGCACTGTGTACAAATCGGCTGCCCTGCTTCCCACTTGACAGTGACGGCACTTTCAGAAGTACTTTGCTCACTGGGACATTCCCGATGGTGTACGTATCCCCTCTCTGAAGGCCTTAAGACATGGGAGCACGATGAGGTCACTCGGTCCGTCGAGTCTGCTTTGCCATTCAATCATGGCTGATATTTTTCTCATCCCCATTCTCCTGCCTTTTCCCCATAATCCCTAATCTTCTTCTGTGTGTAAACTATTCCCTTGTTAGCTTATCAGTCTGATTTAGTCAGAGGAACTGGGAGGAGTGGGCCATCTGTCCCCTCGAGCCTGCTCTGCCATTCAGTAAGATTATGGCTGATCTTCTTGTGGACTCAGCTCCACTTACCCTCCCGCTCACCATAACCCTTAATTCCTTTACTGTTCAAAAATCTATCTATCCTTGCCTTAAAAACATTCAATGAGGGAGCCTCAACTGGGCAGGGAATTCCATAGATTCACAATCCCTTTGTGTGAAGAAGTTCCTCCTCAACTCAGTCCTAAATCTGCTCCCCCTTATTTTGAGGCCATGCCCCCTAGTTCTAGTTTCACCCGCCAGTAAAACAACATCCCTGCTTGTATCTATTGGGTGGCACAGTGGATTAGCAGTGCTGCCTCACAGCACCAAGGACTCAGGTTCGATTCCCAGCTCCAATCACTGGGTGGAGTTTGCACATTCTCCCTTGTGTGCTCCGGTTTCCTCCCACAGTCTGAAACATGTGTTGGTTAGGGTGCATTGGCCATGCTAAATTCTCCCACAGTGTACCCAAACAGATGCTGGAATGTGGCCACTGGGAATTTCACAGTAACTTCATTGCAGTGTTAATGTAAGCCTTACTTCTGACAAAAAAATTTTTTTTAACTTTTCTACCTTATCCATTCCTTTCAAAACCTACAAAAGATTTCCCCTCATTCTTCCGAATTATTACCAACATTTAACTGTTGGTAGTTCTGTCAGTTTCTTAAATACCTAACGGTTTAAAATCTTTCTCACCTACTAGGATTTATTTCCTTTCCCCAACACGGATTTTCCTGGAAGTAGATATTCCCAGTCCATATGGTAATCGGTAAGACAGGATCTGGTCAAACTGACAATCCCCCAATTCAGAATCTTGATTTCCAGCCTATCTTTGTCCTTTCCCACCGAGTTATGATTACTGTCACCGCAATGCTCCCCCTCTACCACCTCCTTGAAGTTGATCTGTTTGCAAAGATTCATCGCCCCCAGATCAAAACCATTACACTCGTCTGCTCAGAATCTACCAGCACCATGTTTTTTGGAGTTTAAAACGGCTACAGAGAGCAGAGATTAGATCCAACGTGAGACCATGCCCCCAGTGGTTGGAACGAGATGGTACCTGCAAGAATGGCGGAGACTGGATGATGCAAGCAGCCGGAAAGCGAGGGAGCGTAAGATCCATGGGACGTTCACCAAGATTCTCTCTCCCCCCGCACCAGGTCCGTGTTACAGCTGCACCTGAAAGGACGGGAGAACAAGTTAAGGAATCTAAAAGAGAGGGAAAACATTGACCATCAGGAGCCCATCTCCTCCTCAGCTCCTACATTTCCTTGGACTGTGATACCCTGGGAAATCTTGGAATGATTTTGCAAGCGTGGTCACCCGACAGGCAGCAAGATCCCACAGCCACTTGCACCTCAAACTGGACATATTTAATGTCACACATCCTGGGAGTGGCTTGATCCACAGCCCAGGGTGCCCCTGGAGGGGAGCACTGCCCACACCCCCAATATTAATTGGGATAAGCAACAAGCGAAAGATTGAGTGGGGACAGAATTCTTGAAACGTGCCAAAGAGAGCGCATCGAAAGAGTATAAGAGGGGGTATTTGTACCCTCATCTCTGGGAGTGAAGCCAGGCAGGTGATAGAGGTGTCAGTGGGGGAGCATTGCGGTGACAGTAATCATAACTCAGCAAGGATTTCAGGGGGCAATGGAAAAGGACAAACATGGGCCAGAAATAAGGATTCTGAATTGGGAGAATACTGATTGCAATCAGATAAGACAGAATAGAGAAGATTTAAACCAGTGGTTAGCATCACTGCCTCACAGCACCAGGGATCCGGGTTCGATTCCCAGCTTGTGTCACTGTCTGCACAGAGTTGGCACATTCTCCCTGTTGTCTGCGTGGGTTTCCTCCCACAGTCCAAAGACATGCAGGTTAGTTGAATGGGCCATGCTAAACTGTTCCTCAGAGTCTCCGGATACGTACACGTTAGAGGAACGAGCAGGGTAAATATGGGAGTTGTGGAGGGATCATTGTTGGTGCAGACTTGATGGGCCGAATAGCCTCATTCTGCACTGTAAGGTTTCTATTCTATGGAAAAGACAAGAAAGTAGTCAGGAAAAGAGCAGGAACGAAAGATATAGTCAAGGCATTAAATAAATATCTACGGTCACTATGGAGAAAAACACTGAGGGTTTAGAAATCAAGGAGGAGGACTGAGATACCAATGTTACGAGGAGATGGTGCTGTTCACAGTTTTAGCGGGCTTAACTGCGGATAAATCCCCAGGCCCAAATGTGATGCATCTCAGGCTACCGTGGGAGGCAAGGGAGAAGACCACAGGACACCAAATTCCAATTCCCCTCAGATCACATGGCCTGTGCCAGAGGACGGGAGCACAGCAAACGTGATACCCTTATTGTCGAAGCGTAATAGGGGATAAACGAGGTAATTACAGGCTGGTGGGTCTCACGTCAGTGGGAGGGAAATTATTGGAAAGAATTCCGAACAATAAATCTGACCCAGGAGAGGGAAGGTGTGCAAAATCACCCCTTCCCGCAAAGAGGGCAAAACATCCCCTCACTCCCAAGACTGCAGGGGACAAAGGGAAACCTCCAACAGGAAGGCAAACACTCCTTCCATCCAAGAATGGGGGGGGAACCAATCTACCCCCAACAAGGGACACTCCTCCCTGCCACCCAAGAGACTCAGCAAATCCTTCCTATTCCCTTCCACACTGTTCCCCCAACTCCCCCGAGAAGGGGGCACCTCAATCACCCTCTCCACAAAAAAGAATGGAGTGCAAACCTCCCCCATTCCCTCCCTTCCTCCCCCTCCCCAAAAACCGCGGGGCACCGCCACCCCTCCCCAAAAACGCAGGGCACCGCCACCCCTCCCCAAAAATGCAGGGCACCGCCACCCCTCCCCAAAAACCACGGGGCACCGCCACCCCTCCCCAAAAATGCAGGGCACCGCCACCCCTCCCCAAAAACCACGGGGCACCGCCACCCCTCCCCAAAAACTGCAGGGCACCGCCACCCCTCCCCAAAAACCCAGGGCACCGCCACCCCTCCCCAAAAACCACGGGGCACCGCCACCCCTCCCCAAAAACCACAGGGCACCACCACCACCTCCCCCAAAAACTGCGGGGCACCGCCACCCCTCCCCAAAAACCACAGGCAACGCCACTCCCCCCAAAACTGCAGCACCGCCACCCCTCCCCAAAAACCGCAGGGCACCACCACCCCCTCCCCAAAACCACGGGGCACCATCCCACACACCCAACATCCCCCCCCCCCAAACAGTGGGGAATCATCATCACCCCCCCCCCCCAAAACAGTGGGAATCATCATCCCCCCCCCCCAAACAGTGGGGATCATCCCCCCCCCCCCAAAACAGTGGGGAAATCATCATCCCACCCCCCCCCCCAACAGTGGGGAATCACCCCCCCCCCCCCCAAACATGGGGATGTCCCACCCCCCCCCCCCCAAAACAGTGGGGAATCATCCCCCCCCCCCCCCAAAACAGTGGGGAATCACCCCCCCCCCCAAAACAGTGGGGAATCATCCCCCCCCCCCCCCCCAAAACAGTGGGGAATCATTCCCCCCCCCCCCCCCCCAAAACAGTGGGGAATCACCCCCCCCCCCCCCAAAACAGTGGGAATCCCCCCCCCCCCCAAAAACAGTGGGGAATCATCCCCCCCCCCCACCCCCCCCCCCCCCAAACAGTGGGATCATCATCACCCCCCCAAAACAGTGGGGATCATCCCCCCCCCCCCCCCCCCAAAACAGTGGGGAATCATCATCCCCCCCCCCCCAAAAAGACAGTGGGACATAAACTCCCTCTCCTTCTCTCTCTCCCTCCCTCTGTTTCCCCTCTCACCATCTCCCTCCTTCAGCTGCTGGGCCTGTTCCCTGTAGCCTGTTTCTCCTCCAGTATGTCCCAGCTCCCTGGGAGGGAGAGGCCTTGCCAAGGCAGCCCAGCAGGAGCAGCTCCCGCTCCCTCTCAGGGTCCTTTTACTGCACAGTCTCCCTCCCCCACCCTGATGTAGTGATGAAGCTGTAGACCTGTTTTCTCTCTCTCTCTCTCCCTCAGTCTGTCTCCTCCATGTCTCTCTCTCTCTCTCTCTCTCCCCCCGCGCGGCCGCTTCCTGTTTATTCGGGTTATCCTTCACCCCCCCCCTTCCCCTTCCCCGCCGCCTCCACCAGGCCAGGCCCCGCCCACCGACCCACCCCATTTGTCCACTCGCCCGTCAATCACTCCTTCCCCGTCCGCCATTGGTCACCAGTCATATGACAACCCCCCCCGGCGGGCCCCGCCCACCCACCTGCCGTCGTCAAGGAAGTTTTTCCTTCTGGCCCCTTTCCCTCCCTCTTTTATTATTTTCCCCCCTTCCTCGCCCGGATTTTTTTTACTTTTCCTCCTCCACCCCACCTCTTTTTCGCTCCCAAAATATATACATTTTTTAAAAATCCACCCCCCCCCCGGTTCGGTTTGTAGGCCGCAGGCTTCGGTCAAATCCCGCCTTGACTACGTTCCCGTTTCCGATTGGTCATTAGCGCCAGCCTTCCCCCCCCCGGGCGCATGTCCCTCGCTGATTGGACGGCCGTGCCGTCAGTCATGTGCGCGTCCGCCTCTGTTTGGGCAAAATCGCTGTCAATCATTATTACTGTGACCTCATTCCGGTTGCTGACCCGCCTTTTCCGTCACTAAGCGAGACCACCGTTGATTGGCCAACGCTGCTGTCAATCACAGCAACGACCGCATCCGGGCGGTGAGCCGCCTTCCCGTCGACGTGCCATACCTTCCCTGATTGGTTCGTGTTGCTGTCACTCACAAAAATGACCCAACCCCTTCCAGTTTATAGTACTGGGAGGCGAGAGCCCTCGCTGATTGGGCGGGACGGCCGTCCATCACATCGAAGACGGTTCCGATTGGCTAGCCTATGGTCCGTCATTGGCTACTGCCCGCTTTCATTGGTCGGGGTCGCTGCCAACCATCTCGCGGCTTGTCCCGCCTCTCCCGTCCTTGACCACTCAGTCTCCGCAACCGATTGGCCCAGGCCGCTGTCAATCATCACCGCGCTGGCATCCGATTGGCGCAATCCCTCACAGTCTCGTTTCTCGCCGATTGGTTCCCACAGCCGTCAATCACCGTGGCTGCCAATAGTCGAATTACCGCTTACTTTATATGCAGGGCACTGCCGTAATTTTTATCTACACTCCCCTCCTTGTGTCATTGGCCCCGCTACCGTCCACAAAACAAAGCGGTGAAATATATTTCTCACACCTCTTCTAATAGCCCCGCCTTCAGCAAAATACTCGGCTTGGTGGCGGTGGTCCCGCCCACGAACGGAGGTTGACGTCCGATTGGTCAATCGGGAACACCTCGGCCTCGGCTGATTGGTCCCGCCATGTTGTCAATCACCCGCTGGGACGTGCTGGGTTACGGCGGAAGTAGGTACACCACCGGAAGTGCTGTGCTGCCCTGGACATGTTTAGTGCTTGGGACTGTTCTCTGCTGCACTCAGCATTGTTGATGGCAGCAGGCAATGCTCTGGCTGGCCTTGATGGTTAATTATCATTCCCTGTGCTTCTACTTGCCCTCAGATGAGAAGTTGACATTGCTTTGTTTGCAATAAGCATATTAGCGTAAACATAATATCAATTCACAGCATCCCTCCAAGTGCATAAGAGCCCATTGAGTCTGCACCCACTCTCCCAAAGAACAAAGAAAATTACAGCACAGGAAGAGGCCCTGCAAGCCTGCACTGACCATGCTGCCCCCTGTGTGAATTAAAACCCCCGACCCTTCCTGGGGTTTTAAGAACAAAAACAGCACGGGAAACAGGCCCAACGAGCCCACGCCGCCACCCCGCTGTTCCCACGTCTACCCGCGATCCCTGTCCATGTTTATAGACAGATGGATTAAAAACCAAATTGAAGACAATTTAGGGAGAATTTGTTTTGCCAATTAGCCGAAGAGCACATCTTTGGGATGTGGGAGGATGCGCGAACTCCCACACAGACACAGGCCCAAATCCATGTATCTGCACAGCACAGCGATAGTCACTGAGCTGTCGCGTTGCCCATCAGATGGTCCAGGTCAAGCGTTTTTAACGGGTGTCTTGACAAATACACGACGAGGATAGGAATATGGTCCCTGGAAGAGCAGGGGGTTTTAGTTCAGACACGTAGCAAGGTCGGTGCAGGCTTGGAGGGCCGGAGTATTGAGCTTAAAGATTGGCAAGTCATGTTGCAGCTTCACAGAACCTTAGTTAGGCCACACTTGGAATATAGTGTTCAATTCTAGTCGCCACACTACTAGAAGGATGTGAAGGCTTTGGAGAGGGTACACAAAAAATTTACCAGGATGTTGCCTGGTATGGAGGACATTTGCTATAAGGAGAGGTTGGAGAAACTTGGTTTCTTCTCACTGGACTGAAGAGGTTGAGGGGAGACCTGATAGAAGTCTATAAGATTATGAGAGGCAAGGACAGTGTGGATAGTCAAGCTTTTTCCCAGGGTGGGAGAGTCAATTATTAGAGAGCACAGATTTAAGGTGCGAGGGACAAGGTTTAAAGATGTACGAGGCAGGTTTTTTTTACACAGAGGGTGGTGGGTGCCTGGAACTCACTGCCGGAGGAGATAGTGGAAGAGGTACGATAGTGAGTTTTAAGGAGCATCTTGACAAATACATGAATAGGATGGGAACAGATTTACCAGGATGTTCCCTAGTATGGAGGGCATTAGCTATGGGCACAGTGGATTAGCAATGCTGCCTCATAGCCCCAGGGACCTGGGTTTGATTCCCAGCTTGGGTCGCTGTCTGTGTGGAGAAAACACTTTATAAACTGTCCTGATTTGGAGGGTAGGTCTTATGAGGAAAGGTTGAGGGAGCTGGGGCTTTTCTTTTTAGAGCAGGGGAGGATGAGAGGTGACTTAAAAGAGTTTTATAAGATAATGAGATGGATTGATAGAGTGGGCACACGTCTTTCAGAATGTAGAAGGAAACCCGAACCCGCCATCCTCACAACCCCACAGGCTAAATTCTCCGTCAGTGTACCCAAGCAGGTGCCAGTGTGTGGCAACTACGGGAATTTCACAGTAACTTCACTGCAGTGATAATGTAAGTTGACTTGTGACACTAATAAATAAAGTTTTGGGAGCACAGTCTCAGGATAAGCGGGTAACATCGCTTAGAACGGAGATGAGGGAGAATTATTGCATCAGAGGTACTGATACTCCAGCATTGAATGCATTTAAGAGTGGGATAAATAGATTTGTAGTCTCTCGGGAAATACAGATGTGAGGAATGGACAGGAAGTAGAGGTGAACCTCACACTGAATGATGGAGCAGATCCTAAACTGCCCCTTAATTCCAAAGATGTGCAGGTTAGGGGCATTGGCCATGATAAATTGCCCCTTAGTGTCCAAAAATGTATGGGTTAGGGGGTTTGGCCATGCTAAATTGCCTCCTTAGTATCAGGGGGACTAGCTAGGATAAATGAGAGGGGTTACGGGGATAAGGCCTGCTGGGGTTGTGGTCAGTGTGAGCCCTATGGGCCAAATGTCCTTTTTCCGCACTGTTGGGGATTCTATGATGCAAGGTTTTGGACTGTGCTCAATTATCTACTCCTCAGACAGGGCTTGCAGCACCTAGAAATCGACTGCAGCATTGCAGGGGGAGTAATTAATAGTCCAGTGCTGAATAATTAATTTCAGATCTTTACCAGGAGGCATTGTGTTTTGTGCAAGGAAAACAAACCTCTCTGTTTGTTAAGTGCTTTAATTGAACGCATAGTTTTTCTACAAATGGGACAATTCAGTGATGATAGTAATGCCCATCTTTTATTGCCTATAATATCCCACCAGCAAAGAGGTATCAGCAAGACCACGCATTTGCACTTAAACATTCTTTGGAGTGTCAAATGTTGTTTTATAATCCTCCAATGAAGCACCCTGGGACATTTTAGTAAGTGGAAGGCACAATATGAGTACAACATGTTGTGGATCCAAGTGAGTGATAGACGTCATGTCCAAGATAATATTTGTATTAATCTTACCCCTTACCTTGTTAAATATCTCAAAGCACTGGCACAGTGAAATCCAGCAGCTGTTGTCAAGTAGCAAGTTAGTTATTGGTTTCTCTTTATTTTTTTGCTGATTATAGTTGTTAATTGCTGTTGTTGAAATGAGGTCCCATCCAAAACGAAAGCATCAAGCACACCCAGCACAAATTAGATACAGAGTGAAGATCCCTCTACACTGTCCCCCCATCAAACACTCCCAGGACAGGTACAGCATGGGGTTAGATACAGAGTAAAGCTCCCTCTACACTGTCCCCCATCAAACACTCCCAGGACAGGTACAGCACGGGGTTAGATACAGAGTAAAGCTCCCTCTACACTGTCCCCATCAAACACTCCCAGGACAGGTACAGCACGGGGTTAGATACAGAGTAAAGCTCCCTCTACACTGTCCCCCCATCAAACACTCCCAGGACAGGTACAGCACGGGGTTAGATACAGAGTAAAGCTCCCTCTACACTGTTCCCCTCAAACACTCCCAGGACAGGTACAGCACGGGGTTAGATACAGAGTAAAGCTCCCTCTACACTGTCCCCTCCATCAAACACTCCCAGGACAGGGACAGCATGGGGTTAGATACAGAGTAAAGCTCCCTCTACACTGTCCCCTCCATCAAACACTCCCAGGACAGGTACAGCATGGGGTTAGATACAGAGTAAAGCTCCCTCTACACTGTCCCCCATCAAACACTCCCACAGGTAAAGCACAGGGTTAGATACAGAGTAAAGCTCCCTCTACACTGTCCCTCATCAGACACTCCCAGGACAGGGACAGCACGGGGTTAGATACAGAGTAAAGCTCCCTCTACACTGTAGCTCCATCAAACACTCCCAGGACAGGTACAGCATAGGTTAAACGCAAGAGCTCCCTTTACATAGTTTGTGCAGAACCCATCAAAAGCACAGCCCTTTTTGTATGAGTGGACCATTTTCCCAACCGTGCTGTGGCCTCTATGAATGGAATGGCCAGTTTAGTGAGAAGGGAGGTGATGGGTTGGGGACTCGTTTCACACACAAGAGATTTTCACCCCGTCACTCTGGGCTGAATTTAAAACCAGGATCCGGGGTGGAACTTGCGTGAGCACTGCCCACGCACCCAGTTCATTTCTTTCTAAATTCCCACCCCTTTCTCCGCTGCCTGCCCCTCCCTGTGCTTGAAGATGAGCTAGATTGTGATTCTATTTCTCCTTCCACGATTTTGTCGGCAGATGCTGGGTCTGTGGGTGCCCCCGGTTGCTCACTTCCACTGGTGAGCGGGCCTGGCTACGGTCTGCAATTTCTCGTACCTCTCGGTTAGAGTTAGGAAGCTGCCTGCTATGCTTACTTTTATTGCCGAGTGCAATATCTGGCTCTCTGCTTCCTATCTCTCTCTCTCTTTCTTTCTGTCAGTTGGATTTGGATGGGGAGGCTGCTGTTGAGTGTTCTCCGGATACGATTTCTCTGTCCTCCATATCTGTTGTTTGGAGTTGATTGGGAGGCCTCTGTTGATGTCTATTTTTACGGACAATTGTTCCTTCATTGGGTCGTACAGACCAGTGGGTTGCACAAGTTACAGCTGTTTATTCTGCACTGGGTACAGGAGAGTCATGTGTTCTGCATCCTTGAACGGAAGTTTCTCGTTGCAATAATAGTGCACCACCTCTGGGATACTGTCGAAAAGAGCGCTATTCTGGTTTAACGTGTACTTGTTTTCTTTAGTCTGGGCCAGAATGATGTGAACGCATCCTTGGCTGGTTCTGTAGGCATGTGAAAAGAGAGAGCATCAGTGTCATCAGCAAATCATAAAATCGTAACAAATAGGAGCTGGAGCTTAAGTTTGTTTATTAGTCACAAGTAAGCTCAGATTAACACTGCAATGAAGTTACCGTGAAAATCCCCTAGTTGCCACACTCCTGTTCGGGTATATTGAAGGAGAATTTAGCATGGCCAATCCACCCTAATCTACACATCTTTGGACACTAAGGGACAATTTATCATGGCCAATCCACCCTAACCTGCATATCTTTGGACAATAAGGGACAATTTAGCACGGCCAATCACCTAACCTGCATATCTTTGGACACTAAGGGACAATTTATCATGACCAATCACCTAACCTGCATATCTTTGGACACTAAGGGACAATTTAGCATGGCCAATCCACCCTAACCTGCACACCTTTGGACACTAAGGGACAATTTAGCATGGCCAATCCACCTAACCTGCACATCTTTGGACACTAAGGGACAATTTAGCATGGCCAATCCACCCTAACCTGCATATCTTTGGACACTAAGGGACAATTTAGCATGGCCAATCCACCTAACCTGCATATCTTTGGACATAGCCAATCCCCCTAACCTGCACATCTTTGGACACTAAGGGGCAATTTAGCATGGCCAATCCACCCTAACCTACACATCTTTGGACACTACGGGACAATTTATCATGGCCAATCCACCCTAACCTGCACATCTTTGGACACTAAGGGGCAATTTATCATGGCCAATCCACCCTAATCTGCATATCTTTGGACACTAAGGGACAATTTGGCATGGCCAATCCACCTAACCTGCATATCTTTGGGCATTCAGGGGCAATTTGATTTGAGATCAGACAGACTAACTTGCATAAACGCATGGGGTTGTGGAGATCGGGCCTGGTTGGGATTGTGGTCAGTGCAGAACCGATGGGCTGAATGGCCTCCTTATGCACTTTGGATCTGATTACGTCGTGGGACATCCAGCCCTCTGTGCCCAAAGTTTGAAGTTTTAAAGTTTATTTATGAGTCACAAGTCGGCTTACATTAATACTGCAATGAAGTTACTGTGAAAATCCCCTAGTCCCCACACTCTGGCTCACTTCGGAACTCAGTACAAAAATATCTGGAATTAAGAACCTACTGATGATCCATTGTTGGAAAACCCATCTGGTTCCCTTTAGGGAAGGAAATCTGCCATCCTTACCCCGGTCTGGCCTACACGTGACTCCATACAACAATGTAGTCAAATATCTGGAAAATATTTGGAATTAAGAATCCATTGTCGATTGTCAGGAAAAATCCATCTGGTTCACTTTAAGGAACGAAACCTGTTGCCCTTACCCGGGCCTGTCTGACTCATCTGATGAAGGGGCAATGCTCCAAAAGCTGGTGCTATCAAATAAGCCTGTGTTATGAGTCTACTTACTGTGCTTATCCTGGTCTGGCCTATGTGACTCCAGAGTCACAGCAATGTGGCTGATTCTCAACTGCCCTCTGAAATGGTTGAGCAAGCCACAAAGTCCAAGGACAACTTGGAATGGGCAATAAATGTTGGCCCAGCCAGCGACACCCATGTCCCACTAATGAGTAACAAAAAGGTTCAGTGTGTTTTGAGTGCTGCTTTAATCTGTACAGGACTGGCAAAAGCCAGTGTCTTTCTCTCTCCAGTAATCCTTTCTCTGTTTGCTTTCAGTAAAGTTAATTTTCAGACCTGTTCAACAAAGGAAATTCAACTCAGTACAAGTGCTGTCATCATCTATTCTGAGAAATGAATGGACCCTACATTCCCTGAAGGACATTAGTGAACTAGAAGGGTTTTTCCAACAATCAACAATGGTTTGGTGGTCATCAATAGATTCTTTGGAATGGCGCAATGGTTAGCACTGCTGTCCTAAAGTGCCAGGGACCTGGGTTCGATTCTCGGCTCGGGTCACTGTCTGTGTGGAGTTTGTACGTTCTTTCCAGTGTCCGCGAGAGTTTCCTCCGGGTGCTCCGGTTTCCTCCCACAGTCTGAAAGACGTGCTGGTTGGGTGCATTGGCCTGAACAGGCGCCGGACTGTGGTGACAAGGAGAATTTCATGGTAACTTCATTGCAGTGTTAATATAAGACTTGTGACTAATAAATGAATAAACTTTAATTTGAGCTTTTTTTAAAATTTAATTCAAATTCCACCATTCGAATCCAGGTCCCCTGGAATATTAGTTGGGTTTCTGGACTAATTGTCTAGTAATGATATCATTACGCTGTCACCTCCCCCCTCAGTAAAACCTAACACATTTCAAGGGATGAACCTAATACTCAACACAGAGCTTCCCAAATACTTACTTCAAGGCAAGAGAATATTTGCTGTTCCCTGACTCGCTGTTCCGTACCAGGTAACTGGCCTCCTTGCAGGCCTGTAGACGGGATTCTGCCTCCAACCGGGTGATGATGCCGTGATACCAGCTACACCAGGGAAAATGGAAATGCCAGTTAAAGCTGGGTAAAGACTCTAAGGCAGGTAAAAGGGTGTGGTCAACCAAGGAGTGATGATTAGTTTACACCACAACTTTTACAGATGCCCCATAGAAAGTATTCTTTCAGGTTGTATCACAGCTTGGTCTGGGCTCCTGCTCTGCCCAAGACCACAAGGAACCACAAAAGGATCGTGAATGGAACCCAATCCATTTCGTAAACCAGCCTCCCATCCAATGACTCTGTCTACACTTCCGGCTGCCTCGGGGAAAAGCAACCAGTATAATCAAGGACCCCCCCCACAACCTGGACATTCTCTCTTCCATCTTCTTCCATTGGGAAAAAGGCACAAAAGTCGGAGGTCACGTATCAACCGATACAAGAACAGCTTCTTCCCTACTGTTGTCAGACTTTTGAATGGACCTACCTCGCATTAAGTTGATCTTTCTCTACACCCCTCGCTGTGACTGTAACACTACATTCTGCACCCTTTCTTTTCCTTCTCCCCTATGTACTCTGTGAACGGTATGCTTTGCCTGTATACGCACAAGAAACAATACCTCTCACTGTATCCCAATGTATGTGACAATAATAAATCAAATGGAAAGGTCTTTCTTTACAACCTAGCTATGCGTGTAGCACTGCACCCTCTCCTTTCCTTCTCCACGAACAGTATGCTTGGTCTGAAAATGCGCAAGAAACAATACCTTCCACTGTATGCCAGTACATGGGACAATAATAAATCAAATCTATGTACTCTATGAATAGTATGCTTTGTCTATGTAGTGCACAAGAAACAATACTTTTCACTGCATCCCAATACACATGACAATAATAAATCAAATCTAATCAAAATCAAAATTAAATCAAACATTGAGGGATCTTAATGTTCTGTTGACAGGACATGGGAATGAGGTGAGGAATTGTACAGTTCAAATCAGGAAAGGAACGTGGTGATAAAGGCATATGACATACTCGCCTTTATCCATTGGAGCATAGATTACAAAAGCAGAGAGGTCAGGGTGGAGCTGTATAGATCCTTGGTGAGGCCACAGCTGAAATATTTGATGTGATTTATTATTGTTACATATATTAACATGCAGTGAAAAGTATTGTTTCTTATGCAGTATACAGACAAAGTATACCAATCATAGAGAAGGAAAGGAGAGGGTGCAGAATGTAGTGTTACAGTCACAGCGAGGGGGGGTAGAGAAAGATCAACTTAATGTGAGGTGGGTCCATTCAAAAGTCTGACAGCAGCAGGGAAGAAGCTGTTCTTCAGTTGGTTGGGACGGGACCTCAGACTTTTGTATCTTTTTCTCCGATGGAAGAAGGTGGAAGAGAAAATGTCCAGTGTATGTGGGAGTCTTTGATTATGCTGGCTGCTTTTCCCGCCTGACGAAGACACAGAGTGTTGAAAGCTCGCGTTTTTACTATCAAATAAATCGGTTGGATTATAAATTGGTGTTGCTAAATTCTTACTGAGTTCTTACCACCCCAATCCAACGCCGGCATCTGTATATCATGCTTTTCCCGAGGCAGTGGGAAGTGTAGACTGCACGCAGTTCTGGATGTCACATTATAGGAAGGACGTGAACGCACTGGAGGAAATGCAGAGGAGATTCACCAGGATGTGGTCTGGGATGGAACATTTAAGTTATTAAGTAATAGGCTTGGGTTATTTTCATTGGGACAGAGAAGACTGAGTGGCTATGTGATCGAGGGGTTGAAGATTATGAGGGCATAGACAGGGTGGGAATGGAGCAGCCGTTCCCTTTAGTTAAAGGGTCAGTTATGAGGGGACACAAGTTAAAAGTGAGGGGTGCGAGATTTAGGGGGGATTTGAGGAAAAGGCTTTTTACTCAGAGGGTGGTGAGGGTCTGGAATGCGCTGTCTGGGAGGGTGGTGGAGGTGGAATACCTCACATCCTTAACCAAGGACCTGGATGAGCACTTGGCACACCGTAACATTCAGGGCTGTGCGCTAAGTGCTGCGAGTGATTAGATGAGCAAGTTGGAGCATTTCAATGGGCTGAAGAGTCTCTTCTGTACTGTAGGATTCTGTATGAGTTGGAGATGGCTCAATGATTTTAGATGGCGAGGATGCAGGGAGGAGGAGGAAGAGCGTGCAGTGTCAGGTACCAGGAACTTTCCGAGGGGGGGCACAGTCACTTACACTTGTTTTTCCAAGGGGATGGTTGGATCCACCTTCTCTCCCGTCTCACTGCCCTCTGGACTCTGTTGCCTCAGGACTTTCTGAGTCCAGCTTGGCTGTCGATGGTGGTGTTTGACTTTCTCCTCGTTGGGTGGGGACGACTTCTCCGTGGACTCGAACTGGACTGATTGGAACACACAGAAGGTAGCAAAGGCGGTAAGACAAAATTTCAGCCAAGGGCTTGTCCCTCACCTGACCCAAAAAACGGTAGACCACTTCCCCTTTAACTCTCGTTCTTTCTGCTTGTGCTGACAACCTTCTCCAAGAGCCCCAACAAGAACCTCCGACACTTCACCCAACTCTTCAAAGTGTGAGTTTTGACAGACTATTTGACAATGGGCAGCATCACACTGAGCCTTCTCACACCATTAGAACATAGAACATTACAGCACAGAACAGGCCCTTCGGCCTTCGATGTTGCGCCGACCAATATAAAAAGCAATGCCCCTCCAAACTAAACCATTCCCTTCTCTTCCATATACTTATCAACTAACCTCTTAAACGCCACCAAACTTGGCGCATCTACAACTGCTGCAGGCAGGGCATTCCACTCCCGAACCACCCTTTGGGTAAAGAACCTACCTCTGATATCCGTCCTATAACTATCACCCCTTAATTTAAAGCTGTGTCCCCTCGTGCTAGCTTTCTCCATCCTAGGAAAAAGGCTATCACTGTCCACCCTATCTAAACCTCTAATCATCTTATATGTTTCGATAAGGTAACATTAGGATCATAGAATCCCTGCAGCCATTCAATCCATCCAGCCGCACTGACAACAATCCCACCCTGGCCTTATCCCCGCAATTCAACATATTTATTGGTGGCACGCAGCCACAGTGGGTTAGCATTGCTGTCTCACAATGCCAGGGACCCGGGTTCGATTCCCGGCCTTGAGTCACTGTCTGTGTGGAGTCTGCACATTGTCCCTATGCCTGAGCGGGTTTCCTCTGGATGCTCCAGTTTCCTCCCACAGTCCCAAAGACGTGCTGGTTAGGGTGCATTTGCCATGCTAAATTCTCCTCAGTGTACCCAAACAGGCACCAGAGTGTGGCGATCAGGGAAATCTCACCATAACATCATTGCAGTGTTAATGTAAGCCTTACTTGTGACTAATAAACAAACTTACTTTGCTAATCGCCCTGATACTAAGGGGAAATTTAGCACAGCCAAGCTACCCTAACCTGCATATCTTTGGACTCTAAAGGGCAATTTAGCATGGCCAATCTACCCTAACCTGGATTGTGGGAGGAAATTGGAGCAGCCGATGCAGACACTGGGAGAATGAGTCATGATACAATCAGCAAATGGAAACAGCTTTTCTTCGCTGTCTGTCACCATCTTATATGCCCTTATCTCAAATCTCCCCTCAAACCTATTTGCTCCAAGGAGAACAATCACAGCTTCTTCAACCTAACCTTGTCCCTGCAATCGTTCTGGTAAATATGGGGAGGCGATGGCCTAGTCATGTTATCGTTAGACTATTAATCCAGAAACTCAGCAAATGTTCTGGGGGGACCCAGGTTCGAATCCCACCCGTGGCAGATGGTGGAATTTGAATTCAATAAAAAATATCTGGAATTAAGAATCTACTGATGACCCAATGTCAGAAAAACCCATCTGGTTCCCTTTAGGGAAGGAAATCTGCCGTCCTTACCCCGGTCTGGCCTACATGTGACTCCAAAGCCACACAGCAATGTGGTTGACTCTCAACTGCCCCTCCGAGGGCAACTGGGGATATAAATGCTTTATCAATATAAATGGCACAGTGCTTATCACTGCTGTCTTACACTGCCAGGGATCCGGGTTCGATTCCCAGCTTGGGTCACTGTCTACACAGATTCTGTACGTTCTCCCCGTATCTGCGTGGGGTTTCTCGGGGTGCTCCAGTTTCCTCCCACAGTCTGAAAGATATGTGGGTTAGGTTAATTGGCCATGCTAAATTGTCCCTTAATGTTGGGGTAAATACATGAGGTTACAGGAATAGGGCCTGGTTGGAATTGTTGTCAGTGTAGACTCGATGGGCCAAATGGCCTCTTTCTGCACTTTAGGGATTCTATTCTATGATGGAACTCTCGCATCTCTGTTGAAGTGTAGTGCCCGGAACTAGATGCCAATCTTCAATCATGTACCTCAGTGCAGAACCCCAGCCCATCTTGTGACTCAGAACGGTGTCAGCTAGCCCCTGTATTCACCCAAACTGCCTGCACAGACTGTGCACAGTTCCCCTTTCAGAATTCCCTGCTGTACCTGCCAGCGCTTTCACGATCTGCTCCGTCTTCCACTCCCAGGGCTGATCGTACTCTGTTGTAGGGCGCCCGTCGTGCTCTGGCAGGCAGCTATCGACGGGCCGCTGGTTTCCTGCCTTCTCCAGGACAGCGTTCCCGAGAGCCTCCTGCTTGGCCCCCATTTCCCCCGACTCGTAGGGACTGTCGTACAGCAAGGACTGCTTCCCGAGAGGGTCCTTCGATCCTCGCCTTCGGATTTCTGAATTTGAGGGAGGGGGCAAGGTTGGAGGGAGAGAAAAGAAACAAGTCAACTCATCTACCAACTGGGAATTACACCTGATTTTACAGCTTCCCTGATATATTAAATTTTAATAAATGTTAAAATTTATTTAACATTTATTTTAAATAAATGATCAGTTTCTCACTATCAGGTAGTGTCACAGAGGTTTACAACATGGAAACAGGCCCTTCGGCCCAACTTGTCCATTCTGCCCTTTTTTTTAAAACCCCTAAGCTAGTTCAATTGCCCGTGTTTGGCCCATATCTCCTCTACACCCATCTTACTATCTAAATGCTTTTTAAAAGACAAAATTGTACCCACCTCTACTACTGCCTCTGGCAGCTTGTTCCAGACACTGTGTGAAAAAATTGCTCACTCTGGACACTTTTGTATTTCTCCTCTCTCATCTTAAACCAATGCCCTCTAGTTTTAGACTCCCCTACCTTTGGGAAAAGATATTGACTATCTCGCTGATCTGTGCCCCTCATTATTTTATAGATCTCTGTAAGATCACCCCTCAGCCTCCTACACTCCAGAGGGAAAAAGTCCCAGTCTATCCAGCCTCTCCTTATAGCTCAATCCATCAAGTCCCGGAACCATCCTAGTAAATCTTTTCTGCACTCTTTCTAGTTTAATAATATCCTTTCTATAATAGGGTGACCAGAACTGTACACAGTATTCCAAGTGTGACTTTACCAATGTCTTGTACAACTTCAACAAGACGTCCCAACTCCTGCATTCAACGTTTTGACCAATGAAACCAAGCATGCCGAATGTCTTCTTCACCACTCTGTCCACCTGTGACTCCACTTTCAAGGAGCTGTGAACCTGTACCCCGAGATCTCTTTGTTCTATAACTCTAACACCCTACCATTAACTGAGTAAGTCCTGCCCTGGTTCGATTGACCAAAATGCATTACCTCACATTTATCTAATTTTGGAAAAGAGTGGATTGAATTCATGCTTCTGTTAAGAAAGAAATTGGTGAAGGGGACTTGTCACAAGCACGTTAAAACTTTCCTCCAAGAATAAGGCAGGCAGGAATTTCAGCCAGTGTTCTAGAGAGAGCTTCCATTCCTCAAATGGTTACGAGAACTCTCAACCCAGGTGTGGAAAATACACTTTTGTAGTTTTGGATGGCAATTTGATTGATAGTAGTCCCCTACTTAAGATATAAGCACTACTGAGATGCATTGTCCAAGCTGTAACTGTAACTGCCACTTTGGAGAAGCAGGGGAGGATGGTAAGGTAAGTATTGTTGGTGCCACATTGGTCCAGGCAAGAAGAGAATATTCCATCACACTCCTGACTTGTGTCCTTGTCAATGGCTGACAGGCTTTGGGGAATCAGGAGGTGAGTTACTCTCCACAGGATTCCCAGCCTCTGACCTGCTCTGATAGCCACAGTATTTATATGGCTGGGTCCAGTTCAGTTTCTGGCCAATGGATCCCCCAGAGTGTTGATAGTTGTGGGGGGGGGGGCGGGAATCAGTGATGGTCAATGGTAATCCCAGGATGTTGATAGTTGGTGGGGGGGTGGGGGTGGGGGGTGGAATTCAGCGATGGTAATGCCATTAAATGTCAAAGGGCAACAGTTAGATTTTCTCTTGTGGGAGATGAGCATTGCCTGGCACTTGTGTGGCACAAATGTTACTTGTCTCTTGTCAGCCCAAACCTGGATACTGTCCAGGTTTTGCTGTGTTTGAACATGGACTGCTTCAGTATCTGAGGAATCGCAAATGATGCTAAATATTGTGCAATCTTTGGTGAACATCCCCACTTCTGGCCTTATGGCAGTGGGAAGCTCATTGATGAAGTGGTTGAAGATGGTTGGGCCTCGGTCACTATCCCTGAGGGACCCCTGCAGTGATGGCTTTGAGCTGAGATGATTGACTTTCAACCATCTTCCAGGTATGTACCAGGTATGACTCCAACCAGCAGTGCGGTGCTCCCTCGGCACCGACCCTCCCGCACTGCGGCGCTCCCTCGGCACCGACCGTCCCGCAGTGCGGCGCTCCCTCGGCACCGACCGTCCCGCAGTGCGGCGCTCCCTCGGCACCGACCGTCCCGCAGTGCGGCGCTCCCTCGGCACCGACCGTCCCGCAGTGCGGCGCTCCCTCGGCACCGACCGTCCCGCAGTGCGGCGCTCCCTCGGCACCGACCGTCCCGCAGTGCGGCGCTCCCTCGGCACCGACCCTCCCGCAGTGCGGCGCTCCCTCGGCACCGACCCTCCCGCAGTGCGGCGCTCCCTCGGCACCGACCCTCCCGCAGTGCGGCGCTCCCTCGGCACCGACCCTCCCACAGTGCGGCGCTCCCTCGGCACCGACCCTCCGACAATGCAGCACTCCCTCTGAGGGTGCAGCACTGGGAGCTCATTGTGACTGCCAGCTAGCACTGGGCACACACAAGTTTCTGGAAATGGCAGCTGAAGCTACATCGTTCTGACTCCCAAGATGAGGAACAGAGATGTGGTGAACCTGCCTTTCCCTCAAGGCTTGAGAGTTTGCAGATCAGGTGATCTGCCTTATATAAAACTGGATGGCTTTTAAAATCAACTCCATTGGAATAAACTAGGAGGTTTTGTTTTTCATCTGCTGAGCAATGCAGGAAGCCGCCAGAACTTAGTCTGCTAAGCTCATGGTTTCTGTCTGAGATGAACTCTGGGGACCTGCAGCATCACACGCAGCTGTCACGCAACCCGCTTCAGGGAGCACATTGGGAAGCTGTGCCTTCACTGGGACTTTTTAAACATCAAATCATTGTACACAGGAAGTGCACAACTGACTAAACAGCTTTAGCAGGGTTGGTCTATGGGAACATGACTGAAATTATGTCTTGGCGGGGGTGGGAGGGTGGGGGTAGGGAGGAGTATGACTGTACATCAGGCAACAAGCAATGGAAAATGGGCAGGAATATCCTATGTATTAAAAATGGGAGTGAGAAGTCTCACAACAACAGGTTTAAGTGTCCAAAGATGTGTAGGTTAGGTGGATTGGCCATGGTTAATTGTCCTTTTGTATCCCAGGTTGTGTAGGTTGGAGCGATTAGGAGGGTAAATGTGTGGGGACAGGGCGTGGGGTGGGGTTGTGGATCGATGACTGAATGGCCTCATTCTGCACTGCAGGATTTCAATGCAACAATAATAAATCGAATCCAATAAACACAATCTTGCTCCTGAGCAGGTATTTGGGATCTCGATCTAAGGTCTCTTAGATCTAAGGACCGCTGGGGTCTTTTAGAAGACTTCTGGATGAGTATATGGGATCCAATGGGATTGGGGGTTATAGATAGGTCTATGGCTGGGTAGGTTTTTGATGTGTTCGGCACAACTTGTGGGCCGAAGGGCCTGTTTGTGCTGTAGTGTTCTATGTTCTATGTCTCACCCAAGGAGTGCCGTCCAGCTCTGACAAGCAGCAATCCTTCCGTACTGCACCAGAGTTTTAGGTGGGATTGAGTGCTCAAATCAAGACAAGGGGCTCAATTCCACAACCTTCCAGTCAGAGGCAAGCTGGACGGACATGGTTCGGTGAAAGGGCCCACAGTGGGAAGCCCCCTTTCAGCAGTGAAATGGTTAACCCCGCGTTCTCGGAAACCTGTCGCCTTTCTGAAGATTTCCAAAAGTGGATGTGTTGTATTGTTTCCAGGGTGCAGTTTCCTCAGCCTGTTTCCTCCCTCTCTCTCCTGCTTCCTCTCTGGGCCGAGGGTGCCACATTCGTACAGAGGAGAGGAAGTCCTCGCTTGTAGCAATGGGTTTGTTGCTGTTAGCCGGTGTCGCCCCTACTCCAGCACAGCTCAGGAAGCAGCGCGGTGACAAAATAACCCTGCGGCCACAGTCCACCGCTTCACAATTGTATACAAGCAGAGATACATGGGTGGCTGATGACTGAGGGGGAAAGAAAATCTAGCCATTACTGAGGCCTTCCAGAGCAAGGAAGCAATGGTCTTCATTCCTGCTCCATATTGAGTTCAGTGAGAATAACAGAAGCAATTCCACAATGGCCTTTAATCCTCTCTATAAACGGTATGCTCTGTCTGTTTAGCTCACAAAAAACAAAACTTTTCACTGTATTCCAATGCATGTGACAATAATAAATCAAATCAACATCAGTGACAGTATCACTATGATGGCACAGTGGTTAGCACTGCTGCCTCACAACGCCAGCGATCTAGGTTCAATTTCTGGCTTGGTCACTGTCTGTGTGTAGTGTGCATGTTCTCCCTGTGTCTGCATGGGTTTCCATTGGGTGCTCCAGTTTTCTCCCACAGTTCGAAACACGTGATGTGATTAGAATGCATTGGTCTGCTAAATTCTCCCTCACTGTACCTGGAGTGTGGCGACTAGGGGGATTTTTGCAGTAACTCCATTGCAGTGTTAATGTAAGCCAACATATAATACTTATAAAAAACTTTTGAAAATTTTAATCCTCTCACAGTGGGTTAACACTGCTGCCTCACAGTGCCAGAGACTTGAATTCAATTCCTGGCTTGTGTCATTGTCTATGTGGAGTTTGCATGTTCTCCCCATGTCTACACGAGTGCTCCGGTTTCCTACCACAGTCTGAAAGACGTGGTCGTTAGGATGCATTGGCCATGCTAAGTTTTCCCTCAGTGTACCCAAATAACACTGGAGTGTGCCGACTAGGGGGATTTTCACAGTAACTTCATTGCATGGTTAATATGAATCTACATATGACACTAATAAATAAACTTAAAACTGTTGGCACAGGGCATCACAGCATTGCTGGAGATGCTGGGTTTTTAGATAAGACATTAAATCCAGGCTCTGTCTATCTCTTCAGGTGGAGGTCAGAGATTAACGGAACTGCTTTGACGGAGAAGGTAGGTTCCTGATTAATAAGGGAATAGGGGTTACGGGGAAAGGCAGAGAATAGGGATGAGAAAAATATCACCCATGATTGAATGATGGAGCAAACTCGATGGGCCGAGTGGCCTCATTCTGCTCTGAATGTCTTATGGCATGAGGAATGTAAAGTAAAGGCTTGAACATTGGTTTGCTCACAAATCAGCCACAATCTTACTGAGATGGCAGTACAGGCTCAAGGCGTTAAAATGACCTACTTTACAAGTTGTGCTGTTGGCCTGTACCTGTATCGAGGGAGGGATTGTTGCGTTGTTGGATGAAACATTAAATGGAGGTTCCATCCACCCATCTCGCATGGACATGAAAGATCTCACGGTCACTGTTTCAAGTGGCACAGAGGAGTCCTCGCTGGTCTTCTGGGTCACCTTTCACCCCTCCCTTCTATGAAACCGGGACATTGCACGATCGTGATTGTAAATCTTCACCTTTCCACTGCTAGTTTGCTGCAGATGCTAGCATTACGCAGTTCGCACGGGGTTAACATTATTTAAAGGTAAGTTTCAGAAAACTCTGTTCCATAAATATCAACGGCCAGGAACTCAGCACAAACAACAGGCAGAGACCGCATTAATAAAGAGAACAAAATCTTTTATTCTGGCCTTCCGCTGCCTGCCTGCTCACTTCCTGACATTCTCTTCAGCTGGAGAATTATTAACCTTTTTTAGGGAGTACCGATGATATCCAAGTTCCGCACGCATGAAGACGGCCTCAACTGGGATCTTGGTTCATATCACACTATTTGTAACCCCCTCCACTCCCCACCATTTGGCCTGGGCAAAATCCTACTAATTGCCCTGGGTTGAGACAATTCATGCCTCTTTAACCTGTGATATTGCTCTCTCAGCGCGCACTGTCTGCACCTGTAAAGACTTGATCATCTGTAAAGACCTCCCATTCCAACCGTCATCCTGCAATTGTGTCTTGGCCTCTATACGCTTGTGTCTATGAACCCAACTCTCTCCATTGTCATCTGATGAAGGAGCAGCGCTCTGAAAGCACGTGATTCCAAATAAACCTGTTGGATATGGAGTTGCCGGTGTTGGACTGTGGTAAACACCGTAAGTCTCGGCTTTAACCTGATCGTAGAAACATAGAGGTTTGCAGCATGAAAACAGGCCCCTCGGCCAAACTTATCCACACAGCCCTTTTTTTAAAGCCTCTAAGCTCGTCTTAAGCTCCTAAGCTAGTTGTGTTGTGAGATTTCTCACTGTGCCCACCCCAGTCCAACACAGGCATTTCCACATCAGGGTATACAGAGGCCCGGCTCCTGAGATTTACTGAGCCTTCCTTTCTTATTTCTTCTTAGCTCTGGCTACTTCTTTCCCCACCTGGGGACACTAAATCTCACAGGGATTTACACTGGTGACACAGGTCCTGACAGCACGCTAATACCTCTCTTCACTGGTCGCCTTCTTCACATCTGAGCCTGAACAGCGAATCCAAGTGTGGCTTCTGCTGTCAGGAACCTAATCCTATACCCAGCCCCCCAACGATGTCCACGCACACGCATTTCCAACTGAAAGTAATGTACCAACTTATATTTATACAGCACCTCTAATGTAGTAAAACCCATCTGGTTCTTCCATTAGAGAAGAAAAGCTGCCATCCTTACCCAGTCTGGCCTACATGTGACTACGAAGTCACAGCAATGTGGTTGACTCTCAACTGCTCCTCCATGGGCAACTAGGGGTGGGCAATAAATGCTGGCCCAGCCAGCAATGCCCATGTCCCAAAATTCCCCACAGGGAAGGGGATTTACAGAGTAACTTCACTGCAGTAGAAGAATCATAGAATCATAGGCTCTCTACAGTGCAGAAGGAAGCCATTTGGCCCACTGAGTCTGCACCAACACCACCCAGGTCCCATCCCCACTTAGCTACCCTGCTGATGTCTCTAACTTATCACATCTCGGGACACAAAGGGTTCATTTAGCATGCCCAATCAACCTAACCTGCATATCTTTGGACTGTGGAAGGAAACCGGAGCACCCAGAGGAAACCCACGCAGACACTGCACAGAATGTGCAGACTCCACACAGACAATGACCCGAGTCAGGAATTAAACCCGGGTCCCTTGCGCCGTGAGGCAGCAGTGCTAACCACTGTGCCATCGTGCCGCAGTAACTAGGCCACCGTAAGCCTACTTGTGACTAATAATAAACTTTATTTTGAAGGGGCAGCAGATTTAGTTGGGGAGGAACTTCTTCACCCAAAGGGATTGTGAATCTGTGAAATTCCCTGCCCAGTTGAGGCTACCTCATTGAATGTTTTTAAGGCAAGGACAGACATGATTTTTGAACAGTAAAGGAATTAGGGGAAGCGGGTGGGTAAGAGGAGCTGAGTCCACGAAAACATCAGCCATTATCTTATTAAATGGCAGAGCAGGCTCGAAGGGTCAGATGGCCCACTCCTACTCCTAGTTCTGATGCTTTTATGATTATAACGAATGGCGGAGCAGGAGCGAAGGGCCGAATGGCCTCCTCCTGCTTCTAGTTTCTATGTCATTAAACAATCTTTGACAGTGAGAAGGAGATATTTGAGCAGGTGACCAAAAGATAGATATTGCGGTAGGTTTTAAGGAGCGTCTTAGAGGAATAGAGGCAGAGAGGTTTCGGGAGGGGCTTCCAGAGCTGAAGGTTTGGGTTGCTGAAGGTATGATCCCCAGTATTTCCTCCCACAGTCCAAATATGTGCGAATTAGGCTGATTGGCCATGCTAAGTTGACACTAGTGTCAGGGGATTGACAGAGTGGATGAGTGGGGTTGCAAAAATAAGGCTTGGGTGGGATTGTGGTCGGTGCAGACTCACTCGGTCGAGTGGCCTCCTTCTGCATCATAGGGATTCTTCCAGGATGGTACAGTGGCACAGTGGGTTAGCACTGCTGCCTCACAGCACCAGGAACCCGGGTTCGATTCTTGGCGTGGGTCACTGTCTGTGTGGAGTTTGCACATTCTCCCTGTGTCTGTGTGGGTTTCCTCTGGGTGCTCCAGTGTCCTCTCAGTCTGAAAGACATGCCTGTTAGGATGAATTGACCACGCTAAGTTGCCCATTAGCATCCAAAGATGTGCAGGCTCGGTGGATTGGCCATGCTAGATTGCTCCTTAGCATCCAAAGGTGTGTTTGGTTAGGTGGATTAGCAATGCTAAATTGCCCCTTGGTGTCTAAAGGTGTGCAGGATAGGAGGATTAACCATACTAAATTGCACCTTAGTATCCAAAGATGTGCAGGTTAGGGTGGATTGGCTGTGCTAAACTGTCCCTTAGTGTCCAAAGATGTGCAGATTAGTGGATTGGCCATGCTAGATTGCCCCTTAGTGTCCAAAAGTTTGTGGGTTAGGTGGATTAACTATGCTAAATTGCTCCTTGGTGTCTAAATGTGTGTGAGTTAGGGGAATTAGCCATACTAAATTGTCCCTTAGTGTCCAAAGATGTGCAGGTTAGGTGGATTGGCCATGCTAAATTGCTCCTTAATGTCCAAAGATGTATGGGTTAGGTGGATTGGCCACACTAAATTGCCCTTAGTGTCAGGGGGAACTAGCTAGGTTAAATGCATAGGGTTGTGGGAATAGGGGTCTGGGTGGGCCGAATGGCCTCCTTCTGCACTGTAGGGATTCTATGAACACACAGCTAACTCGGATTTGGACACTTATCTCCATGTGGCTGTTACAAGCACAGATGATAATTTTACATACGTGGGATTTGGATAAATATTTGAAAAGAAAGACTATAAAGTACAGGAAGAGGGATCAGGGAGTTTCAGATAAAAACAGCAGATCTAATTAGGGAATCAGCAGATGGGAGGAAGCAGTGACTGCAAAGTCAAGAAAAAGAGATGTATAATTTATAATAGTATATCTGTCTGAAAGATTTCAAAGGCTTTCAAACGTAATGGGTGAAATGAGTTCATCCTGTGCTGTTACTCCTATAAGTTGACCGCAGGATGTTCTTAGTCGCAGTAATGGGACTTTGTGGTTATAAGAGATACAGATTCTCACTGGCACCATATGTGGATAGGAACACACCCTGTGTCACACGGTACAAAGCTCCTCACATTGTTAAATAACACATCACTCTTTGAGTTGGTTAACAATTGATAAAGGATGTTAAAGCATAAGGGGTTTGTCTTAATGGATGAGTTATCCGGAGGCCTGGATGAATGATCCAGAGACATAAGAGTTCAAATCCCACCCCGGCAGCAGGCAATATGATTTCAATTAATTAAATAAATCTGGAATAAAAAACTAGTCCTTGTGAAGGTGCACCGTCGTTGGCATTCTTTCTGGTTGTATCACAGTTTGGTATAAGTTCTGCTCTTCCCAAGACTGCAAGAGACTCCTCGCATAGAAACACAGAAAGTGGAGGCCATTCAGCCCTTCAAGCCTGCTCTGCCATCCATCATGATAATGGCTGATTGTCCAACTCAACAACCTAATCCTGCTTTCTCCCCATAAACTTTGAAAAGGGTCGTGAATGTAGCCCAGTCCATCACGCAAACCAGCCTCCCATCCTTTGAATTCCCACTTCCCACTGACTTAGAAAATGCAGCCAGCATAATTAAGGACCCAACGCACCATCTTCTTCCATTGGAAAAATGATACAAAAGCCTGAGTTCAGGTACGAACTGACTCCAGAACAGCTTCTTCCCTGCTGCCATCAGACTTTTGAATGGACCTACCTCGCATTAAGTTGATCTTTCTCTACACCCCTCGCTGTGACTGTAACATTACATTCTGCACTCTCTCCTTTCCTTCTTTGTGAATGGTATGCTTTGTCTGTAGAACATGCAAGAAACAATACTTCTCACTGTATCCCAATACATGTGACAATAATAAATCAAACCTTTGTACTCTATGAACAATACGCTTTGTCTGTATAGCACGCAAGAAACAATATGTTTCACAGTATCCCAATCCATGTGACAATAATAAATCAAATCAAAATTGGAGAACATGAAACTCGTGGATTGTGGGAACAGTCAATCTGGGCTCGCCATTCTCCTTTAGGGAAGGAAATCTGCCATCCTTGCCCTGTCGAGCCTACATGTGACTCTGGATCAGCAACAACATGGTTAACTCTTAACTACCCTCTGAAATGGACAAATTAGCCACTCAGTTGCACCCAGAGGCTCAATGAAAAACACTACAGCAGAGGAACAGGTCCTTCGGCCCACCAAGCCTGCGCCAACACATGGCATAGACCTTTAGCCTCTTTGCAGTCCATATCCCACAAATCACAGCCCATTCATGTATTGGTCAAGATGCCTCTTGCTTGAGCTTAAGGGCAATTAGGGAGGGGCAGTAAATGCCAACCCTTGCCAGAGACACTCTCACTCTGTGGATGAAGAAAAAAAATTGGATGTTGTACAGAATTTAATGTCCCTCTCTCCAGCCTCCCTGAGCAGCTTCTGACCAATGGTTGTCTCAACACATTTGCGCAGCTCCTGAATTTCATAGAATCCATAAGACATAGGAGCAGAATGAGGCCACTCAGCCCATGGAGTTTGCTCCGCCATTCAATCATGGCTGATATTTTTCTCATCCCCATTCTCCTGCCTTTTCCCCATAACCCCGATCCCCTCATTAATTGTGAATCTATCATAGAATCATAGCTTACCTAAAGCGTAAAAGGAGGCCATTCGCCCCATTGTGCAAGTACCACAACAGTTTCACCTAAGTCATATCCCCGTAACCCCACATTTTCACCCTGGCCAATCTCCCTGATACTAAGAGACAATTTAACATGCCCAATCCCCCTAATTCACATATCTTTGGACACTAAGGGGCAAATTAGCATTGCCAATCTACCGAACCTGCACATCTTTGGACATTAAGAAGCAATTTAACATAGTCAATCCACCTAATCTAAACATCTGTGGGCAGTAAGGGGCAATTTAAAATGGCCAATCCACCTAACCCCCACATGTTTGGATACTAAAGGCCAATTTAGCAAGGCCATCCACCTAACCTACACATCTTTGGACACTAAGGGACAATTTAGCACAGCCATTCCACCTAACCAGCACATCTTTCAGACTGAGAGAGGAAACCCACGCAGACACAGGGAGAACATGCAAACTCGACACAGACAGTGACCTAAGGCTGGGAATCAAACCGGGGTCCCAGGTACTGTGAGGGAGCATGCTAACCCACGGTGCCATGTTTGTTAAAACGCTCTGTAAATGTTGAGTGTTGTTGAATATGAGTTGAGTATTATTAAATTGTGAGGATCGTGGAACAGTGATGTCGATGACAGATTATGACAGAATGGTTACAGATGAGCTAGCTTGGGTGAGCAATGAATATATCTGTTGGCACCAAATGTTAGACAGATATTAACCCAGACAGCCAACTGCAACTACAGATTTAAGGGACAAAAGATTGGGAATTTTAAAGTACCGTAGCTTAGAAACGGTTCAAAACATATAAAGAATTACTTTAAATTTAGGAGAATATCATGTGAGTTATGAGGAAAGAGCAGAGCAGTGAGATTAATTAGATATCTCTTTTAAACAGTTTAAAGTCTACTGTCATTTGTGTCACAAGTAGGCTTACATCAATGCTGCAATGAAGTTAGGGAAATTTCATTGCAATGTTAATGTAAGCCTTACTGGTGACACAAATAAATAAACTTTACTTCTACTTTACTTTTAGTCACTGCACTCCGATGCCTGTTTGGGTACACCAAGGAACAATTTAGCGCAGCCAATGCACCCTAACGAGCACGTCTTTTAGACTGGGAGAAAACCAGAGCATCTGGAGGAACCCACGCAGAAACAGGGAGAACGTGCAGACTCCGCACAGACAGTGACTGTAATTAACATTGTAATTACTCTCATTAATCCCCAGATTCGGGATGGCTAAAATCAGAGTCCTGGCGGATGACAGATGAAGCCAGTTTGCCTTCCTGTGAGAGTGAAGCTCATACAGCGTGTTAGCGCTGCTGCCTCACAGCACCAGACACCCGAGTTCAGTTCCAGCCTTGGGTCACTGTGTGTGTGGAGTCTGCACGTTCTCCCCGTCTCTGCATGGATTTTCTCCAGGTGCTCCAATTTCCTCCCAGAGTCTAAAAGATGTGCTGGTTCGGGAGATTGGCCTTGTTAAATTGTCTCTTAGTCACGAAGATGTGCGGATTAGGTGGATTGGCCATACTAAATTGTCCCTTAGTGTCCAAAGATGTGTGGGTTAGGGTGGATTGACCATGCTAAATTGTCCCTTAGTGTCCAAAGATGTGCAGGTTAGGGTGGATTGACCATGCTAAATTGTCCCTTAGTGTCCAAAGATGTGTAGGTTAGGGGGGATTGGCCGTGCTAAATTGTCCCTTAGTGTCCAAAGATGTGTAGGTTAGGTGGATTGACCATGCTAAATTGCCTCTTAGTGTCCAAAGGCACAGACTGATGAAACTGCCACGCTACGGAGCGTCGGAGGGCTGCTGGTTCCCTGCAGAACTTATGTGCTAACAAGAGCTTACACTCTCAGGAGAAGAGGGCAGAGGTATACCGAGAAGAGGAAAACGAGAAATGAAATATTTATTCTGCCCCAGGATGTCAAAAACTGTCACCTACAATGAATCTGCAGGCTTTTAAGATCTAATGGTACCTTTTCCTCATCACTCCACCTTAGCTTACTTCATCTCTACTCACAATATATTGAACCAGGTCCCCGGCGCTGTAAAACAGCACTGTTCCACCGTGCAGCCCATTGTGCCACCACGCCACCCATCATAGGAACAGTTACGATGGTTCAAATGGTTGTGTGTTGTTCGGTAAGTTTCAAGGCTGCAGCAGCCATTTTGGACATTGCAGGGTCGCAAAAGTGCTGGAATAATCAGTCAATTTATTTTTTGGTCGAGGGAGGTGAATGGACAGGCCGTGAGAAGCAGCCTCTGCTCTTCAGAATGTGAAACGGGGGGCTGGTTAGGCAGCACGGTGGCACAGTGGGTTAGCATTGCTGCCTCACAGTAAGAAGTCTCACAACACCAGGTTCAAGTCCAACCAGTTTATTTAATAGTAATCCCACAAGCTTTTGGAAACGGTGTTTCTTTGTCAGGTGCGTGGAAGGTTCTGACCAGAGAACACACCTGGCAAAGGAACGCCGTTTCCGAAAGCTTGTGGGATTACTATCAAATAAACTGGTTGGACTTAAACCTGGCGTTGTGAGACTTCTTACTGTGTTTACCTCAGTCCAACGCCGGCATCTCTACATCATGACTATCATCAACGCCTCACAGCACCAGGGACCCCGGGTTTGATTCCCGGCTTGGGTCACAGTTTGACTGGAATCTGCACGTTCTCTCCCCTTTTCTGCATGGTTTCCCTCCCATATTCTGAAAGATATGCTGGCTTGGTACGTGGACCTGAACAGATGAAGGACTGCGGCAAGTAGGAGAATTTCACAGCAACTTCGCTGCAGTGTTAATGGAAGTCTTACTTGTCACCAATAAATAACCTGTAATATCCACGTCGACCAGTAAGCACCTTGGGCTTAATATTTACCCAGAGACCAACGTCTGCTGAAACACAGCATTCCCTCAACCCAGCTGCTCAGCAACAGCCTCTCCTTCAACCTTAGTTCCTACAGCAGGATTCAAAATTAAAACCTTCTGACCCACAGACCAAAGTGCCATCTGCAGAGACGTGCTATAAAACTCAATGGAAGTTTAGTTTTACACAAACTCAGCAAGAACATTTATGTCACGTAAAGACGATGCACACTACACATATTAGTTACTGAATCATAGATTCCTCCAGTGCAGGAGGCCATTCAGCCCATCGAGTCTGTACCAACCACAATCCCATCCAGTCCCTATCCCCATAACCCCATGCATTTACCTTGCTAATCCTCTGACACTTAGCGGCAATTTAGCATGGCCAATCCACCTAACCTGCACATCTTTGGACTCTGAGGGGCAATTTAACACAGCCAATCCACCTAACCTGCACATCTTTGGACTCTGAGGGGCAATTTAACACAGCCAATCCACCTAACCTGCACATCTTTTGGACTGTGGGAGGGAAGCCACACAGACACTTGGAGAGCGTGCAGACTCCACACAGACAGTGACCCAAGCCAGGAATCGAACCCAGGCTCCTGGCACTGTAAGCTACATGCAGTAAGAGGTTTGCGACATTAAAAAGTGGAATAAAGAGGATGAGGAACACCAGTGAGCAGATAAGAATTTCTCTTTGTGTTTTTGAGAGTGTGACAATGGATATGAATGTAATTTCCTTCAAGTGGTCTCTCCACAAATGCAGAGTAGGGTGTGAGGAGGGATGTTAAATGGGACAATTGCCCGCAGAGTGAGCTGTACAGTAAATTCTGCATCTGATTCACTGCAGCTAGGTTCAGAAGTCACAACCTCAAAGGTCAGCACTGACCTTGTTCCTTCCCCATCCCCTGGCGTCCCTTATCTCTCCCTCACACGAGGGCAGGAAAAAACTTGCCGCCTTCCGCCAGCGAGGCGTCACTTTCTGAAAACCACCCCTGACCCGGTCACAGGAACTGGGCTGCGAGGAAGGGAATGCTTAAAGGCTTGTACTGGTGCCAGCTTTCTGTGCTTTGTCTCATCAACACGGCATCCTCCCTCCTCTCTTCTAGTTGGTGGGACTACAGTACAAAATTACAATGCTCTGTTCGTACCAAGGACTGGGCGGGTGCCATATCCCAGATGCTGCAATTTAATCCTGCTGTGAGCTTTAAGGATTGTCCTCGAATTATAGAATGCCGACAGTGCAGAAGGAGGCCATTTGGTCCATCAAGTCTGCACCAACCCAATCACACCCAGCCCCTATCCCCCTAAGCCCCTTGTATTTACCCTCGCTCGTCCCCCTTACACTCAGTGACAATTTAGCAATCAACCTAACCCACACATCTTTGGACATGAAGGGACAATTTAGCATGGCCAATCCATCTAACCTGCACATCTTTGGACTGTGAGAGGAAACTGGAGTACCCGGAGGAAACTCACACAGACACAGGGGAGGGGAGTACATGCAGATTCTGCGCAGACAGTGACTCAACCTGGGAATCAAATCCGGGTCCACTGGCGCTGTAAGGCAGCAGTGCTAACCACTGTGCCACCATGCCGTCTTCTTTTAGAATTGAGAAATGAAGGGTTTTGTTCCAGGATGCACTGTGAGAAGAGACGAAGCAAAATAAGGTGGAGTGATTAGGAAAAGGTACAACTAGATTTAAAAAACCTGCAGATTCGTTGTAAATGACAATTTTGACATCCTGGGGCAGAATAGAAATTTGGTTTTTGTTTTCCTCTTCTCGGTTTACCTCTGACTTCTTCTCCTGAGTGCAAGGTCTTCTTAGCACATAACTTCCACGGGCAACCAGCAGCCCTTCAACACGTCATAGCGTGGCAGTTTCACCAGTCCGTACCAGCAAGCTCCCCTCTCACAGGAAGGCAAACTGGCTTCACCTGCTATCCATCTGGGACCCTGATTTTAACCATCCCAAATCCAGGGATTAATGAGAGTAATTGCAACACCTCCAATGTCCAATCCATCATGCGAACCAGCCTCCCATCCATTGACTCTGTCTACACTTCCCGCTGCCTCGGGAAAAGCAGCCGGCATAAGGAACAACCCCACGCACCCCAGATAGACATTCTCTCTTCCACCCTCTTCTGTCAGGAAAAGAAACAAAAGTCTGAGATCACGTACCAACCAACTCAAGAACAGCTTCTTCCCTGTTGCCATCAGACTTTTGAATGGAACTACTTTGCATTAAGCTGGTCTTTCTCTACACCCCTCGCTGTGACTGTAACACTACATTCTGCACTCTCTCCTTTCCTTCTCTATGAATGGTAGCTTTGTCTGTATAAGGAGAGACAATGGTTGAATAGTATTATCGCTGGATTATTAATCCAAAAATTCAGCTAATGTTCTGGGGACCCGGTTCAAATCCTGCCATGGCAAATGGTGGAATTTGAATTCAGTAAAAAATATCTGGAATTAAGAATCTACTGATGACTGTGAAACCCATTGTCAATTGTTAGACAAACCCATGGGGTTCACTAATGGCGTTTAGAGAAGGAAATCTGCCATCCTTACCCGGTCCAGCCTACCTGTGACTCCAGAGCCACAGCAATGTGGTTGAATCTCAGCTACACCTCCAAGGGCAACCAGGGATGGGCAATAAATGCTAGCCCAGCCAATAACGCCCACGTCCCACAAATGAACAAAAAAAAAGCCACAAGAAACAATACTTTTCACTGTATCCTGAAAAAATGCGACAATAATAAATCAAATCTATGTACTCTATGAATGGTATGCTTTGTCTGTACAGCACGCAAGAAACAATACTTTTCACAGTATCCCAATACACGTGTCAATGATAAATCGAACTAAATCAATGCTGTGGGTCAGAAGGTTAGAGGCTAATGCTGGTGCATGTCTGTTTGTGCATAGCAGGCTGGTCAATGGGTACAGTTCACAGGGAGAGCCAATGAATGAAACTGCAGAAAGGAGGGAAAATCTGTGGGTTTTTTTGGAAGCAGCAATAAAAAGCAGGCATTAGCATTGATGAAAAAAAAAGACCCACTGATTGGAGGGGCAATGCAGGGTCCCACTAAGTGGAAGGCTGCCGCATTAACCCTCCCACTCGAATGGAGTTCCTAATTTTAGAAGGGAGGGAAAAACAGGATGGGAAAACTCTTATCAGGCCTCTCTCGGGCAGCTCACCAATGAAAGCAAAAAATAGCATACAATTCCTGTGAGGGCTTAGTGGGCAATTACACAGTGTGAAGAGGTGGCAAGCTGCATAGGCAAGGATGCTTCTGAGTTTGATTCCTGCTCTGTGCCGAGTCAGCTGATCTCAGTAGAGGAGGAGTTGATTCCCACTATTAGTTTCTGCTGGACTGGTTAAGGGGAGAACAGAAAAAGAAAGCAGCCAGGTTCACAAACCCAAATGAAGAAATTTCTCCTCACCCTCAGTCCTTAAATGGTCAAAACCTTATTCTGAGGCACGGGGATTAATTTTAACTCGCCTAAAGTCCATGCCCTTTATAGTCAGGCATTCTGAATGCCTTCTTTCTCACTCCTGCCTCAGAAAGGACAGTGCCTTTAAGAGAGGAGGAGAAGACTAATTTGCAACTCAAAGAATAGGCAGACTCTCAAACTGAAAAAAAATTAAATGCCTCTTTAATACTAAGGCTGTGTCGGATTTCACTGCAGTCAAATTGAAGAAGCTCACCAATGCCTTTACTTTCTCAGGAGACGAAGGAAATTTGGCATGTCTGCTACGACTCTCATCAACTTTTACAGATGCACCATACAAAACATTTTTTCTGGCTGTATCACAGGTTGATATGGCTCCTGCTCTGCCCAAGATCACAACAAGCTACAAAGGGTCATGGACAAACCGCAATCCATCACGCAAACCAGCCTCCCATCCAATGACTCTGTCCACACTTCCAGCTGCCTCACGAAAAGCAGCCAGCATAATCAAGAACCCCATGCACCCTGGACATATCTTTACAAGAGGCAAGCACAAGTTTACACAACTAAAAATTATTGCAATCATAAACGTACTCAAGGCACAAAAACGGGCATTCAGCCCAACAGACCCATGTGGGTGTTTATGCTCCATACAAGCCTCCTCTCCATCCCCTTCATCAATACAGCCTTCTGATCCATTCATCCTCCAGCATGCAACTAACTAGCTTCCCCTTAAACACTGTCACAGTGCTAAAGGACGCAAGGGTTTTTGGTTGCGTTTGCTCCAAAAGTGTAAACTCTCACAGACCTTTTGCAGACCTAAAATTCAACATTAAATAGGATCATATAATCATGCAGTATCGAAGAGGCCCTTTGCCCCATTGAGTCCACAGCAACAGGATGACAAAGTGGCAGAGTGGGTTAACACTGCTGCCTCACAGCACCAGGAACCCAAAATCTTCCATTGTCATTCGTAGCTGGGGCTTTCCAGTGTCGCTGAAAACGAACAGAGCTTTGGCTGGACTGCAATGCCGAGTTTCCCATTCTCGTTCGTAAACGGCTCCCACCACAGACGAGGCCATAGAGTTCCGGCCTCTTGACTCTACGAGTTAAGCTGCCCCCTGGCTTAGTTATCCTACCTGTGATCATCTGCTGTGCGTCATACGGTTCCATGTAGCCGTCGTTCTCCCCCACCCGCTCTGTGTCATTCTGTCCTGTCTCTCGTTTCTTTGCATCATAGGGATCTGCATAATCCTCCACAATGATGACCTGTAAGAGGAAAGAGTTAAGTCAGGTGCCCAATTAATGACTTCATTAACGTGCTAGCCTTCCCTTGGGATGTAATTAATTTTTATTTCTTATTTTTTCTCCCATTTAATCTCCAAATGCATCTACTCCTCATCCCTGCTCAGCTCAAGAACAGAAGACCAGGCCAAGATCACAGACACTCCACAGAACGTGCTCCTGTCTACGTCAATGGAGATAAAGTAGAAAGGGTTGACAGCTTCAGGTTTTCAGGTATCCAGATCACAAACAACCTGTTCTGGTACACACACAGACACACACACCATAGTTAAGAAAGCCCACCAACACCTCTACTTTCTCAGAAGAGTAAGGGAATTTGGCATGTCAGCTACAACTCTCACCAACTCTTATAGATGCCCCATAGAAAGCATTCTTTCTGGTTGTATCACAGCTTGGTATGGGCTCCTGTTCTGCCAAGACCGCAAGGAACTACAAACAGTCATGAATGTAGCCAAATCCATCATGCAAACCAGTTTCCCATCCATTGATTCTATCTATACTCCCCACCTCTTGGCAAAGCAGCCACCATAATTAATGACCCCATATACCTCGGACATTCTCTCTTCCACCTTCTTCTCTCAGGCAAAAAGATACAAAAGTCTGAGGTCACGTCTCAACCAACTCAAGCACAGCTTCTTCTCTGTGCCCATCAGACTTTTGAATGGACTACCTCGCATTAAGTCGACCTCTCTCTCTACATCCTAGCTATGACTGGAACACTACATTCTGCATTCTCTCGTTTCTTTCTCTATGAATGGTATGCTTTGTCTGTATAGTGCGCAAGAAACAATACTTTTCACTGTATCCCAATACACGTGACAATAGTAAAGCAAATCTATGTACTCTATGAATGGTATACTTTGTCTGTACAGTGCACAAGAAATAATATCTTTCACTGTGTCCCAACACATGACAATAATAAATCAAATGAAATCATTTTTTTCCTCCCCTATGTACTCTATGAATGGTATGCTTTGGCTGTATAGTGTGCAAGAACCAATACTTTTCACTGTATATTAATACGTGACAATAATAAATCAAATCAAACTTCAAGAACCGAAAACCAAGCCAGATCACAGATCCTCTATCCCTTTAAGCTGTAAAACATCTAGACTATACTTAATTCTTCCTCTTGGAGGAATCGGTCTCTGTAAGAAGTCAGGAAAGCATCATAGTTTATTTACAAAAGGTAAAGTAAATCCACGACTATAGTGTGCACATACTTGTCTCTATCAGGGACAAATGGTTTTGCAGGCCCAGTCCTGCAGTCCACACTTGTTAAAGGCTCATTGCCTGTTACCACAGGAACTCATACACTACAAGTCTCCACAGGGAGATCAATCAGTGATTCCTCATGGATCTTGTGGAGGTTATCATTGAATTATAGAATCCCTTTGGCTCGGTGGCACAGTGGGTTAGCATTGCTGTCTTATAGTGCCAGGGAACCAGGTTTGATTCCCGGCTTGGGTCACTAACTGTGCAGAGTCTGCACATTCTCCCCGTGTCTGCGGGGATTCCTCTGGGTGCTCTGGTTTCCTCCCACAGTCTGAATGACATGATGGTTAAGGTGCATTGACCCGAACAGGAGCTGGAGTGCGGCGACTAGGGAAATATCACAATAACTTCATTGGCTAACAAACAAACTTTAACTTCATCTGTGGAAGAAAACCGGGTCACCCGTTTTGATGAGTACATGGGATTTAATGGGATTGGGAGTTACAGATAGTTCTATGACCTGGTAGATATAGATATGATCGGCACAACTTGTGGACCGAAGGGCCTGTTTGTGCTGTAGTGTTCTATGTTCTAAACCCACACAGACATGGGGGGAGAATGTGCAAACTCCACACAGACAGTGACCCAAGCTGGGAATCGAACCCGGGTCCATGACGCTGGAAGGCAGCAGTGCTAACTACTCTATCACCGTGCTGCTGAAGCAATTGTAGCATTAAAGTATATTTATTAGTCACAAGTAATGCTTATGTTAACACTGCAATGAAGTTACTGTAAAATTCCTCTAATTACCACACTCCAGTGTCTGTTCAGGTACACTGAGGGAGAACTTAGCACAGCCAACGCACCCAAGCCAGCAAGTCTTTCAGACCGTAGGAGGAAACTGGAGCACCCGAAGGTAACCCACGCAGACACGGAGAGAACATGCAGACGTCACACACACAGTGACCCAAGACAGGAATCAAACCTGGGTCCCTGGTGCTGAAAGGCAACAGTACTAACCCACTGTACCACCTTGCCACTGTCATGTTTAAAACATTAAAATAAACTTTATTTATTTGTCACAAGTAAGGCTTACATTAACACTGCAATGAAGTTACTGTGAAATTATCCTAATCTCCACAGTCTGGTACCTGTTCGGGTCAAAGTACCCCAACCAGCACATCTGTCTGAATGTGGGTGGAAACCCACGCAGATACAGGGGTGAATGTGGAGACTTGGCACAGAGAGTGACCCCAGCCGGGTATCAAACCCAGGTCCCAGATGCTGTGAAGGCAGCTAACCCACCGTGCTACCCCGATTTGATTACATTTCTATAAAAGTACTTCACTGGCTGTGGAGAGCTTTGCAACGTCCTGTGGTTATTAAGAGGCGCTACAGAAATTCATGGCTATCTTTATTACTTACAGCAACTAAGGCCTGCCCATCGAGCTGGAAGCAGAAGGGTTGTCCAGGACATTATTACCCTCTCAACCTGAACCACCAACAAACACAATAAATTATCACTGATTTAAAACCTTTTGTGGGACATTGTTCATGCACAATGTAGCTTCCTGTGTAACATGTCATTGAATTTTTAAAAGTAGTTTATTGCTTGGCTTGCTGAGCCGCTGCACAATGCCAAGGGATTAAACAACCTCCTACCGTATCCTGTTTGGCTTTCCCACTTTCTTCATCCTCTGCTGCATTCGGAATCCTGTTCATTGGATTCTTCCCATTCTTCTCTTGGTTCTCCACCTTGATCAGCCTGTGCTTGGATGAAATGTAGGAGGACCCTGACAGCTTCCCAGGATTCAGTCCCGCTTTGCCAGAATTCTTCCCAGTTAGCTTGCCCAAGTTCAATCCGCTCTTCCCTGGACTCGGCCCCGTTTTCCCAGGTTTCAATCCATTCTTCCCCGTGTTTGCCCCGGTTATTTTTCCAAGATTCAGCCCAGTTTTTCCAGTACTTTGACCGGCCATTTTGCCGGCTTTGGGGTCGGGCGTCTTCCCAGCTTTGGGGTCGGGCGTCTTCCCAGCTTTGGGGTCGGGTTTCCCAGTTTTCAAATCCGCCTTCCTGGCTTTGGGGTCTGCTTTCCCGCTCTTCGCGTCGGCCCTCTCTGACTTGGGGTCCGTCTTCCCAGTTTTCGAATCCGTTTTCCCCGCTTTCAGGTCAGGCTTTGATTCGGTTTTGGCCGGACCCCTCCCTGTAATTTTCCCTGGATTCAAGCCGAGTTTTCCGGAAAAGCTTTGTCCGGATTTACTGGGATTTTGTACCCGTTTCACCAACGGACTTTTGACCGGCTTTCCAATTTCTTCACCATTTCCAGGATCTGTGTTGGAATTTTTGATGTTTTTTCCTGGAATACTGTTTCTGGTTTCCCCGGATCCTTTGGGCGGTTTTCCATTATCTCTCTTTATTGTCAATCCATTTTTTATTAGCCCCGTAGGCTTCTTCCCTTGAATGAGGTTTTTAGTTGACTCCGTTTTCCCTCGTATCAGTGTGCTGCTGGCGGTTTTCCCTTGGGTTCCAGCAGGCTTCCCCTTTGTCCCAGTGTTTACTGCTTTCCCCAGTTTCCCTCGCTCCGGTTCGCCTCTCTCTGCGACCCCTTTCACCTCTCTCCCGGTGCCCCGAGGGTTCACCTCACCCTGGACGGCGCGCCGATTCCTGTTCACTCCCTCGCTGTCCACACCGGCTCGGCTTGTCCCTGTGCCCTCCGGCTTTGGCCGGGTCTTTAGGCTCAGCTGAAAATCCTTGAACCACTTTGCCATAGTGAGGAGCGTTGACGTGAGTTGAACAGGCTTAGGTGCCTATCGAGTGCAGTAACACCAGTCCTGAAGGTCTCTTAAGTCCCAGAATAAATCACAGTGTGGGACAGTCCTTTCGTCTTCACAAAACGTTCGGTCAAAGTCCGTTGCTACATCCAGGATGGTTAGATCAACGTAGTCTCCTTCCAGTTACATTTTCCTCCACTTTGAGCCTTTCAGTCCGATAGCCTCCCTCCTGTCCTCTGAACACCTCTGCCTGTTGCAGACGTGGGCTAGTTCACACAGCTTATTCCTCTCACTAGCCTTCAAACTCCCGCTTCCTGTCATTGTGAGCTTGAGTGATGACAAGTGGGGCCACTTCCACTTCTATGGACACCTGATAATTTAATGGTGGCTAGAGAAAGAGAGAGAGAACAAAAAGCACACGCACATTTTCCATCCACAGCTATTGTGCTCGTTCCTGTTTAAGTGGGGCGCAGTCAGTCATAGGAATGAGTGTTCAAGGCAGGAGTGAAATGAAGCCCCCGTTTTCTTTTCTTTGCTGACACCTCTTTTTTATTAACTTCAAGTACGGTTGTTTGTCTGAGCTATGAATCACCACACTCCTCTGATGTGCTGTTCTACACAGGGATGCAATACAATGAATACCGATTGATATCCCACAACACTTCAAAAACACCCCTCGAAATGCAAGGCTCCACAACCAATGCCCAGTGACAGCAGGAAGCAGGGAAAGAAAGGATTACGAAGACTTGCATTCACACAGTGAGTCATCGCAAAAATCTCTCAAGGTTCTTCACGTACAGCTTGGCAAGTATCACTTGCTCTTGTACAAGTACAAGATGCTGAACTGGAACACGTGGGGTGATCCTTTTTACACCAGTGAGACCATTATTTAAAAATTTGTCGCAGGCTAGACTCTCACTAACTTTTACCGATGCATAATAGAAAGCATTCTCTCTGTCTGTATCACAGCTTGGTATGGGCTCCTGCTCTGACCAACACCACAAGGAACTACAAAAGGGTCGTGAATGTAGCCCAATCCATCACGCAAACTAGCCTCCCATCCATTGACTCTGTCTACACTTACCGCTGTTTCAGGGAAAAGCAGCCGGCATCATCAAGGACCCCCCCACGCACACCCCGGACATTCTCTCTTCCACCTTCTTCCGTCGGGGAAAAAGATACAAAAGTCTGAGGTCACGCACCGACCGACTCAAGAACGGCTTCTTCCCTGCTACCGGCAGACTTTTGAATGAATCTACCTCACATTAAGTAGTCTATACCCTAGCTATGACTGTAACATGACATTCTGCACCCTCTCCTTTCCCTCTCTATGAATGGTATGGTTTCTCTCCACAGTACGCACGAAACAATAGTTTTCACTGCATCCCAATACCTGAAATAATAAATAAATCAAATAATAATAAATCAAATCAAATGAAATCAAAACTGATCTCTTTAGAGTAGATGACTCTTCTGTTTTTCTCAAGAGAGACCAAACACAGCCTGGCAATGCTCTCCGAAAAGTGTATAACCACGTATTTCCTACTGGTATTATCCTACTGAATGTTCTCTGCATCCTCCCCAGTTAAAATACCATTTTATGATATGGAGATCAGAGATGCTCACAGTATTCAAATGTAGTCTAATCAAAGTTTGATACAGGTTTAGAAGAACTTACACACTTTTCAGTTCTAGAACAGGAATGGAAGAGGGCTACTCAGACTCTCAGACGTATGTCCACTTGTCGGAGAATCTACAGCTAAAGGGTCACTGTTTAAAAATAAGGGGCTGCTCACATACGATCGAGATAAGGAGGGTCTTGGGTCTTCGGAACTGTCTTTCTCCAAAGCCAATGGAAGCAGCGTCCTTGCACATTTTTAGCGCAGAGCTAGATGGATTCTTGATGGACAAGGGAGGGGAAAGATTATCCGGGGGGGGGGGTCAGCAGCGTTTGAAGTTACAATCAGATCAACCGGCTCAAGAACAGCTTCTTCCCTGCCGACGTCAGACTTTTGAATGGACCTACCTCACGTTAAGTTGATCTTTCTCTACACCCTAGCTGTGACTATAACACTACAGTCTGCGCTCTCTCCTTTGAATGGTATGCTTTGTCTGTCCAGTGCGCGAGAAACAATACTTTTCTCTGCATATTAATCCACGTGACAATAATAAATCAAATCAAATACTAATCCGTCTACTGCGGATTATAATGGCAATGTAACATGACCAATCCATCTAATCTGCACATCTTTGGACACTAAGGAGCAATTTAACACAGCCAATCCAGCTAATCCGCACATTTTTGGACACCAAGGGTAATTTAGCACGGCCAATCCACCTAACTTGCACATCTTTGGACACTAAGGGACAATTTAGCATGGCCAATCCACCCTAACCTGCACATCTTTGGACACTAAGGGACAATTTAGCACGGCCAAACCACCCTAACCTGCACATCTTTGGAAACTAAGGGACAATTTAGCACGGCCAATCCCCCTAACCTGCACATCTTTGGACACTAAGGGGCAATTTAGCACGGCCAATCCACCCTAACCTGCACATCTTTGGCACTAAGGGCAATTTAGCACGGCCAATCCACCCTACCTCACATCTTTGGACACTAAGGGACAATTTAGCACGGCCAATCCACCCTAACCTGCACATCTTTGGACACTAAGGGACAATTTAGCACGGCCAATCCACCCTAACCTGCACATCTTTGGACACTAAGGGACAATTTAGCACGGCCAAACCACCCTAACCTGCACATCTTTGGAAACTAAGGGACAATTTAGCACGGCCAATCCACCCTAACCTGCACATCTTTGGACACTAAGGGACAATTTAGCACGGCCAATCCACCCTAACCTACACATCTTTGGACACTAAGGGGCATTAGATAGAAGGAAAAGATGGGAACAAGGTGTACTTTATATACTGGGAGATGCCCGCGGCAGTAACAGTGCCAGATACACTAGGTGCCCTCTCCTCCTCCTCTGACTGACTGACTGATGGTCAATGGCACAAGATGGCGGCGGGCGGGCGACGCACGCGCTGGCCCTTCCCGCCTCCCCGGGGGCTGCCGGGTAACGGCCGTGCGGGGCGGAAGTGACCTCCCAGCCGGCAACAACCCGCCAGTGCAAGCCGGCCCGAGCGGGGCGGAAGGCTGGGTTTCCGGTCGCGTGGTGACTTGGAGACTATTTCCGGTCGGACGGGGTGGGTGTGGGGGTGGGGTGATGGCCGTCGAGGGTGAGTGAGGTGTTGTCTCTTTGTGGTTCATGATGTTTCCCACTCTTCCATCTTCTCCCCACTCAGCTGAGCCCAGACTGATCCCCACCAGCCTGACACCATCCTCCAAGCTGATGCCAGGCACCTGCCATCACCAAGTGGCCCCCTGGGCTGCCATGACCACTGATGGGCTGAATGGCCTTGTCCAATGTGGTACAAGACTCAGTTGGCACCATTCCCTCACAGGAAAGACATTGCTATCAGATACCCCCTGTGGGTATCTGTTATTCTATATATAAACCATCCCGAACCCCTCGATTAGATTCCAGTCTGTAACTCACTCCCGGGTATCTTATTCTATATATAAACCACCCTGAACCCCTCGATTAGATTCCAGTCTGTAACTCACTCCCGGGTATCTGTTATTCTATATATAAACCACCCCGAACCCCTCGAAATTCCAGTCTGTAACTCACTCCCGGGTATCTGTTATCTTATATAAAACCACCCCTCGATTAGATTCCAGTCTGTAACTCACTCCCGGGTATCTGTTATTCTATATATAAACCACCCGAACCCCTCGATTAGATTCCAGTCTGTAACTCACTCCCGGGTATCTGTTATTCTATATATAAACCACCCTGAACCCCTCGATTAGATTCCAGTCTGTAACTCACTCCCGGGTATCTGTTATTCTATATATAAACCACCCGAACCCCTCGATTAGATTCCAGTCTGTAACTCACTCCCGGGTATCTGTTATTCTATATATAAACCACCCCGAACCCCTCGATTAGATTCCAGTCTGTAACTCACTCCCGGGTATCTGTTATTCTATATATAAACCACCGAACCCCTCGATTAGATTCCAGTCTGTAACTCACTCCCGGTATCTGTTATTCTATAATAAACCCCGAACCCCTCGATTAGATTCCAGTCTGTAACTCACTCCCGGGTATCTGTTATTCTATATATAAACCACCCCTTGATTAGATTCCAGTCTGTAACTCATTCCCTGGTATCTGTTATTCTATATATAAACCACCCTGAACCCCTCAATTAGATTCCAGTCTGTAACTCACTCCCAGGAATCTGTTGTTCTAAAAATAAACCACCCCGAACCCCTCGATTAGATTCCAGTCTGTAACTCACTTCCTGGTATCTGTTATTCTATATATAAACCATCTGAAGCCCCTCGATTAGATTCCAGTCTGTTACTCACTCTTGGGTATTCTGTATATAAACCATTGTGAGCCTCTCGATTAGATTCCGGTCTGTAAATATAAACCCCCAAATATTCTAATTATATCACGAGGTTTAACCCACTTTCAGCTAATTGTCAGTCAATGTAAATGCACCTGTTTCCCCCAAATCACTTCAATTAGATTCCAGCCTGTATGTCTCTTCTGGGTATTTAACTTTGCTTAATCTGCTCCATGTTATACTTTATTGGATCGTGTATAAGATCGTGTCGAGAGCAGTCAATAGACCTGGTAAGCCTCTTCGACTCATAGAGGTTTACAAGTGGAAACAGGCCCATCGGCCCAACTTGTATGTGCTGTCCAGTTGTTACACTAAACTAGTTCCAAATGCCCATGTTTGGCCCAGATCATTTTATGCCCATGCAACTGTCTAAGTGTTTTTTAAAAGGTAAAATTTTACCCCAATCTGTACTACTACCTCTTGCAGCTTGTTCTAGACACTCACCCAACCTCTGTGTGAAAAAATTGCCCCTCTGGACCCTTTTATATCTCATCTCATCTCTCACCTTAAACCTATAACCTCCAATTTTAGACTCCCCTACCTCTGGGAAAAGGGGTTGACTATCTAGCTCATCTGTGCCCCTCGTTATTTTATAGATCTCTATGAGATCAGCCTTAAGCTTCCTATACTCCAGGGGGAAAAAAGCACCAGTCTATGCAGCCTCTCTTTATAACTCAAACCACCAAGCGTCTCTTGAGCATTGCATCATTTAATTCTGTTTTTAAGCTGATATTTGCTGACGGAACTTAACTGTTAGAATCTTCTCTCACAATTGAAACTTTCTGACCTGCCACTTGACCCTCTGCAGCTCTGAGGAAGCCTTTGGAGAAAATGAGAATGTGAGTGTTCTATCGCATTTGTTTCAGTGAAATAAAGATGCATGACCTTGGGAAGGGGAGATGTGGGTGGTGTTTCTAAATTCTACATCCATGTTCGGGGACTGGTTTGTGTTGCTAACTGTCTGTTTGAAAAGTCTATTTATTGGTGTCACAAGTAGGCTTGCATTAACACTACCGTGAAGTTGCGATAGAGGTTGAGGGGGTGACCTGATAGAAGTCTACAAGATTGAGAGGCATGGACAGAGTGGATAGTCAGGAGCTTTTTCCCAGGGTGGAAGAGTCAATTAATAGGGGACATAGGTTAAAGGAGCAGGATTTAAAGGAGACACAAAATTGATGGATTATGACACAAAAGTTGCTAGATTTGCAGATAGCGATGAGGACCATCAGAGGATACAGCAGGATATCGATCAATTGGGGGCTTGGGTGGAGAGATGGCAGTTGGAGTTTAATCTGGACAGATGTGAGATAATGCATTTTGGAAGGTTTAATTGCAGATAGGAAATATACAGTAAATGGCAGAACCCTTAAGAGTATTGATAGGCAGAGGGATCGGAGTGTACAGATACACAGGTACTGAAAGTGGCAGGTGGAGAAGGTAGTCAAGAAGGCATACGGCATGCCAGCCTTCATCGGCCGGGACACTGAGTTTAAAAATTATCAAGCCATGTTGCAGCTTCATAGAACCTTAGTTAGGCTACGCTTGGAATATAGTGTTCAATTCTGAATGTCACACTACCAGACGGATGTGGAGGCTTTGGAGAGAGTACAAAAAAGATTTACCAGGACGTTGTCTGGTATGGAGAGTATTAGCTATGAGGAGAGGTTGGAGAAACTTGGTTTTTTTCTCTCCGGAACAACAGAGGTTGAGGATTGACCTGATAGAAGTCTACAAGATTATGAGGGACATGGACAAAATGGGTAGTCAGAAGCTTTTTCCCAGGGTGGAAGAGTCAATTATGAGGGGGCACAGGTTTAAGGGAGGTAGTGGATACGATAGTGAGTTTTAAGGGGTGTCTCGACCAAGACATGAATAGGATGGGAATAGAGGGATATGGTCCCCAGAAGGTGAGGGGTTTTTAGCTCAGTAGGGCAGCATGTTGGTGCAGGCCTGTTTCTGTGCTATAATTTTCTTTGTTCTTTGCTCTGTGAAAATGCCCTCCCTCTGTGGCTTGTTTACATGGTGCGTGCCCAGCTTCCAAGCGCGTGTTGAAGCAGTGTATGTTGTTGAGTATTTGACTGCAAGAGGTATTGAGGTGGAGCAAATCCTGCCTTGGCATCCAATTAGAGGACAGTGCTTGCTTGCAATCCCCGGGCCAGTGGAGATGGGTTGTAGTGCACAACGTGTCAAACTCCATTCTCAGCTGAGTGAGGGGGTAATGGGTGGCAGCCAGATGAATATTTATTGCAATTTATATAGAATATATTTATACGGAATTGATTGAGGGTGGCACAGTGGGTTAGCACTGCTGCCTCACAGTGCTCGGGACCTGGGTTTGATTCCCAGCTTGGGTCACTATCTGTGTGGAGTCTGCACGTTCTTCCTGTGTCTGTGTGAGTTTCCTCCAGGTGCCCGAGGTTTCTTGCCACACTCTAAAGAGTGTGCAGGTTAGGTGAATTGGCCATGATAAATTGTTCCTTAGTGTCCAAAAGTGTGCAGGTTAGATGGATTGGCCGTGCTAAATTGCTCCTCAGTGTTCAAAGACATGCAGGTTAGGAGGATTAGCCATGCTACATTGCCCCTTAGCGTCCTGGGATGCGTAAGTGAGAGGGATTAGCAGCATAAATATGTGGAGTTAGAGGGATAGGGCATGTGTAGGATTGTTGTCGGTGCAGGCTTGATGGACCAAATGGCTCCTTCTGCACTATTCTATGATTCTAATTCCTGGTTCAAATCCTTATGCAGACTCTCTTTCCTAGTCTTATCTAAGCACTCGTGCTAATTGTGACGATCCTGTTCTCCCCCTCCTGCCGCAGGTTCTTCCCCAAAGCTAAGCAGACGTTTGGTTCGCTGGCACTGGGCAGTATTCTGGACTTGTGATCTTGGCTGAGGAGAACAGTTCTATTCCTCTGACTGTACTGTCCCCCACCTTACTATATTTCTATCAAATACTCGCCACTTGAATAGCTTCCTGTACCATGTGGTCAGTTTGCCCAATCACCTTGCATCCACCACTTTTGTCTACGTGGACTACAAGAACCTCAGACCTCTTGGAGAAGTGCAAAGGCTGCCTTTCCTCCACTGCTACCTTCTCGATCTTCTTACCTGCCACGTTCGATGTCACACGATTCATTCCCTGACTTCAAACCACATCAAAGTCAAACAGGTTTATTTGGAATCACGAGCTTTTGGAGCTCTGCTCCTTCACCCCACGTTGGAGATCTCCACTGCCTCCCAAAGATACGCAAGGCTAACACACCTGACTGTCCCACTGTATCAAGCAATGGGACCCCATGTGAGAACCTCTCTGACTACACCGAGTAACCTGAAACCCATAGTACAAAGAAACCCCCAGCTTCTGTTGCGTACGGCTGCCTTACAGAAATTTAGTACCTGTAGAGTCTGCACATTCTCCCCATGTCTGTCTGAGTTTCCTACAGGTGCCTGAGGTTTCCTGCCACACTCTTAAGATGTGCAGGTTAGGTACATCAGCCATGCTAAATTGTCCCTCAGCGTACTCGAACAGGTGCCGGAATGCGGCGATTTGGGGATTTTCACAGTAACTTCATTGCGGTGTTAATGTGAGCCCACTTATAATACTGATAAATAAGCTTTGAAACTATGGAGATGCAGATGTTATGCTGCAGTTGGACAAGGTGCTAGTTAGACCGCAATTCAGGGATGGGCACCTCATCTTGGGAAAGGTGTTCTGTCCCTGGAGGGAATCCAATACCTAGACTTCAGGGTTAAGTTACAAGGAGAGATTAGACAAATTAGGTCTTTATTTTCTCAAGTTCAGAAGGTTGAAGGATGATCTGAGAGAAATTTACAGAACATGTACAGGGAAGGATAGGGTGGATAAAGACTCGCTAGCTGAAGACTCTGGAACCAGGGGCCATAATCTAAAAGTGAGGGCTAATGTGTTCGGGAGAGATGTTGGAAATACTTCTACACACAAAGTGCTGCAGATTGGGAACTCTTTTCCTTAAATGCTGGTTCAGTTGTTGGGTCTCAGAGACAGACACATTCTTATTGATCAGGGATATGGGTCGAGGGCAGGTACATCGAGATAGCATCCTAGAATCCCTGCAATGCAGGAGGTCGCTCGGCCTATCGAGTCTGCACCGGCCACAATCCCACTCGGGCCCTATCCCTGTAACCCCATGCATTTATGCTAGGTAGTTCCCTGACTGTGGGGCAATTTAGCACGGCCAATCCACCTGACCTACACATCTTTGGACACTAAGGGGGAATTTAGCACGGCCAATCCCCCCTAACCTACACATTTTACCAGGATGCTGCCTGGTATGGAAGGACTGTCTTATGAGGAACGATTAGATAGACTGGGGTTGTTTTCCCTTGAAAGACATCGGCTTAGAGGGGATCTCATAGAGGTGTATAAGATTATAAGGGGTATAGATAGAGTAAATGGAGGTAAACTTTTTCCACCTTCAGAAATGGATAGGACGAGGGGTCATGGCCATAGGGTGAGGGGGGCTATGTATAAGACGAATATTAGAGGGCAGTTTTTCACACAAAGGGTAGTGGGGGTGTGGAATGCACTGCCGAGTACGGTGGTGGGAGCAGGCACGCTGGGGCTGTTTAAGGGTCTCTTGGACAGCCACATGAGCGGTATGCAGATAGAGGGATATATTAGGACTGTTTAACTACGGCTTTTTTCCACAGGTAATTCGGTCCATAATTTGAGCACGCATTCGGCAGGTGGTGCGGGTACAGCTCTTGGATGTTGATTCATGGGTTGCCTAGTACCTCATGTCGTAAATGAGTGCTTTATGTGGACCATCTGAAGGGCACCATGACAGCTCAGAGACTATCGATGTGGCTGTGCAGACACTTGGAATTGGTCCGGTGTCTGCGGGAGTTTGCGCGTTCTCCCCGTGGTTGCGTGGGTTTTCTCCGGGCACTCCGGTTTCTTCCCACAACCCAAAAATTCGCTCTTAGGCTGATTGGGAAACAAATTGTCCCTATGGTGAGAATTTTCCATATTAGGAATAATATATATATTATTATATAGGAATATTAAAATAGGATAATGGATTTGCTACTATATAGTATGACAGCGGCGCGGGCTCGTTGGGCCGAAGGGCCTGTTTCCTGTGCTGTGTTGCTTAAAAAAAATCTTTTTAAAATGGGAGGAAACCTGAGCACCCAGAGGAAACCCATGCAGACATGGGGAGAATGTCTAAACTCCACATGGGGAAATCACCCAAGGCTGGAATTGAACTCAGGCTGCTGGTGTTGAGGCAGCAGCGCTACCCACTGTGCCGCCACAGATCTTATTGAATAGTCGGAAACCTCAAAGGGCTGAATGGCCTATTCCTGTTCCCCGTATTCCGATGATATTCTGGTGTCCTGGCCAACGTTCACCCCCTTAGCAGCATCCAGTAGATCATGTGGCTTATTTTGCAGGAGATAGCTGTGTGTAAATTGGCCACTGCGCTACTCAGGGGGAGGGATTACACTTCTATTGCCCTTGATTGGTTATGAAAATCTAGAGATATCCAGAGGAGTGCTATAGAAATACAGGACACGGATGGTTGCGCTACTGGGGAAGCCTGTGTCTGAGCTGTCACGAGGGTTCTACTTGAAGATAAACTAATATTGGGCTCTCTCTTTCTGTGTCCGTCCCAGGGCGAAGAGTGAAAATAATGACAAGCAGCTGACAGAGAGATTGACTCACTCCGATGGACCGTCTAACAGGAGACTGGAACTGAAGAAGACAAAAGGGAAAGGTGTCCAAAAATGTGCGGGTTAGGGTGGATTGGCCAGGCTAAATTACCCCTTGGGGTCCAAAGATGTGCAGGTTAGGGTGGATTGGCCAGGCTAAATTACCCCTTGGGGTCCAAAGATGTGCAGGTTAGGGTGGATTGGCTGTGCTAAATTACCCCTTGGGGTCCAAAGATGCGCAGGTTAAGTGGATTGACTATGCTAAATTACCCCTTGGAGTCCAAAGATATGTAGATTAAGGAGATTGGCCATGCTAAATTACCCCTTGGGGTCCAAAGATGTGCAGGTTAACTGGATTGACTATGCTAAATTGCTCCTTAGTGTCCAAAAATGTGTAGGTTAGGGTGGATTGATTATGCTAAATTGCCCCTTGGTGTCCAAAGATATGTAGATTAAGGAGATTGGCCATGCTAAATTGTCCCTTAATAGAATCATAGAAACCTTGCAGTGCAGGAGGAGCCATTCAGCGCATCAAGCACGCACCAACAACAATCTCATCCAGATCCTAGTATCGTAATGGGTGGAAGTGGGGACATGGGCTCGTTGGGCTGAAGGGCATGTTTCCCGTGCTGTCTTGTTCTTCGTAATCCTACATATTTATTCTGCTGGTCCCCCTGATTCTGAGTGAGAATTTAGCACGGCCAATCCACCTGATCTGCACGTGTTTGGGACTGTGGGAGGAAACTGGAGCACCTGGAGAAAACCCACACAGACACGGAGAGAATGTGCCAACTCCACACGGTGACCGGAGGCTGGGAATCGAACCCATGTCTCTGGCGCTGTGAGGCAGCAGTGCTAACCGCTGTACAGCCTTGCAGGGGACAGGTGGGGCAAAGGGGGTGGATTTGGAGCAGTTGTGGCGGGTGTGGAGAGGTGATGCTGGATGGTTCAGCCTCTCCCTCCTCTAACCATGCATATAACTAACTCCTTTTATTCTGGTTCCTCATAGGCCTGAGGAAAGACGTTTACATCGGGAACCTCCCGTCTGAGATCACAGAGGTAAATCAGGATGCCTTTGACTGATCATCTACAGTGCCCATAATTTTAAGTGAGCCCGATTTTGGGACTGTTTCACACGGCACGTGATTGAAGTTATAAGCGGGTGTCTGCACCTCCTTTACCTCTCCCCCTTCACACAACGAGGTTATGATTATTGCAGACTTAGCCTTCGCAGGATGTCACCTCATCTTAAAGAATCATAGTGTAGGAGCAGGACATTCGGCCCATCGAGTCTGCAGTCACCCAAGCCCTATCCCCATAACCCCATAAATTTACTTTCTTAATCCCTGACACTAAGGGGCAATTTAGCATGGCCAGTCCACCTAACCTACACATCTTTGGACACTAAGGGGCAATTTAGCATGGCCAGTCCACCTAACCTACACATCTTTGGACACTAAGGGGCAATTTAGCACAGCCAGTCCACCCTAACCTGCACATCTTTGGACACTAAGGGACAATTTAGCACAGCCAATCCACCCTAACCTACACATCTTTGGACACTAAGGGGCAATTTAGCACAGCCAGTCCACCCTAACCTTGACATCTTTGGACACTAAGGGACAATTTAGCACGCCAATCCACCCTAACCTACACATCTTTGGACACTAAGGACAATTTAGCACGGCCAATCCACCCTAACCTACACATCTTTGGACACTAAGGGACAATTTAGCACGGCCAATCCACCCTAACCTACACATCTTTGGACACTAAGGGGCAATTTAGCACGGCCAATCCACCCTAACCTGCACATCTTTGGACACTAAGGGACAATTTAGCATGGCCAATCCACCCTAACCTGCACATCTTTGGACACTAAGGGACAATTTAGCACAGCCAATCCACCCTAACCTCACATCTTTGGACACTAAGGGACAATTTAGCACGGCCAATCCACCCTAACCTGCACATCTTTGGACACTAAGGGACAATTTAGCACGGCCAATCCACCCTAACCTACACATCTTTGGACACTAAGGGACAATTTAGCACGGCCAATCCACCCTAACCTACACATCTTTGGACACTAAGGGACAATTTAGCACGGCCAATCCACCCTAACCTACACATCTTTGGACACTAAGGGACAATTTAGCACAGCCAGTCCACCCTAACCTGCACATCTTTGGACACTAAGGGACAATTTAGCACGGCCAATCCACCCTAACCTACACATCTTTGGACACTAAGGGGCAATTTAGCACAGCCAGTCCACCCTAACCTTGCACATCTTTGGACACTAAGGGACAATTTAGCACGGCCAATCCACCCTAACCTACACATCTTTGGACACTAAGGGGCAATTTAGCACAGCCAGTCCACCCTAACCTACAAATCTTTGGACACTAAGGGACAATTTAGCATGGCCAATCCACCCTAACCTACAAATCTTTGGACACTAAAGGGCAATTTAGCACAGCCAATCCCACCTAACCTGCACATTTTGGAGACTAAGGGACAATTTAGCATAGCTAATCCACCCTAACCTGCACATCTTGGTGAAGTTGGGGAAGATTTTTTATCTTCATTTGGCAAGCATAACTTGCAACGAACCTGTGGACCTGGCGTCTAACGGCTACCTGTCTGTTTGTTCTCAGGAGCAGATACTGCAGCTTTTTGCTGCCTTCGAGCCCGTGAAGGTTCGCAAAATAGTCTCGGGTTTAAAATGGTAAGATTACGGGCTTGTTGCTCGGTAACCACTTGTGTTTGTGTAGCGCCTGTGATATTGTAAAACGTCCCAAGGTGGGGGTTTCCACTGGAAAATTAGTAAACAAAGGGGATTAGCAGGGTAAATATACGGGAGTAGGGCCTAGGTGGGATTGTGGTTAGTGCAGACTCGACAAGCCGAGTGGCCTCCTTCTGTACTGTAGGATTCTAATTAAAAAAAACAGTGAGTTCTTAGAGATATTAATGAGAGAGGGATTGAGACAATGACAATGATTTGATTTATTATTGTCACATGTATTAACATACAGTGAGAAGTATTGTTTCTTGAGCTCTATACAAAGCATACCGTTCATAGAGAAGGAAAGGAAAGGGTGTAGAATGTAATGTTACAGTCATAGCTCGGGTGTAGAGAAAGATCAACTTAGTGCAAGATAGGTCCATTCAAAAGTCTGATGGCAATCGGGAAGAAACTGTACTTGAGTCGGTTGGTACATGACCCCAGACTTTTGTGTTCTTTTTCCCTGACGGAAGAAGGTGGAAGAGAGAATGTCCGTGGTGCGTGAGATTCTTAGTTATGCTGCTTTACCAAGGTAGCAGGAAGTATCAACACAGTCAGTGAATGGGATATTGGTTTGTGTGATGGATTGACAACTTTTTGTAGTTCCTTGTGGTCTTGGGCAGAGCAGGAGCCCAGACCAAGCTGTGATACAACCAGAAAGAATGCTTTCTATGGGGCATCTGTAAAAGTTGGTGAGAGTTGTAATGGACATGCCAAATTTCCTTAGTCTTCTGAGAAAGTAGAGGCAAAGACAGGCTGAATAGCCTCCTTCTGCAGTATAGGAATTCTATGCAAGGCAGTGAACCCTGTGAAATGGTATTAAGAACAGGACATCGAAGGCTTAGCATGAGCGAGTACCCTAAAGGTTAGAGCCACAGAGGTTTAGGGAGGGAATGCCAGAGCTTGGGACCACAGGCCACAAGCAGTAGAAGTTGGGGGAATGCCCAAGAGGCCCAAATTGATGGATTGGCAAGATCTCGCAAGCTGCAGAGTGGCTGCAAGAATACACAGAGAGGAGGAAGAGTCGGGCGAAGCACGGAGGAATTGAGAAAGAATAGTGTCGTAGGGATTAGCTGGGTAAACACAAAGGGTGGGGATTTGGGTGGGATTGTGGTTGGGAGGCTGGGGTGGGCATGGGAGAGGGTGGGCTAAGGTAGAGCATTAGGTAGGGATTGGGGGGTTAGGTAGGGAGTGGAGGGGTTGGGGATGGTGTGGAGGAGTTAGGTGGGGGTGGGAATGGTGTGGGGGTGGGGGAGTTAGGTGGGAGGGTGGGGTAGAGTAGGGGGTTAGGTGGGAATGGAGGGTTTAGTAGGGTGGGGTTGTTAGGTGTGGGTGGAGATGGTAGTGGGTTGGGGGGGGTTATGTGGTGGGCTGGGGAGATGTGGGGGGGGGTGGATGTTAGGTATTGCCCACATATGTGCTATATTTCTCCTGATGTCTCCTTTTTCTTCCTTTCTTTCTCTCTCTCTCTCTCTTTTCCCCGCCCCGCTGCCCCCCCCCCCCCCCCCCCCCCCCCCTCCGCCCGCTCCTCGGCAGCTATGCTTTTGTCAACGTGGGGGTCGCTAAAAACGTGGCACTAGCCATCAGTCACCTGAACAACACTATCTACAATGGGCGACGCCTGGTGGTGAGGGATCTGTCTGAGCCCAGGAACTGTGCAAGTTCAGCAGAGGCAACTGAAGTGGAATTACCGGTAAAATTTGGTCACTGGCACTGGGGTGGTGGCACTTTGACAGTCAGGGATTTTTAAAATTAATTGGTGGGACATGGGCATCGCTGGCTGGGCCAGCATTTATTGCCCATCTCTAGTTGGCCTTTGAGAAGATGTTAGAAACATAGAAAAAGTAATTTATTGCCCATCCCTAGTTGGCCTTTGAGAAGATGTTAGAAACATAGAAAAAGTAATTTATTGCCCATCCCTAGTTGGCCTTTGAGAAGATGTTAGAAACGTAGAAAAAGTAGAGCCCGATACAGGCCCTTGGGCCCAAAAAATTGTGTCGAACACGTCACTACGTTAGAGATTACTCGGCTTGCCTATATCCTTTATCTTCCTAAGTTCTATGTTCTTATCTAAAAGTCTCTTAAAAGATCCTATCGAATCCACCTCCACCACCATTGCCCATTCCACGCACCCACCACTCTCTGAGTGAAAAACATATCCCTGACGTCTCCTCTGTATCTACTCCCCAGCACCTTAAACCTGTGTCCTGTTGTGGCAACCATTTCAGCTCAGCCCTACAATACAAGTTCAAAGCTCCTTGAAAGTGGAGTCATAAGTAGACAGTGGTTAAAAAAAATATTCGACATTGGTCGTTACATTGAATCCAGGGGTTGGGACGTCTTGTTGAAGTTGTACAAGACATTGGTAAGGCCACACTTGGAATACTGTGTACAGTTCTGGTCACCCTATTAATAGAAAGGATATTATTAAACTAGAAAGAATGCAGAAAAGATTTACTAGGATGCTCCCGGGGACTTGATGGGTTGAGTTATGCGGAGAGGCTGGATAAACTGCGACTTTTTTCCTCCAGAGCGTAGGAGGCTGAGGGTGACCTTACAGAGGTTTATAAAATAACGAGGGGCACAGATCGGCGAGATAGTCAATATCTTTTCTCAAAGGTAGGGGAGTTTAAAACTAGAGGGCATGGGTTTAAGGTGAGAGGGGAGAGGTACAAAAGGGTCCAGAGGAGCAATTTTTTTCACACAGTTGGTAATGAGTGCCTTGAATGAGATGCCAGAGTAGTAGAGGCAGGTATATATCTGTCTTTCAAAAAGCATTTAGACAGTTACATGGGTAAAATGTAGAGGTATATTGGTTAAACACAGGCAATTGGGACTAGGTTCGAAAGAGAGTGGCATGGACAAATTGGGCCGAAGGGCCTGTTTCCATGTTGTAAACCTCTGATTCCACAATTTCTTCTTGAATTCAGACAATGTTTGGCCTCAACTATTTTATGTTGGTGAATTCCACAAATTCACCTCCCTGTGGGTGAAGAAATTTCTCCTCACCTCAGTCCTAAAAGGTTTACCCCTCATTCTCAAACTATGATTCCTAGTTCTGGACTAACCTGACCATCAGGAGCATTCTTTCTAAATCTACCCTGTCTAACCCTGTTAGAATTTTATAAGTTTTTGTGAGATGCCTCTCACTCTTCTAAACCCCAGTGAGTATAATCTGAACTGACTTTACTCTGTCCTCATGCCACGGACCTGCCATCCGAGGAATCAGCCTGGTAAACCTACGCTGTACTCCCTCGATAGTTGTTTCCCCTGAGCCTGCTGGCATTGTGACTGATCAGAAACCTCCTGGGTTTTATTAGCTTAGCTGGGAAGGGATAGAATTGTCCAGGGTCCATGCTCCTTATTAGGAGGGTGTCTCAATAAGGAGTGGATGTGGCCCAGCGGTGGATAACCACATCCTGCTGCTAATCTGGGAGAGGTAGACAGAAGGAAACAGCGTGTTTGGCCAACTCTGTTGAAGCTGTGCAGGGAGGGTAATAGGAGGGTAACTTAAGATTGTCTGCACAACGATATCCTCTGTCATCCTAACCCTGTACTCTCCTTTTTTTTTTCCTTCCACAGCCTCTGGAGAAAGTTGACAAAGACTTCAACATGGGTAGTAGTAAGTACTTTTTTGTAATGTATGCATGCAACTTTGAGCTGGCACCTTTCTCAAGAAGGAACTTGGGAACAGAAGTTCTTTGAACCTGTGTCACCATTCAGTTAGACAGGGCTAATCTCCACTTACATCCAGTGTCCCTCAATATTCTTATTCAGGTTCTCTGCACTAACCACTGTGCCCTCATTTCTGGGCGTGGGGATCACACAGTGCAGGTTTTGAATTGTACATCATATCTGGGCCTTGCGATTTGATTTATTTATTATTGTCACACGTATCGGGGTGCAGCGAAAAGTATTGTTTCTTGTGTGCTACACAGACGAAGCATACCGTTCATAGAGTACATAGATTTGATTTATTATTGTCACGTACTGAGATACAGCAAAAAGTATTGTTTCTTGTGTGCTACACAGACAAAGCGTACCGTTCATAGAACACATAGATTTGTTCAATGAACAGTGTGCTTTGTCTGTATAGCACACAAGATCCCATCCAGGCCCTACGCCCATATCCTTACATATTATACCCACTAATCCCTCTGAATTAAGCATCCCTGGACACTAGGGCAATCTCTCAGCATGGCCAATCAACCTAACCTGCACGTCTTTGGACTGTGGGAGAAAACCAGAGTAAACTCGCACGGACACAAGGAGAATGTGCAAACTCCGCACAGACAGCGACCCGAGCTGGGAATCGAACCCAGGATGCTGGAGCTACGAAGCAGCAGTGCTAAGCACTGTGCTAGTGTGCCACCGCGGTACGCGATATTCTAAATGAGGCCGAACTAAAGTTCTGTAGAGCTGAAAGTTGTTCTTTTGTTTCTCGTGATTTCTTACTTCTGCTCCTTTTATCTCTCTGCCCCTGCAGAAACCTTGTCTGTCTCTCAAGTGGTTAAAGATGGCAGTCAGACCTGCTATGCGGTCCCGTTGGAGATGAGGTACGGGTCAGACATTTGCTTTCCCCAACATCTAGCCTGTTCGAACTGCTGCCAGCGCGTGGGTCAAGTGTCAATTCCCCAACCGTTCAGAGACGGGGTTAAAAGGCCCCGGGTTATCATAGAACCCCTACAGAGCAGGAGGAGGCCAATTGGCCCATTCAGCCTGCATCAGCTCACACCAGGCTTCTCCTGTAACTCCATATACTTACCCTGATAATTCCCCGAAGCCATATATCTTTAGACACTAAAAGGCAATTTAGCACAGCCAATCCACCTAACCTACACATCTGTGGACGCTAAAGGGCAATTTAGCACAGCCAATCCACCTACATCATAGAATCAAACAGCGCGGAGGAGATCCTTTGGCCCATCAAGCTTTCACAATCCTTGAGGAACAGCTGATCTGCCCACCTAATGCCACTTTCTAGCACTTGGCCCATAGTCCTGAATGTTATGATGTGCCAAGTAGCTATCCAGATTTTTTTTATTTAGGATATGAGGCATCCCGCCTCCATCACCCTTCCAGGCAGCGCATTCCAGACCCCCATCACCCTCTGGTTTTCCTTCACATCCCACCCCGCCCCCGCAAACGCTCTGCCCCTCACCTAGAACTTGTGTGCCCTTGTGACTGACTCTTCAACTAAGGGGAACGGCTGCACCCTATCGCTAGGAGACTGCACAGCGCCAGGGACCCAGGTTCGATTCCCAGCTTGAGTCACTGTCTGTAAGGAGTTTGTACATTCTCCCCATTCCTGTGTGGGTTTTCTACAGGTGCTACGGTTTCCTGCCACAATGTGGAAAACGTAATGGTTGGTGTATCGGCCGTGCTGAATTCTCCCTCGGCGTACCCAAACAGGCACCGGACTCTGCCACAGACATTCTCCCAACTGGGAATCGAACACAGGTCCCTGGTGATGCGAGGCAGCAGTGTTAACCCACCGTTGTCACAGTCACAAAAACTAGCTCTCAATTCCAGATTTTATTATTAATGGAATTTAAACTCCCACCATATTCCCATGGTGGAATTTCAACCCATCTCTGTCTTCCCCCATCCCAGAGCATTAGATGCTTAATCCAGTGATGTTACGCAGCCACAACTCCGATTTCTCTGCTGTGACTTGTTGGCAAATTGTTGTGTTGCAGGAGTTTGACGTTGGTACAGATGTTGAGCAGCTGTTTCAAGGACGTGGGGTGGCTTACAGAGAGCGCGAAGGTGCACGGGGATGTCGGACTGATGGTCATGGATACGTTTCCCCACGTGCCGTACTTCTGGGCAATGAATCTGACTCCGGTGAGGAAGAGAGAGAGGCAGGGGTTCAGCCAGTGACTACAAACCTAACGGTTTGAGAAATGATCTGATCCGTAGTGATTGTTTCCCCAGTTTAAAATCTCTGCCAGCGTGCATGCGCCTGAGGCACCAACTTATGAGGTCATGAGACATCCCATACAATGACCACAGAAGGAGACAGCACACAAAGACCATTTGGCCCATCAAGTCTGCGCTGACCCTCAAAGTGTACTCTATTCCCTGCCATATCCCTGCACGTTGAACATAGCCAATCCACCCTAACCTGCACATCTTTGGACACTAAGGGACAATTTAGCACGGCCAATCCACCTAACCTACACATCTTTGGACACTAAGGGACAATTTAGCACGGCCAATCCACCCTAACCTACACATCTTTGGACACTAAGGGACAATTTAGCACGGCCAATCCACCCTAACCTGCACATCTTTGGACACTAAGGGACAATTTAGCACGGCCAATCCACCCTAACCTGCACATCTTTTGGTTGAAACTGGTGCATCCTGAGGATACCCACAGAGATATGGGCAGCACGGCAACACAGTGGATAGCACTGCTGCTTCACAGTGACAAAGATCTTACTTTGGTTAAGTGGGATAAATAGGTAGAGCTGCAAGGATAGGATAGGGCTTGGGTAAGATGCTCTTTCCGAGAGATGGTACAACTTGATGGGGGAATTTAGCACGGCCAATGCACCTTAACCAGCACGTCTTTCAGACTGAGAGGAAACTGGAGCACCAGGAGGAAACCCATGCAGACTCTGGACAGACGGTGATGCAAGCCGGGAACCGTACCCGGGATCCCCCGTGCTGCAGGTAGCAGTGCTAACCACTTTACCGCCTCTCGAGGGGATTAGATAATTCCTTGAATACTCACAATCTGCAGGGATACGGGTAAAAGTTGGGGGAGTGGCACGATCTCCGTTTGAAGACCCAGTACAGACATGATGGGCCAAATGACCTCCTCCTGAGCTGTAACTTCCTGTCATTGGGGAGGGTGGTATAGAACAAGGGGATAGAACGTTTCCACGCTGGAGACTCTGTACAATATTCTTTAAGAAGTTTCACAACACCTGGTTAAAGTCCAACCAGTTTATTTGATAGTAAACTCACAAGCTCTCGGGGTTTGCCGAAAGTGGTATGTTCTGGCCTCAGATCATAACTGTGCAATTGTCTGTGCTGTTATCTGCTCTGTCTGAGACCAGAACTCTCCATTCACCTGACGAAGGGGCAAACCCTGAAAGCTTGTGAGTTTTACTATCAAATAAACCTATTGGTCTTTAACCTGATGTTGTGAGGCCTCTGACTGTGTTTACCCCAGTCAACGCTGGCGTCTCCACAAAGATATTCTTTAACCAGCATCAGTAAAGACAAAATCCAATTGCTTATTATCATCTTGCAGATTGGGAGGAATGGCATCTTGCTGTGAAACCTCCCCTCCCCCTCGGTTTCCCTCCATTGTAAAAGAGGTTGCAGTTTATTTGGCTGTGAGGCATTTTCAAATCTCCTGAGGTTGTGAAAGGTGTAGAAGTACGAATTCCTCCTTTTGGCAAGGAATGTGGTGGACATAGACACTCCCATCGGGTTTGGGATTTAATGGGACTGATTCCTCTCTCTCTCTCTCTCAGGAGACCTATGTAAAGATGTGCCAACTCTTTAACGCGCTGTCCGTCATCACACAGGAGCAACCTTTCCTCAAGGGCGAGGAGGTGCGACGGGGCCAGCGATGCATGGCCGAGTTCCCTGGAGAGGGCGGAGAATGGAACAGGTCAGTGCCGGGGGTGGGAGGGGGGGAAGCGAGTGGAGAATGCCGCAGTGTTGAAAATATAATTTGGATAAATGTTATCGACTTTGGAAGCGAAAACAAAGCGGTAAATTGCTACCTGAATGGCTATAAATGGGGAGAAGGGGGTGTGCAGAGGGATCTGGGTGTCCTTGTGCACCAGTCACTAAAGGCAGGCATGCAGGTGCAGCAGGCAGTGAAGAAAGTAAAGGGCATGTTGGCCTTCATTGCGAAAGGTTTGGAGTACAGGAGCAGGGATGTGTTATTGCAATTACACAGGGCCTTGGTGATGCCACATCTGGAGAATTGTGTGCAGTTTTGGTCTCCTTTTCTGAGGAATGATGTTCTTGTTCTCGAGGGAGTGCAGTGAATGTTTACCAGGCTGATTCCGGGGATGGCGGGACCGATGTTATGAGGAGAGATTGACTAGGTTAGCATTGTTTTTGCTGGAGTTCAGACAAATGAGGGGGGAATCTCATAGAGATTTATAAAATTCTAACAGGACTGGACAGGGTAGATGCAGGGAGGATGTTCCCGATGGTGGGGGGAGTCCAGAACCGGGGGGGTCACAGTCTGAGGATTCAGGGTGGACCATTCAGGATGGAGGTGAGGAAACATTTCTTCACCCGATGAGCCTGTGGAATTCATTCCCGCAGGAAGGAGTTGATGCCAAAACATTGGATGTGTTCAAGAGGCAGCTGGATATAGCACTGGGGGCGAATGGGATCAAAGGTTATGGGGAGAAAGCAGGATTAGGCTGTTGGGTTGGATGATCAGCTGTGATGATGATGAATGGCAGAGCAGGTTTAAAGGGCTGTGTAAGGTGCTCACACTTGGTGGGTCAGCAGGAGGTGCGTTCCAGATCCACTCCAGAGACGTGAGTCAGTAATGAGGGAGTGCTGCAATGTTGAAGACATTCTATCACCTGGTGATACATTCAGTGTCTGCCCTGTGTGTGAAGGGGAGGAGGAGGGCTGGGAGAGTCCTTTTCAAATTAAGTTTATTTATTAGTGCCACAAGTAAGGTTTAGATTAGCAGTGCAGTGAAGTTAGTGTGAAAATCCCCTAGTCGCCATACTCCAGCACCTGTTCGAGTACGCTGAGGGAGAATTTAGCACGGCCGATGCACCCTAACCTGCACGTCTTTCGGACTGCGGGAGGAAACTGGAGTCCCCGAAGGAAACCCATGCAGACACGGGGAGAATATGCAGACTCCACACAACGGTGACCCAAGCCGGGAATCGAATCCAGGTCCCTGGCACTGCGAGGCAGCAGTACGAACCACACTGTGCCTCCATGTCACCCCTGCTGTGGTGTCCTACGTAGAACTTTACAGCACAGTACAGGCCCTTCAGCCCTCAGTGTTGTACTGAGCTATGCCCAATCCCAAGATCAAGCTATCCCCCCCTCCCTATAATCCTGGTAGTCTGGGCATGCACCCTCAGATGCAGTAACTGGTGTCAGCGCTGCTGCCATGTGCCCAGTCTTGGAGTGTTTTAATCACTCAAAATGCAGAGTAAAAGACTGGTTTGTGTTCCACTAGAGTAGGTCTAAACTCTTGGGAGATGGTTCTTGTTGTCCGCTCCCGGTTGCTTTGGAGACAGCACTTTGTTGTTTAGTCACTGTTGACACACAGTGCCACCAGCAGCATTGAATGAGTATTACCTGACCCTGTCTCCTATCAGTTCAGCAGTATTCCTTCGCCAGAGGCTGTGTTTTGTTTCCCCTGGACTGTGTCATCCAAGGTGATCCAGTCAGGGGGGTGGATGATAAGTGCCCACTGGCCCCATCTTCCCCAGGATGACGGGTGGCAGGTGTGGGAATAATAAAGATAAATCTTTATCTCGATACCTCTGAGAGTGTGGCCATTGGCGACTGTGACATCACGGCGGCGCAGTGGGTTAGCACTGTTGCCTCACAGCACCAGGGACTCCAGTTTGATTGGGTCACTGTCTGTGCAGAGTTTGCACATTCTCCCCGTGTCTGCATGGGTTTCCTCTGGGTGCTCCAGTTTCCTCCCACAGTCTGAAAGACATGCTGGTTAGGGTGTATTGGCTGTGCTAAATTCTCCCTCAGTATACCCGAACAGGTGCCAGAGTGTGGCGACTCGGGGATTTTCACAGTAATTTCATTGCAGTGTTAATATAAGCCTAATGTGACATTAATAAATAAACTTGAAGCTTAAACTCCAGTCCCTATTTCTTACAATTATATGATGTCCTGACGATACTGACACTCTATTATCTCTGGAATGTGGCCATGCTAAATTGCCCCTTAGTGTCCAAAAATGTGTAGGTTAGGTGGATTGGCCAATCCACCCTAACTTAGACATTTTTGGTCACCGAGGGACAATTTAGCACGGCCAATCCACCTGGGCCGCACGTGTTATGGAGCGTGGGAGGAAACCAGAGCATCGGGGGAAACCTACGTAAACATGGAGAGAACGTGCAAACTCCACACAGAATGACCCAAGCTGGGATGGAACCCAGGTCCCTGGTGTTGTGAGACAGCAGCGCTAATCGCTGTGCTGCCCTGAACAGTGGGAGAAGGTAGGAGACTCCCACTGGACACCCTCTCCCAGCCAACGTTTGAGAATTATCACGTCACTCTGCTTGCTCACCATCTCCCCTCCTGCGATCTGATACGAGGATTAAACTCTAACCGTGCCTGCTTCCCTTTGTTCCCCAAGGTGCTGGATAGTGGATGTGTTGGCAAACCGGGTCATCCTGTTTTACGTGGACTCAGGGAGCACAGCCTGCGTTCCTGCAGAGTCGGTGAAATCTCTGGACAACGACAAGTTCTGGGCCGTTCCCCCTCTGGTTCAGCCCTTCGTCCTGCAGCAGGGTAAGTCTGTTCACCCTCTTTTGTTGTCTGTTCCAAACCTTCAAGGAACCGCCACGTCCCACTCTTCTCCCTCCCTCCCTCCCTCCCTCCCTCCCAAACAAAATCCAGCACAGAAACAAGCCCTTCGGCCCACCAAGCCTTATTCTGACTTAGATCTATTATTTATTGCCCATATGTCTCTCCCCTTTCGCCTCCCATGTCTTGATAGACACGTGAACATCACAGTAGTTAGCACTGCTGCCTCTCACCACCAGGGACCCGGGTTCGATTCCTGGCTTGTCTGTGCGGAGTTAACCCCGAATCTGTGCGTGGGTTTCCTCCGGGTGCTCCAGCTTCCCCTCTGTCTGAAAGACGTGCTGGTTAGGGTGCGTTGGCCGTGCAAAGTTCTCCCTCTGTGTATCTAAACAGGAGTGTGGCAACGAGGGGAATTTTACTGTAACTTCATTGCAGTGTTAATGTGAGCCTTACTTGTGACACTAATAAATAAAATTATAAACAGAAATTGCCCCTTTGTATTGGGGGGACTACTAGGGTAAATATATGGAGTTTTGGGGATCGGGCTTGGGTGGGATTGTGGTCAGTGCAGACACAATGGCCAGAGCTGCCTCCTGCGCTGTAAGGATTCAATGAATGGAGTCAAACCTAGCAGAAAGGAAAGATGGTTGTGATAGTTGGGAGTTCCTCCGGGAACTTTTCCATGCTGGGGAAAGGCCCCTGACTATCCATCCTGCCTTTGAATTTTGTAACCCTCTAACAGGTCACCCCTCAGCCTCTGTTTCTCCAGCAAAAACAACCCTAGTTGATTCAACCTCTCCTCAAGACCGTGTGTCTATGGCATGGCAGCACAGTGGTTAGCATTGCTGCCTCACAGCACGAGAGACCCGGGTTCAATTCCTGGTGTGGGTCACTGTGTATGAGTGACGTTCTCCCCGTGTTTGCGTGGGTTTCCTCCCACAGTCTGAAAGACATGCTGGTTGGGCGCATTGACACTAACAAGTGCCAGAGTCTGGGATTTTCACAGTAACTTCATTGCAGTGTTAATGCAAGCCTACGTGTGACACTAATAAATAACATTCAGGGCTATGGGCCAACTGCTGGTGAATGGGATTATAGAAGCTGTGCAGTGCAGGAGGAGGTCATTTGGCCCATCGAGTCTGCACTGACCACAATCCCACCCAGGCCTTATTCCCGTAAACCCACAGCTTTACCCTGCTCATCCCATGACAACTTAACGTGGCCAGTCCTGCTAACCAGCACACCCTTGGACTGTGGGAGGAAACCCATGCAAACTCCACAGAGAGTGACCCAAGCCAGGAATTGAACCCGGGTGCCTGGTGCTGCGAGGCAACAGTGCTAAGTATTGGGCCAGATGGGAGTCAGGTGTTTCTCCTGTGCCGGCGCAGACTCGATGGGCCGAAGGGCTTCTTCTGACAGTCTGCGACGATGTGTTTCTGACCCGTGGTTAAAGCCAGCGTCAAAGGACCTCTGAAATGTATTGGTTTTTTTAAAACAGGAGTCATGGGCAATTGCAAGATGGACGGGACCATTCTGAAGGGCAGCATTGTCGGATTCCACGAGGCAGAGGTAAAACTTTGCAGCTGGGAACACGGTGTCTGAGATATATTTGGGGCTCACTTGGATGAGAGGTTGAATTCTGTGATGGGAGACCAAGTCAATTGGACTTGTCGTCTTGGGAGTCTCGGAGAACGAGAGGCGATCTCGTTGAGGCGTACATGTTTCCAAAGGGGGTGGACGCTGAGAGATTGTTGCCACTGTCGGGGGAATCAAAAACCCTGGGGGGGGGGGGGAGCGGTTCAGTCTTGGGGTAAAGGAGTGGTACAGTCTCAGGATAAGTAGGGACAGCTCTGTGATACCTCGCCAGGTAGTCGGTGACCCCAGACTGCAGATGGAGGCCTCCCTGAGCTGTCCCTCATACACGTAGCTGAGCGAGAGGAGGATATAGAGGGTAAGGAGACAGAGGTCTTCACCGAGATGCAGTCAGGCACAGCTGGAGGGACCGGGCCTTTTGGGGTAACAATGAGTGTGAGAATGCCAGGCCAGGAGGTGGGAGAATGGAAGGGAACAAACAGTGTAGATAACAGAAAGAAGGGATTAATCTCTGAAGTAGCCTCCACAGCCCCTGCACTTTGTAAAGAGTAAGACTTTGTTTGTCTTGTGTGTTCTGTTTTAACCCAAAGCCCCACATCCTGAGGTTCTCCATCACCGCGGAGGAGTGAAAGCTGCACAGCGCGAGGGAACTGTCCTCAACTCTTCAGAATGTGAAATAAAGCAAAGTTATAAATCTGTGTGCTGCTTAGCCTCTGTTTTCTCAAGCTGAGGAGAAAATAGGAGGAAGTGGGGACAGGGGGGGAGGATCTTCACCTCGTGAGCGCTGTGTGGTGATTTTTCACACAGGGAACGTAGATTTCTTACAGTGCAGAAAGAGACTATTCAGCCCTTCGAGTCTGCATCAATCACAGTCCTACTCGGGCCATCTCCTCATCCTCTGGATACTCCAGTTTCCTCCCACAGTCTGAAAGACGTGCTGATGAGGGTGCATTGTCTGTACTAAATTCTCGCTCCGTGTACCCAAACAGGTGCCAGAATGTGGTCACCAGGGGATTTTCCCAGTGACTACATTGCAGTATAAGCCTACTTGTGACAGAGAGAGAGAGGCCTTCCCCCTCCCTAACCCCAATGCTCTCTTGTCACGCGGGAGGGAGAGACATAGACTGTCTTACCTATCCCATCTCCCTCCACCTCTCTCCCCGCCTCCTTCTTCCCCCATCTCTCCCCCCCCTCTCCTCTTCCCACCTTCCTCTCTTCCCCCCCCCCCTTCTTTCCCTCTCTTTCCCCCCCCCCTTCCTCTCTTTCCTTCCCCCCCCCTTCCTCTCTTTCCCCCCCCCCTTCCTCTCTTCCCCCCCCCCTCTATTTTCCCCCCTCCCCTTTCCTCTCTTTCCCCCCCCCCTTCCTCTCTTTCCCCCCCCTTCCTATTCCTCACCCCCCCCCTTTCCCCCTTTCCCCCCCCCTTCCTCTCCCCCCCCCTTCCTCTCTTTCCCCCCCCCTTCCTCTCTTTCCCCCTTCTCTTCCCCCCCCTTCCTCTCTTTCCCCCCCCCCCCCCCCCTTCCTCTCTTTCTCCCCCCCCCCCACTCTCCTCCCCCCTCTCCCCTCTCCTCCTCTTCCCCTCCCCCCCCCTCTCCTCCTCCTCTTCTCCCCCCTCCTCCCTCTTCCCCCCCCCCCCCCCCTCTTCCCTCCCCCCCCCCCCCCCCCCTCCAACTCTCCCACCCCCCCCCCCCTCCTCCCTCCCCCCCCCTCTCCTCTTCCCCCGGTCCCTCCCCCCCCTCTCTCTCTTCCCCCCCCCCTCTCCCTCCCCCCCCCCTCTCCCCTTCCCCCCTCCTCCCCCCCCCTCCCCCCCCTTCCCCCCCCCCTCACTCCTCTGTCCCCCCCCCCTCCCCTCTTCCCCCCCCCCCTCTTCCCCCCCCCTCCCCTTCCTCCCCCCCCCTCCCTCCCCCCCCTCCTCCCCTCTTCCCTCCCCCTCCTCCCCTCTTTCCCCCTCCTCCCTCTTTCCCCCCTCCTCCTCCCCTCTCCCCTCCTCCCCCTCCCCTCTCCCCCCCCTCCACCCTCTCCCCCCCCCCTCCTCCCCTCTCCCTCCCCTCCCTCTCCCCCCCTCCCCTCCCCCCTCCTCCCCCCCCCCCACCCCCTCTCCCCCCCCCACCCCCTCTCCCCCCCCACCCCCTCTCCCCCCCCACCCCCCATTCCTCCCTCCCCCCCCCCCCCCCCCACCCCCCCTCCCCCCCCCCACCCCCTCTCCTCCTCCTTCCTCCCCCCTCACTCCCCCCCCCCTCTCCTCCTCCTCCCCCCTCTCCTCCTCCTCCCCCCCCTCCCCCTCATCTACCCCTCTCCCCCCGCCTTCCCTCCTCCCCTCCCTCCCCCTCCTCCCTCTCCTCCCTCACCCACCTCCCCCTCCCCCCTCCCTCTCCCCCCTCCTTCTCCCCCCCCACCTCCCCCCCCCAGTCCCTCCCCCCCCCTCCCCCTCTCCTCCCCTCTCCCCCCCTCGCTCCCCTCTCCCCCCCCTCCCCCCTCTCCCTCTCCCCTCCCTCCCTCTCCCTCCCTCCTCCCTCTCCCTCTCCCTCCCCCTCCCCTCCCCCCCCTCTCCCTCCCCCTCCTCCCTCCCTCTCCTCTCCTCCTCCCTCTCCTCCCTCTCCCTCCCTCCCCCTCCCCCTCTCCCCCCCCTCCTCCCCTCTCCCTTCCCTCCCCCCCTCCTCTCTCCCCCCCCCCCTCCCTCTCCCCCCCTCCTCTCCCCCCCTCCCCCCCTCCTCCCCCTCCCCATCCCTCTCCCCCCCCCCTCCCTCTCCCCCCCCTCCTCCTCTCCCCCCCTTCCCCCCCTCTCCTCCCTCCTCCCCCTCTCCCTCTCTCCTCTTCCCCCCCCTCTCCCCCCTCTCCTCCTCCCTCTCCTCCCTCCCTCTCCTCCTTCCCTCCCTCTCCCCCCCCCTCCCTCCCTCCCTCCCTCCCCCTTCCCCCCCCCTCCCCCCCTCCCCTCCCCCCCCTCCCTCCCTCTCCCCCCCCGCTCCTCCCCCCTCTCCCCCCCCCTCCCTCCCTCCCTCTCTCCCCCTCCCTCTCCCTCCTCCTCTCTCCCTCTCCCTCTCCCTCCCTCCCCCCCCTCTCCTCCTCCCTCTCCCTCCTCCCCCCCCTCTCTCCCTCCTCCCCTCTTCCCCCCCCTCCTCCCTCTCCCCTCTCCCTCTCCCTCTCCCTCCTCCTTCCTCCTCTCCCTCCTCCCTCTCCCTCTCCTCCTCTCCTCCCTCTCCCTCTCCCCTCCCCCCTCCTCCCCCCCCCTCCCCCCCCCCCCCTCCTCTCCCCCCCTCCCCCTCCTCCCCCCCCCCCCCCCCTTCTCCCCTCCCCCCCCCTCCTCCTCTCCCCCCCTCCTCCCCCTCTCCTCCCCCCTCCCCCTCCTCCCTCTCCCTCTCCCTCTCTCCTCTGCCCCCCCCTCTCCCCCCCTCTCCTCCCTCCCTCTCCTCCCCCCTCTCTCCCCCCCTCCTCCCTCCCTCCCTCTCCCCCCTCCCTCCCTCCCTCCCTCCCCTCCCTCCCCCTCCTCCCCCCTCTCCCCCCCCCCCCCTCCTCCCTCCCTCTCCCCCCCCCCTCCCTCGCTCCCCTCCCCCCCCCCCCTCCTCTCCTCCCTCTCCCCCCCCCTCCTCCTCCCTCTCCCCCCCCCTCCTCCCCCCTCCCTCCCTCCTCCCCCCCTCCTCCCTCCCTCCCCCCTTCCCCCCCTCCTCCCTCCCTCCCCCCCCCCCTCCTCCCTCCCTCTCCCCCCCCCCCTTCCCCCCCCCCTCCCCCCCCCTCCCTCTTCCCCCCCCTCCCCCCCCCCTCCCCCTCTCTCCCCCCCCCCTCCCTCCCTCTCCCTCCTCCTCTCTCTCTCCCCCCTCCTCCTCCCTCTCCCCCCCTCCCTCCCTCTCCCTCCCCCCTCACCCTCCCCCCTCCCTCCCTCCCCCTCCCTCCCTCCCCCTCCCTCCCTCCCGCCTCCCCCTCCCCTCCCCCCCCTCCCTCCCTCCCTCCTCCCCGTCCCTCCCCTCCTCCCCCCTCCCCTCCCCCTGCTGCCTCTACCCTATCCTCTAAGAAAAACTCTTTCCATTTTTCCCTGTGTGCATCTACATCTTTCTAAGAAAAACAGTCCCAATTTGCCGAACCTCTTCAGACCTTCCATACCAGGCAGCATCCTGGTAAACCTCCTCTGCACTCTCTCCACGTCCTTCCGGTAGTAGGGCGACCAGAACTGGACGCAGTATTCCAAATGAGGTCTAACCAACGTTTTATACAACTGCAACATTAAAGGCCAGCTCTTGTATTCTATACCCCTTCCTATAAAGGCTAACATACTATATGCTTTCTTCACAACCATCTCCACTTGCTCTGCCACCTTCAGAGACTTGTTCACCTGCACCCCCAGGTCCCTCTGTGTTTCTATACTCTTAATAGGTCTACCCTTTATCATGTACCTCCCCCCTACATTCTTTCTGCTGAAATGCATCACCTCACATTTATCAGGATTGAATTCTGTCTGCCCAAGCTACCAGCCTACGTCCTGCTGCAGCACCTGACAATGCTCCTCACTATCCACAAATCCTGTCATCTTTATCTTAAATCTATCCCCCTACTCCATGACCAGCCTTCCTGCCTGCAGACATGCTAAATCCTTCCTTACTCTTGTTAAAACCCCCTGAAACTTTCATCGCCACCTTCAGCCCCTCAATTTCCCCACCCCGAGATCAAAAATAAAACATCACTTGCTTCTCGTCCCTGATGCCATTCCAATTAAAAATGTTCCCTCTGCACTCTCTTACCAGGTCAGGCCACCTGTCATTCCTTCACTGATATTCGAATGAAGTGCTTGAGCTAATAAATCGGACATTTCTGGGAGAGCGCATTAGCACTGCAGCCTCGCAGCTCCCAGGAACTTGGGTTCGATTCCCAGCTTGGGTCACTGTCTGTACAGAGCCTGTGCATTTTCCCTGTGTCTGCATGGGTTCCCTCCAGGATGGGCCAAATGGCCCTGTTCTGCACTGCAGAGGTTCTATTTTTGCAATGAAATACTCTGTCAGGGATTCTGTCTTTTAAGGCATTAAGCCTTCAACCTCTACTTTTCACACCGTCACTTTAAGAAGCTGCTGTTTTTGGGAGTTCCACATGAGTTTGTACGTGCTGTGGCGCTGCCTCACTGTCATCCCTCAATAGACTGGCACTGAGTGTAAGCTTATTCCTCGCTCTCCAGAGGAAATAGTGTCAAATCCTTTAATCATCTTAAACTCCTCAGTCAGATCAGCCTTTCATCCTGTGTGCTTCAGGAGATACACGGGACCACTCTGCACAGCCCTCGCTCAGGTTTTAACCCTTTGTGGGTTGCTCTGGTGAACTGTACTGTGGACCCTTTGCACAGGGCAATGGCCAGGACTTGAGATGAGTTCTTACTTAGGGACGTTATGCTCTGATGGTGGGCTCTAAGACACAGGAGCAAGAATTAGGCCACTCAGCCCATCGAGTGTGCTCCACCATTCAATCGTAGCTGATAAGTTTCTCAACCCCATTCTCCTGCCTTCTCCCCGTAACCTTTGATCTCCCTAACCAGTCAAGAACCTATCTCTGTCTTAAAGACACTCAAGAGACTGGCCTCCACTGCCACCTTCTCTTACATCTCCCCATTCTTCTTCCCAGTAACTGTCTCGAAACTCACCACAAGAAATAGGAGTAGGAGTAGGCCATCCAGCTCTTCGAGCCTGCTCTGCCATTCAACAAGATCATGGCTGATCGAAAGTGGATCAGTTCCCTTGTCCATCAGAAATCTACCTACCCGTGCCTTAAACATATTCAACAAGGTAGCCTTCACCACTTCAACGGCCAGAGTTTCACTACCCTTTTGAGTGAAGAAGTTCCTCCTTAATTCTGTTCTCAGCTGACCCCCTTTTATTTTGAGGTTGTGCCCTTTCGTTCTGGCTTCCTTTCTAAGTGGAATCTTGGTTCTGTATTTTTTTCTCTTGGGACATGGTCCAGCATTTATTCCCCGTCCCTAGTTGCCCTCGGAGGGGCAGTTGAGAGTCAACCACATTGCTGTGGCTCAGGAGTTGCACGTAGGCCAGACCGGGCTAAGGACGGGAGATTTCCTTCCCTAAAGGGAACCAGATGGATTTTTCTGACATTGGGTCATCAGTAGATTCTGAATTCCAGATATTTTTTATTGAATTCAAATCCTACCATCTGCCGTGGCGGGATTCGAACCTGGGTCCCCCAGAACATTAGCTGAATTTCTGAATTAACAGTCTGGGTGACAAAAGGCATCATCTCTCTTGACACTGGAGTTGAGTTTCCCACTACAGATCTGCTCCATCCCCAAGATGACTTTAAATCATCTGAAAGCGTGAAATCATCTGGAGATTTCTCCAGAACGCACCTCATCCAAATTTTTGCTCTTTCTCCACCCCCACCCCATTTAGAATTTTCAGTTGCCCAGACCACCAAAAACTGGGAATCCTGCAGTGAAAAACTCACCTCCTGCCTGCACAAAATCATCTACAAGGACACAAGTCAGGAGTGTGATGGAATACTCTCCACTTGCCTGGATGAGTGCGGCTCCAACAACACTCAAGAAGCTCAACACTGTCCAGGACAAAGCAGCCCCGCTCGATCGACACGCTAACCACAAACACTCACTCCCTCCACCACCCACACAGCCGTGTGTACCATCTACAAGATGGCCCGCAGCGACTCACCAAGGCTCCTTCAACAGCACCTTCCAAACCCGCCACCTCTACCCTCTCCTTTCCTTCTCTGTGAATGGTATGCTTTCTCTGTATAGCACACAAGAAATAATACTTTTCACTGTAGATGAACAGACATGACAATCTTAAATCAAAATCTTCCATCATTTTCCATTGGGGAAAAAGATACAGAAGTCTGAGGTCCCGTACCAACCGACTCAAGAACAGCTTCTTCCCTGCTGCTGTCAGACTTTTGAATGGACCTACCTCGCATTAAGTTGATCTCTCTCTACACCCGTCGCTGTGACTGTAACACCACATTCTGCTGTCTCTCCTTTCCTTCTCTGTGAATGGTATGCTTTGTCTGTATAGCACGCAAGAAACAATACTTTTCACTGTATCCCAATACATGTGACAATAACAAATCAAATCTATATACTCTACGAACGGTATGCTTTATCTGTTTGATGCGCAAGAAAGAATACTTTTCACTGTATCCCAATACATGTGACAATAATAAATCCGATCAGTCCAGTAAACTAATGCTACACTCCCACTCTGCAGAGGGATGTATGGAATCCCAAACTGTGCCCCAGGCTCTGAATGTGGTCATCTCCAGGCCCTCAAAAATCAAAGTTTATTTATTATTGTCACAAATAGGTTCATATTAACAGTGCAATGAAGTCAGTGTGAAAATCCACTAATTGCCACACTCTGGCGCCTGTTCGGGTCAATGCATCTAAAAAAAAACTCCTTACCTCTCTACTCCGTTTCCTTTATTAACAAGACTAACATCACATTTGATTCTTGATCGGCATGTTAAGTTTGCAGTTTATCTTGGGAGCGGGGTGCACGCAGCTCCTTTGGAACATTGCCACCAGCCCCCTCGCCATTTTAAGCAGCTTACCCTCTTCTTCCATCAATGTGGGTAACCTCAACTTTTCCACCGCTCTTGCCCAGTTGCTTAATCTATGCGAGTTCTTTCAAATCCTCCTTTCATCCCCAGGTTATGAGTGTCCGCTTACGTTCACACTGCAATGAAGTTACTGTGAAAAATCACTCAGTCGCCACACTCCGTCACCTGTTTGGGTACACCGAGGGAGAATTTAGAACGGCCAATACACCCTAACCAGCACGTCTTTTAGAGTTTGGGAGGAAACCAGAGCGCTTGGAGGAAACCAACGTAGACACAGAGAGAATGTGCAGACTCTGCCCAGTGACCTGTCAGGAATTGAACTCTGATCCCTGGTGCTGTGAGAGAGCAGCGCTAACTACTACACCACCTAGTAAGGGGTAGGTCCATTCAAAAGTCTGACAGCAGCATGGAAGAAGCTGTTCTTCAGTCAGTTGGTACACGACCTCAGACTTTTGTATCTTTTCTCAGACGGAAGAGTGTGTACCCAGGGTGCGTGGAGTCCTTGAAAGTTTGTTTATTAGTCACAAGTAGACTGAGATTAACGCTGCAGTGAAGCTGTTGTGAAAATCCCCCAGTCACCATACTCTGGCATCTGTTTGGGTTACACTCCGAGGAAGAATTTGGCACAGCCAACGCACCCTACTCAGCACATCTTTCAGATTGTGGGAGGAAACCCACGCAGACACAGGTGAAGAATGTGGATATTCAGCCCTGGAACCCGAGCCAGGAATCTAACCCGGGTCCCTGGCACTGTGAGGCAGCAGGACTAATCACTGTGTCACCATCGACACTGCTGTGGGGGACTGGAGTCACACAGAGGCCAGACTAGACAATGACAGCAGATTTCCTTCCCTAAAAGGGGCAGATAGGTTTGTACAATGAGTAGCACCATTTTTTTAAAAAAAAAAATTGAATTTAATTTCCACCAGCCACCATAGAGGTTTACCCAACGTTGCCCCAACTTGTCCATGCTACTCAGCTAGTCCCAATTGACCATGCTTGGCCCATATTCTTTATCCCCATGTAACTGTCTAAATGCTTTTTAAAAGACAAAATTGTACCCGCCTTTACTCCTGCCTCTGGCAGCTCGTTCCAGACACTCACCACCCTCCGTGTGAAAAAAATTGCCCCTCTGGACCTTTTTGTATCTCTCCCCTCTCACCTTAAACCTATGCCCTCCAGACTCCCCTACCTTTGGGAAAAGATATTGACTGTCGAGCTGATCTGTGGCTTCTCATTATTTTGTAGACTACGATCGGATTTGAACCTGGGTCCATGGATCACTAATCCTGTGACCATTTTGATGGACCACCACCTCACCCAAAACCAAACTGTGCTGAAAATCTACATACACGACTTACTGCTGCTTACAACCTCAAAAACTGCTCATCAATACTAGATTTTCTGATCTCTCTCTCCCATATCCTGTTATAACCTCCTTGTTAACGAGTGCGAGTATTTTCCCTTACCCCTGATGTCAGACAAACTGGCTTATGATCTCCCGTGTTCTCTTTTCCCATCTTTCTTCATACAATCCTTACAGTGCAGAAGGGGGCCATTCAGCCCATTGAGTCTGTACTGACCACAATCCCACCCAGGCCCTACCCCCATACATTTATTCTAACTAATCTCTCTGACAACAAGGGGAAATTTAGCATGGCCAATTCATCAACCTGCACATCTTTGGACGCTAAGGGACAATTTAGCACGGCCAATCCAACTAACCTACACATCTTTGGACACTAAGGGACAATTTAGCACGGCCAATCCCCCCTAACCCACACATCTTTGGACACTAAGGGACAATTTAGCATGGTCAATCCACCTGACCTGCACATCTTTGGACACTAAGGAGCAATTTAGTATGGCCAATCCACCCAATCTGCTCATTTGGAACTGTGGGAGGAAACTGGAGCACTCAGAGGAAACCCATGCAGACACAGAGAGAATGTGCAGACTCCACACAGACAGTGACCCGAGCTGGAAATCGAACCCGGGGTTCTTGGCCCTGAGAGGCAGCAACGATAACCACTGTGCCACCTTTCCTTCCCCCTAACGCTGACCTCTAACTCTTAACGCCAATCCCAAATCCCCAGACCTGAATTTAAGCCCCGAAGCCTAAGTCCCCAACCCTTACCCCTTTGGGGTTGTGTTTGTTACCATGCAATCCAGGGAGTGGGTCTTCAATTTCTGGAGACAGGATGCCCGAAAACCAAACACCAGACCGTGCACCCTCACAGAGATCAGCCCTACCCTCCCTTCCCCCACATGGGGAAGCTGCCCACACGGGAGTGAAGGCCAGTGGAGACGGACCAATACCACACAATCTCGTGTCGCCACCGGCCTCCGGCTCGAAGCATCTAATCTCCAGCAGGAGAGGTGAGGGAGGGGAGCTGGGAACGCACAGTTCGGGGGGTCATACGAGACCACTCCGCTGATCGGGGTGGGGGGGGGGGGGGGAGGGGTGGAAATTCCAACTTCACCGCTCAGGACACCTGTAGTGTGGCTAGAGAGAGAGACGGACATCCACACAAAACCACAGCACACCAGGAGGGGCAGGGGCTCAACTCCAGTCTCCCCCAACCCACTCACTCTCAAAAGCCCCACCCCGTCCCCTCGTTAGACACACACACACAAAGCACAGCGAGCTGCGGTCATTAATAAATTGTAATTATCAAGTCAGAAAGATACACATCTTCACAAAACCAGCATACATTTTTTTTTTTCCAAACAAAAAAAACAAAGATAAAAGTGCGTGTGAAGATGGGGGTGGGGGGGGGGGGAAATAAATTAAAATGTCCACATTGATACCTGGTTAAGAGTGGGGGAGGAGGGGGCTGTGGAGAGAAGGGAGGGGGCAGCGGGAGGGACTGGGGAAAACAAGGGGGGTGGGGGGGGGGGAAAGAGGTGGGCAAAAAGAATAAACAACCCAAAAACTAGATGCAAAAATCGATCCAGATCTATTAGAGATCCACTTTATACGAAGCGGATTTGAGAGTCTGCAGGCGCAGGATTTCACCCCCCCCCCGCCACCCCTGTACATTAGGGTGGGGGAGGGGTCTCTGGCGAGGAAAGGAGTTGCAGTATTTGTCCATGAGGGTACAGATGTATACTTTTATATATACAGGGTTTTATTTTTTTTTTTAATTAAGTATATGATCCAAGGTTCCGGCTGAAGCCCCTTCGTCTCTTCTTCCCGGTGGGGGGAGGGGGAGGGGGGTAAATGAGGCAGCTAAAAATCGATTAAATTGGAGTTGTCTTTTTTCCCCAAGCGGGCGGTTGGTCCACAAGCGATGGTCATCTCAGCCTGGGCTAGCCGTCCTCTTTGGGTGGAGTATACCAACCTGCGGGGAAGAGAGGTGACAGAAAGGATGCAGAGTGAGAGATGGGACGTAAGAACTGGGAGCAGGAGGAGACCCATCTGTCCCCTCGAACCTGCTCTGCCATTCAATAAGATCGTGGCTGAATTTTTCCTGGACTCAGCTCCACTTACCCATCCTTAATTCCTTTACTGTTCAAAAATCTATCTATCCTTGTCTTAAAAACATTCAATGAGGGAGCCTCAACTGGGCAGGGAATTCCATAGATTCACAACCCTTTGTGTGAAGAAATTCTCCTCAACTCAGTCCTAAATCTGCTCCCCCTTATTTTGAGGCCATGCCCCCCAAGTTTCACCCACCAGTGGAAACAACTTCCCTGCTTCTATCTTATCGATTCCCTTCATAATCTTATACGTTTCTGTTAAGATCTCCCTTCATTCTTCTGAATTCCAATGAGTATAGCCCCAATCTACTCGGTCTCTCCTCACAAACATAGAACACTACAGCACAGAACAGGCCCTTCAGCCTTCGATGTTGCGCCGACCAATATAAAAAGCAATGCCCCTCCAAACTAAACCATTCCCTTCTCTTCCATATACTTATCAACTAACCTCTTAAACGCCACCAAACTTGGCGCATCTACAACTGCTGCAGGCAGGGCATTCCACTCCCGAACCACCCTTTGGGTAAAGAACCTACCTCTGATATCCGTCCTATAACTATCACCCCTTAATTTAAAGCTGTGTCCCCTCGTGCTAGCTTTCTCCATCCTAGGAAAAAGGCTATCACTGTCCACCCTATCTAAACCTCTAATCATCTTATATGTTTCGATAAGGTCCCCTCTTAGCCGCCTCCTTTCTAACGAAAACAACCTCAAATCCCTCAGCCTCTCTTCATAAGACCTGCCCTCCATACCAGGCAACATCCTGGTAAACCTCCTCTGTACCCTCTCCAATGCCTCCACATCTTTCTTATAATGTGGGGACCAGAACTGCACACAATACTCCAAGTGCGGCCGCACTAGAGTTTTGTACAGTTGCAACATGACGTTGCGGCTCCGAAATTCAATCCCCTACCAATAAAAGCCAAGACTCCATATGCCTTCTTAACAACCTTCTCGACTTGACTGCCTACTTTCAGGGATCTATGCACATACACACCAAGATCCCTCTGTTCATCTAGACTACTAAGAATCCTACCATTTGCCCTATACTCTACACATTTATTATTTCTGCCATAGTGCATTACCTCACACTTTTCCACATTAAACTCCATTTGCCACCTCTCGGCCCAGCTCTGCAACTTGTCCAAGTCCCTCTGCAAACTATAACACCCCTCTTCACTATCTACCACTCCACCGACTTTAGTGTCATCTGCAAATTTACTAATCCATCCTTCAATACCCTCATCCAGATCATTTATAAAAATTACAAACAGCAGGGGCCCAAAACAGACCCCTGAGGTACACCACTTGTCACCGAACTCCACGATGAATATCTCCCATCAACCACCACCCTCTGTCTTCTATCTGCTAGCCAATTCCTAACCCAATTAGCTAAATCACCCTCTATCCCATACATCTGCATTTTCTGCAGAAGTCTTCCATGGGCCACCTTATCAAACGCCTTACTAAAGTCCATATATACCACATCAACCGCCTTACCCCCATCCACCTCCTTAGTCACTTTTTCAAAAAACTCAATGAGGTTAGTAAGGCACGACCTACCCTTCACAAAACCATGCTGACTATCCCCAATCAATTCATTTCTCTCTAAATAACTATAAATCCTATCCCTAATAATTCTCTCCAATACTTTGCCCACAACAGAAGTAAGACTCACTGGCCTATAATTCCCTGGAAGGTCTCTCTTCCCCTTCTTGAACAATGGGACCACATTCGCTATCCTCCAGTCCTCCGGAACCACACCCGTAACCAACGACGACCTGAAGATCAGAGCCAGAGGCTCTGCAATCTCCTCTCTTGCCTCCCAGAGAATCCTAGGGTAAATCCCGTCCGGCCCAGGGGACTTATCCAACTTCAAACCCTCGAGAATATCTAGCACATCCTCCCTATCTACTTCGATACTTTCCAGTTTGCTACCCTGTACCTCAGTGTTCTCCATAACTACATTTACATCACCCTGCGTGAATACCGAAGAGAAATATTTATTCAGTACCTCTCCAATCTCTTCAGGCTCCACGCACAACTTCCCACTGCTGTCTATGACTGGCCCTAGTCTTGTCCTAACCAATCTTCTATTCTTAACATATCTAAACCAACCCCCTCAACTCCAAAATCAACCGAGTGAATTTCCCCTGCATCCCCTCCAGTGCCAGTATATCCTTTCTCAAGTAAGGACACCAGAACTGTCCACAGTAACTCCAGGTGTGGCCTCACCAGCACCTTATACAGCTGCAACATAACCTCGCTGTTTTTAAAACTCCATCCCTCTCGCAATGAAGGATAAAATTCCATTTGCCGCCTTCATTACCTGCTGCACCTGCAAACCAACTCCTTGTGATTCCTGCACAAGGACACCCAGGTCCCTCTGCAACCTGCAATTTTACCATTGAAATAATACTCCATTTTGCTGTTATTCCGACCAAACTCGACGACCTCACATTTACCAACATTGTATTCCATCTGCCAGACCCTCACCCACCCACTCACCCGATCCAAATCCCTTTAAAGATTTCCCCGTGGCTTTGCCAGGACGGTACTGTCGATACGCAATGCAGCAGACACAGATCACAGAGCTTGGAACCAAAGGCAGTTCCAGTGAACTCAATATCACTCAGAGTAGAATCTCTCTCTCCACTATCACTACAAAATCCCCATTGGTCTATTGGTCATGTCCTTTATTCTCTCTCTGGGCTGCCATTAGCAGCCTTTCCTGGTTTCTGTGGCTATGCCTCATCTTTCATTCCCTCCCCCTGCATTATAAACATCTCCCACTTTCTCTGCCTTTAAGCTTCATCCAAGGGTCACCTGGACTCCAAACGTCAGCTCTTTTCCTTCCTTACTGATGCTGCTGAGATTTTCCAGCGTTTTCTCTTTTTTACCCCCAGATTCCAGCATCTGCATTAATTTGCTTTTTCCCCTCCATTGGTCTATCCTCATTCCTGTTGCAAATATTCCCATTGAACCCAAACCTCTTCCCGTTCACTCCCATTGTACACAACCCCAATGGACCCAAACCCCTTCCTGTTCACTCCCATTGTACACATCCCAATGAACCCAAACCCCTTCCCGTTCACTCCCATTGTACACAATCCCAATGGACCCAAACCCCTTCCCATTCACTCCCATTGTACACATCCCAATGAACCCAAACCCCTTCCCGTTCACTCCCATTGTACACAATCCCAATGGACACAAACCCCTTCCCATTCACTCCCATTGTACACAATCCCAATGAACCCAAACCCCTTCCCGTTCACTCCCATTGTACACAATCCCAATGGACACAAACCCCTTCCTGTTCACTCCCATTGTACACAATCCCAATGAACCCAAACCTCTTCCCGTTCACTCCCATTGTACACAATCCCAATGGACACAAACCCCTTCCCATTCACTCCCATTGTACACAATCCAATGAACCCAAACTCTTCCATTCACCCATGTACACAATCCATGGACCAAACCTCTTCCCATTCACTCCCATTGTACACAATCCCAATGAACTCAAACCCCTTCCCGTTCATTCCCAATGGACCCAAACCCCTTCCCATTCACTCCCATTGTACACAATCCCAATGGACCCAAACCCCTTCCCATTCACTCCCATTGTACACAATCCCAATGGACCCAAACCCCTTCCCATTCACTCCCATTGTACACAATCCCAATGGACCCAAACCCCTTCCCGTTCACTCCCATTGTACACAATCCCAATGGACACAAACCCCTTCCCATTCACTCCCATTGTACACAATCCCAATGAACTCAAACCCCTTCCCATTCACTCCCACTGTACATAATCCCAATGAACTCAAACCCCTTCCCGTTCATTCCCAATGGACCCAAACCTCTTCCCGTTAACTCCCATTGTACACAATCCCAATGGACCCAAACCCCTTTCCGTTCACTCCCATTGTACACATCCCAATGGACCCAAACCCCTTCCCGTTCACTCCCATTGTACACAATCCCAATGGACCCAAACCCCTTCCCGTTCACTCCCATTGTACACAATCCCAATGGACACAACCCCTTCCCATTCACTCCATGTACACAATCCCAATGGACACAAACCCCTTCCCATTCACTCCCATTGTACACAATCCCAATGGACACAAACCCCTTCCCGTTCACTCCCATTGTACATAATCCCAATGGACCAAACCTTCCCATTCACTCCATTGTACACAATCCCAATGAACTCAAACCCCTTCCCATTCACTCCCACTGTACACAATCCCAATGAACTCAAACCCCTTCCCATTCACTCCCATTGTACACAATCCCAATGGACCCAAACCCCTTCCCGTTCATTCCCAATGGACCCAAACCCCTTCCCATTCACTCCCACTGTACACAATCCTACTGGACCAGCCCTCTTCCTCCACTCACTCCCCTCGACCAGAACACCAACACAGCTCCCAATTCCTGAACCAAACAGTAACATTCCCAACTTCATTTCCCATTGAGAGAGAGAGAGAGCAGCATTTACTAACAATATACTTCAGCTGAGGAGTGGGTCAGGTGCTGCTGGGTGTGAAGTGGACTAGCTGATGATGGAGAGAGACACTCCCCAGGCAAACACAAAACTTAAAACTACCTGATTGTCTCCTGACCACAGCACCGCGACCACAACCATCTGAGGGTTCGGTGCAGCTGAGGGTTCAGTACAAGGGACACAGCTAAGGTCACACCCACCTCTTTGTTTTATGGGCAACAAATAGGATTAGCTGTGTACCCCAGTGTTATACAGCGACAGACCCATCCCCACCAGTACTGTACCCCAGTGTTACATAGCGACAGACCCGTCCCCACCAGTACTGTACCCCAGTGTTATACAGCAACAGACCCGTCCCCACCAGTACTGTACCCCAGTGTTATACAGAGACAGACCCGTCCCCACCAGTACTGTACCAAGTGTTATACAGCGACAGACCCATCCCCACCAGTACTGTACCCCAGTGTTACATAGCGACAGACCCGTCCCCACCAGTACTGTACCCCAGTGTTATACAGCAACAGACCCGTCCCCACCAGTACTGTATCCCAGTGTTGTACAGAGACAGACCTGCCCCACCAGTACCGTACCCGAGTATTACATGGTGATGCCCACCGCTGTCAACTTTCCCTCCAGAACTGTAGTACAGCCTCAGTTGGGGTAGGCTAGAGAGAGTATCAGAATGCCTATCGCCAAGCTTTCTGACCCCGGAAAATATTCTTACACTGAAACCTTTGGTGGAAAATGGGCAAATGGAACAGACAAAATAGTTTCTCCCCGGGAGAAACTTCACCTCTCCCTCTTCTCCACCCCATGCCCATTCCCTCTCTCTCTTCCCCCCACTTCTCCTCCCTCTTCCTCCCTTGTCCCTCTCTCTCTTCTTGCCCTTGTTGCTCTCTCTCTCTCTCTAGTCCCTCTCCCTTCTCCTCCACCCTCTCTTTCTTTTCCCCCCCCTCCCTCTCTCCCCGCGGTTTTACATACCATTTTTCTCGTGAATCTGAACCAGTGATTTGTAGGACTGCTGAGCTCGAGTTAGACTGTACTGTGACTGTTGGGAGAGAACACACCGTCCATTAGACAGGAGAAGACTGCGTTGATGTAGTGCCTTTTAATTGCCTACTGGGCGTCCCCAGTTCCTGAGAGTCACTTGTTAACAGGGGAAATAACAGGCACAGCAAACTCCCAGGGAAAAGCACTGAGGCAGTGCTTCACCTGTGGCGTTAGCCCCCCTCCTGCCCGAGAGAAATGCCCACCTCCTCAGGCTATGGGATCCTCCTAGTCCATCTTTTTGGGGGAGGGGGAACAGCGTTGAGGATCTAGCGTTAAAAGGGGCATCTGAAAAACTGCCTGTCCCAACAGTGCAGCACTCTCTGGGCACTGCACCCCACCCCAACCCCCGCCCTCACTGTGTGGGCCCTCCCTTAGCAATGCAGATTTCTGATCTCTGAGAGAGAGGGACAGGGGGGGACAGAGAGAGAGGGAGAGAGAGAGAGAGAGAGAGAGGGAGGGTGGTAGGGAGAAGGGGGAAAGAGAGAGGGAGGGAGGCAGAAGGGGGAATAGAGAGAGAGAGAGAGCTGGGAGAGGGAGATATAGAGAGAGAGAGACAGGGGGATACAAAAAGAGGGGAACAGGGGATAAAGAGGTGCGGGAGAGGGGGATAAAGAGAAAGAGAGAGAGAGTTGGGGAGGGATAGAGAGAAAAGCAGAGGGGGGGACAGAGAGAGGAGAGAATAGAGAGGGAGAAGGAGAATAGAGAGGGAGCGAGCGCGAGAGAGAGGGGGACTGTCGGCTTGCTGTTTCTCTGTCAGTAACTCCCTTACCTTATTGGCTCCAAACTGAATTCTTGCTTTGCCTTTGACCAGCGTTGCACTGATCTGCATAATGACAGACTCAATTGAGTAAGCACTGCTCCAACCCTGCGACCGCGAGAGAGATGGAGAGAGAGAGAGAGACAGGGAGGTTAGTGTGGCACCCAAATACAGCCAGTCCGACAAACACACCACAGGGACCCAGGGCAGCACTGCGCAGGTACCACCCGGGACCGACAAACCGGGCGCCAGGGCACCGCGACACCCGGGACCGACAAACCGGGCGCCAGGGCACCGCGACACCCGGGACCGACACACCGGGCGCCAGGGCACCGCGACACCCGGGACCGACACACCGGGCGCCAGGGCACCGCGACACCCGGGACCGACACACCGGGCGCCAGGGCACCGCAACACCCGGGACCGACACCCGGGCGCCCGGGCACCGCAACACCGGACCGACACACCGGGCGCCAGGGCACGCAACACCCGGGACCGACACACGGGCGCCAGGGCACCGCAACACGGGACCGACACACCGGGCGCAGGGCACCGCAACACCCGGGACCGACACACCGGGCGCCAGGGCACCGCAACACCCGGGACCGACACACCGGGCGCCAGGGCACCGCAACACCCGGGACCGACACACCGGGCGCCAGGGCACCGCAACACCCGGGACCGACACACCGGGCGCCGCAACACCCGGGACCGACAAACCGGGCGCCAGGGCACCGCAACACCCGGGACCGACAAACCGGGCGCCAGGGCACCGCAACACCCGGGACCGACAAACCGGGCGCCAGGGCACCGCAACACCCGGGACCGACACACCGGGCGCCAGGGCACCGCAACACCCGGGACCGACACACCGGGCGCCAGGGCACCGCGACACCCGGGACCGACACACCGGGCGCCGCGACACCCGGGACCGACAAACCGGGCGCCAGGGCACCGCAACACCCGGGACCGACAAACCGGGCGCCAGGGCACCGCAACACCCGGGACCGACAAACCGGGCGCCAGGGCACCGCGACACCCGGGACCGACACACCGGGCGCCAGGGCACCGCGACACCCGGGACCGACACACCGGGCGCCAGGGCACCGCGACACCCGGGACCGACAAACCGGGCGCCAGGGCACCGCGACACCCGGGAACGACACACCGGGGCCAGGGCACCGCGAACACCCGGACCGACACACCGGGCACCAGGGCACCGCGACACCCGGGACCGACAAACGGGCACCGCGACACCCGGGACCGAAACCGGGCGGGCGCCGCGACACCCGGGACCGACACACCGGGCGCCAGGGCACCGCAACACCCGGGACCGACACACCGGGCGCCAGGGCACCGCAACACCCGGGACCGACACACCGGGCGCCAGGGCACCGCAACACCCGGGACCGACACACCGGGCGCCAGGGCACCGCAACACCCGGGACCGACACACCGGGCGCCAGGGCACCGCAACACCCGGGACCGACACACCGGGCGCCAGGGCACCGCAACACCCGGGACCGACACACCGGGCGCCAGGGCACCGCAACACCCGGGACCGACACACCGGGCGCCGCGACACCCGGGACCGACAAACCGGGCGCCAGGGCACCGCAACACCCGGGACCGACAAACCGGGCGCCAGGGCACCGCAACACCCGGGACCGACAAACCGGGCGCCAGGGCACCGCAACACCGAGCAGCATCTCCGGCAATACTGAACCCCTTCAGCACTGCACTCTGGGACTGCGAGTCAAACCTCCCCGTGGAAGGGTGGGGAGGAAATCAGAGAACAGGCGGGGTCCTGTGAGGCCTACCACAGTTGAACAGTCTCAAGGCAGAAAGCCCTTACCCGGGGGGGGGGATTGCAACAGCAATTAACTCAGCAGTCTAAAACAGACAATAAAAGGAGGAGGAGGCCATTCAGCCCTTCCACAGCCTGCTACACCATTCAGTGAATTCCCTGATTCCCTGGCCCCGCTTCTGCCCATATCACTCGATTTCTTTAGCCTCAAGAGCGATATCCAATTCCTTCTGCAACGGACGCTGTCAGGGATAGAGTGACAGGCTCAATGGGCTGAATGGGGTCAGGGATAGGAAGACAAACACGATGGGCCGAATGGGTATACAGTAAGGGAAAAGAAGGCCAGCTCGACGGGCCGAATGGGAGGCTGGGATGTGTACAGAAGCTCCTCGGGCAGGTCAAGTCAGTGCTGCAGTGACCAGCTCAGCGGCTCACCCTCCCTCCCCCTCACCTTCTACAACAAAGACCAAAGCTTCAGCCCAGCTCCCAGCCCAGGCGCCTGGGAGATGGACAGGCTGCTTACCTGTTTCGTCAGGAGCTCCATGCAAATCGCTCCCCCTCCGAGCACGTAGCTGTGAAGAGAAGGCAGCAAGAGGTGAGAGACTGACAGCGATAACCCTGCAAACCTGATCACAGCTCAATCGCTCCATCCAACACAGCTGGCACTCATCCTGGGAGTGACACAGTGGGTTAGCGCTGCTGTCTCACAGCGCCAGGGACCCGGGTTCGATTCCCCAGCAGCACGGTGACACAGTGGGTTAGCACTGCTGTCTCACAGCGCCAGGGACCCGGGTTCGATTCCACAGCAGCACGGTGACACAGTGGGTTAGCGCTGCTGTCTCACAGCGCCAGGGACCCGGGTTCGATTCCCCAGCAGCACGGTGACACAGTGGGTTAGCACTGCTGTCTCACAGCGCCAGGGACCCGGGTTCGATTCCCCAGCAGCACGGTGACACAGTGGGTTAGCGCTGCTGTCTCACAGCGCCAGGGACCCGGGTTCGATTCCCCAGCAGCACGGTGACACAGTGGGTTAGCACTGCTGTCTCACAGCGCCAGAGACCCGGGTTCGATTCTCCAGCAGCACGGTGACACAGTGCTGGATAACACTGCTGTCTCACAGCGCCAGGGATCCGGGTTCGATTCCCAGCTTGGGTCACTGTCTGTGTGGAGTCTGCACTTCCTCCCTGTGTCTGCGTGGGTTTCCTCCCACAGTCTGAAGAACGTGCTGGTTAGGGTGGATTGGCCATGTTAAAAACGCGAGGATGGATGGGCCACGCTTTGGAGAGTCAGTGCAGACTCGATGGGCTGAATGGCCTCCTCCGGCACACAAGGGATTCAACACAGAACAACACAGCACAGGAAACAGGCCCTTCGGCCCTACAAGCACATGCTGCCCATTTTAACACTCAGCGAGTGCCTCATTCCAATCCTCCTACATCCGACTTCTGTCCGGATTCCACTCTATTTCTGCCCTGGATCGGGAGCGATGGAATGATCCGGGGGAGGGGGCGAGACTCGGCAGGGAAAGGAGTTCATTTCTTGCGGATAAGAGCAGAGGAAAACCCGGATGCTTGGACGATCACGCGGGGCTTTTCCAAATCCGAGCGATTCCTCAGCCGGAGCGACAAGGGCAGGAAACCCGCTCTGAAACATCGACTCCTTCCCCTTCCCGGATTAACATCATGGAACCAGGATTACTGGCAGTTCCCAATGCTCGAAAAACAGACAGTGAATCGACCACAAACCCGGACACTCACCCCCCAGACAGCACTGGAGACACAACCCTTACAAAGGGAGGGTCGAAGGGGAAATTATCCTGCAGAGGGAGAGGAGAAATGTTCCATATTAACCTCAAATCACAGAATGCACATTCACACCATCACTACTGTCCACAGCCCCGTGTGTACACACTCCCCCGGCACTGATCCCACACACACAGCCCCGTGTACACACTCCCCCGGCACTGACCCCACACACACACACAGCCCTGTGTACACACTCCCCCGCACTGATCCACACACCCCCCGGCACTGATCCCACACACACATGCCCAGTGTACACACTCCCCGCACTGACCCACACACACACACAGCCCGTTCGTGCACATCCCCCCCCGGCACTGATCCACACACACACCCCGTCCACCCCCGCATGATCCCATCACCCACACACAAAAAGCCCCGTGTACACACTCCCCCGGGCACTGATCCCACACACAGCCCGTGTGCAACACTCCCCCGGCAAACTCCCCCCACACTGACCACTCCCCCGGCACTGACCACACACACAGCCTCCGTGTACACACTCCCCCGTGTACACACACCCCCCCGCCAACCCCCGGCACGACCCCACACACAGCCCATGTACACACTCCCCGGCACTGACCCACACACAACACACAGCCCCTGTGCACCTCTCCCGGCACTGATCCCACCCCCAGCCCGCACTGACCCACACACACTGATCAGCCCAGGGTACACACTCCCGGCACTGATCCACACTCCCCCCCCGGCACTGATCCCCACACACAGCCCATGTACACACTCACGGCACTGCCCCCACACTCCACAGCTCCGTACACACACCCCCGACACTGATCCCACACACACGCAAGCCAGCTCACTGTACACACTCCCAGATCCGTGCACTGACCCCACACAGCCGCTCTCACAAGCTCCGTGTTAACACACTGACCCCACCACACTCTAACACGCTCGTGACACTCCCCCGGCACTGACCCCACACACTCTCACAGCTCCGTGTTACACACTCCCCCAGCATGACCCAAACACACCCACACAGCTCCCGTGTACACACTCCCCGGCACTGACCCCACCCACACTTCACAGCCACACACACAGCCCCCACTTGACCCCAAAACACCCACACAGCCCGTACCACTCCCCACTGGACACACACACCACAGGACCCGTGAACACACCTCCCGGCCACACACACAACACACAGCTCCGTGTACACACTCCCCAGCACTGACCCCACACACACACACAGCCCCCCAAACACACACACACAGTGTACACACTACCCCCACACACACACACACAGCCCGTGTACACACTCCCCCAGCACTGGACCCCACACACACCAGCCCCGTGTACACACTCCCCCAGGCACTGACCCAAACACACACACAGCCCGTGACCCCACACACACACAGCCCGTGACACCTCCCCCGCACTGACCCAACCACACACAGCCCCGCTGTGCACACTCCCGGCACTGACACCACACACACACACTCAGCCCCGTGTACACACTCTCCGGCACTGACCCCAAACACACACACACAGCCCTGTGTACACACTCCCCCAGCACTGACCCCAAACATGGACACACAGCCCCGTGTACACACTCCCCCCAGCACTGACCCCAAACACACACCACACAGCCTGTGTACACACTCCCCCAGCACTGACCCCAAACACACACACCAGGCCCTGTTACACACTACACACTACCCCAAACTGCAACACCCCAGCCTGTGTACCCCCAGCACTGACCCAAACATGCACACACAGCCTGTGTACACACTCCCCCAGCATGACCACAAACACACCACACAGCCCTGTGTACACTCTCCCCAGCACTGACCCCAAACACACACACACCCTTGTGTACCCCAAAACACACACACAGCCCCGTGTACTCCCCAGCACTGACCCCAAACACACACACACAGCCCTGTGTACACACTCCGCACGGCACTGACCCCCACACACCCACAACAGCCCCGTGTACACACTCCAGCACTATCCACTCCCCGCACTGACCCCAAACACACACACACAGCCCCGTGCTACACACTCCCCCAGCACTGACCCCACACACACACAGCCCGGTACACACTCCCCCAGCACTGACCCCACACACACACACACACAGCCCCGTGTACACACTCCCCCCGGCACTGACCCCACCACACACACACACACCCCACACACACACACAGCCCCTGTACAACACACTCCCCCCAGCACTGACCCCACACAACACACACCACAGCCCCGTGTACACAATCCCCCGGCACTGACCCCACACACACACCACACAGCCCCGTGTACACACTTTCCCCCCAGCACTGACCCCACACACCACACACACACTCCCCCGCACGACCCACACACACAACACACAGCCCCGTGTACACACTCCCCAGGCACTGACCCCACACACACACAGCCCGTGTACACACTCCCCCCAGCACTGTACTCCCCGGGGCACCCACACATTAACACTGCCACACTGTAACACAGCCCTGTGTACACACTCCCCACCGTCCCCCTCATGACCCACACTCACTTTAAAAGAGAAATTTAACAAAATAAAGTCAACGCCTTCTTTCTCCCGGAGGATTTGGAGATCATTATGCAAAGCGCTGTCCTGATCAACTCTGCGGAGTGAGAAAACAAACATCAGAGAATGCTACGATGAAAGGACCCCCCGCTTCCGCCCTGCATCCCTCCCCCCGCTTCCGCCCTGCATCCCTCCCCCCGCTTCCGCCCTGCATCCTCCCCCCGTTCCGCCCTGCATCCCTCCCCCCTGCCCTTCCGCCCTGCATCCCTCCCCCCGCTTCCGCCCTGCATCCCTCCCCCCTCTTCCCTGACCCTGTTAGAATCTGATAAGTTTCTATGAGATCCGTCTCACTCTGCTAAACTCCAGTGAATATAATCCTCACCAACTTAGTCTCTCCTCACATGACAGACCTGCCACCTGAGCAATCAGCCTGGGGAACCTTCGTTGTGCTTCCCCTATAGTGAGGAACATCCTTCCTCAGATAAGGAGACCAAAACTGCACACAATACTCCAGGTGTGGCCTCACCAACACCCTGTACAATTGCAGCAAAACATCCCCATCCCTGTACTCAAATATTCTCTCTATGAAGGCTGACAGACCATCTGCCTTCTTTACTGCCTGCTGTACCTGTGCACTTACTTTCTACACCAGCTACTGGGCAGGCAATGGTCCAGTGGTATTATCACTAGACCATAAATCCAGAAACTCAGCTAATGTTCTGGGGAACCCGGGTTCGAATCCCACCACAGCAGATGGTGGATTTTGAATTCAATAAAAAATATCTGGAATTAAGAATCTACTGATGACCCATTGTGGGAAAAACCCATCTGGTTCCCTTTAGGGAAGGAAATCTGCCGTCCTTACCCCGGTCTGGCCTACATGTGACTCCAGAGCCACACAGCAATGTGGTTGACTCTCAACTGCCCCTCCGAGGGGCAACTAGGGATGGGCAATAGATGCTGGACCAGCCAGCGATACCCACGTCCCAGGAATGAATCAAAAAGTAATTGGATGACCTTCCAAATGAATCCGCCCCCCAACATCCACCATCTTGGTTTGGGCCCAAGGAGGCAGCCATATTGGAAACAAACTCAACAGGAGGAATACGGACAGCAATCACACAAGAGACAAGGCACTATTCTCATCCAGGATTCTTTGCCGGAATCACAAGCACAGACACCATTTTATACGTTTGTTTTTGTCAGGAAGGAGCCAAAGGAGGGTCACTTACTTCAGAATCTTCACATTCCAATCGTATAAGCTGTCATTGACAAGTTCAACTGCATAGTTCCCTATTGGGGCAAGAAAACAAGCCAATCAGCATCTTTTACCAATAGATCTCTTCTCCAATCACACACCAGTGAAGGGGGGACACAGTGGGTTAGCGCTGCTGTCTCACAGCGCCAGGGACCCGGGTTCGATTCCCAGCAGCACGGTGACACAGTGGGTTAGCGCTGCTGTCTCACAGCGCCAGGGACCCGGGTTCGATTCCCCAGCAGCACGGTGACACAGTGGGTTAGCGCTGCTGTCTCACGGCGCCAGGGACCCGGGTTCGATTCCCCAGCAGCACGGTGACACAGTGGGTTAGCGCTGCTGTCTCACAGCGCCAGGGACCCGGGTTCAATTCCCCCAGCACGGTGACACAGTGGGTAGGCGCTGCTGTCTCACATCGCCAGGGACCCGGGTTCGATTCCCAGCAGCACGGTGACACAGTGGGTTAGCGCTGCTGTCTCACAGCGTCAGGGACCCGGGTTCGATTCCCCAGCAGCACGGTGACACAGTGGGTTAGCACTGCTGTCTCAGCGCCAGGGACCTGGGTTCAATTCCCGGCTCGGGTCACTGACTGTGCGGAATCCGCACATTCTCCCCGTGTCTGCGTGGGTTTCCTCCTGGTGCCCTGGTTTCCTCCCAAAGACGTGCTGGGTTAGGGTGAGGATTGGGCCGTGCTGAATTCTCCCTCAGTGTAACCTGAACGGCAGTGCGGCGATTTGAGGGAGGGGGACTCACCTGCTTTAAAACTCTCCGATCGGTAGATGTCTCGCAGCTCTTTCATGAGTCGATCGGTTGCCTGAACAGACCCGGACACCGCACCCTGCGAAAAGGAAACCAAAACAAAAAAAACAGCAGGTAAGACTGTGGAAAAGCCCTGCAGATTCATTCACTGTGGTTTAACGTTCCCCCCTCCCACCACCCCACACACAGTGGTGGGTATGTGGAATGCACTGTCAGTAGGTGGTGATGGGGAGGCAGACACAGTACAAGCATTTAGATAAACGTATAAATATGTAAAGAATAGAACAATACGGGGCAAGGACAGGCTGATTCACAGAGTCACACAGATTTACAGCATGGAAACAGGCCCTTCAGCCCAACTTGTCTATGCTGTCCCATTTTTTAAACTCTAAGCTAGTCCCAATTGCCTGCATTTGGCCCACATCCCTCTATACTCTTCTTCCCCATGTAACTGTCTAAATGCTTTTTCAAAGACAAAATTGTACCTGCCTCTACTCCTGCCTCTGGCAGCTCATTCCAGACACTCACCACCCTCTGTGTGAAACAAATTGCCCCTCTGGACCCTTTCGTATCTCTCCCCTCTCTCACCTTAAACCTATACCCTCGAGTTTTTGACTCCCCTACCTTTGGGGAAAAGATATTGACTGTCGAGCTGATCTGTGCCCCTCATTATTTTATACATCTCTATAAGATCACCCCTCAGCCTCCGACACTCCAGAGATAAATTTCACCACAATTCGCACAGCTCCTATTACCCGAGTCAATGACACAACCCAAGAAGGGGAACACAGGATTCTGTTGCCCCTTTGGGCTCCGTGATGAGGTAGAAATAGTCGACAGCTTCAAGTTTTTAGGTGTCCAGATCACCAACAACCTGTCCTGGTCCCCCCAATGCCGACACTATAGTTAAGAAATCCCCACCAACGCCTCTACTTTCTCAGAAGACTAAGGAAATTTGACATGTCCGCTACGACTCTCACCAACTTTTACAGATGCCCCATAGAAAGCATTCTTTCTGGGTTGTATCACAGCTCGGTCTGGGCTCCTGCTCTGCCCAAGACCGCAAGGAACTACAAAAGGGTCGTGAATGTAGCCCAATCCCATCACACAAACCAGCCTCCCATCCATTGACTCTGTCTACACTTCCCGCTGCCTCGGGGGAAAAGCAGCCGGCATAATCAAGGACCCCCCCACGCACCCCGGACATTCTCTCTTCCACCTTCTTCCATCGGGAAAAAGATACAAAAGTCTGAGGTCCCGTACCGACCGACTCAAGAACAGCTTCTTCCCTGCTGCTGTCAGACTTTTGAATGGACCTACCTCACATTAAGTTGATCTTTCTCTACACCCCTCGCTGTGACTGTAACACTACACTCTGCACCCTCTCCTTTCCTTCTCCCCTGTGTACTCCACTAACGGTATGCTTTGTATAGCACGCAAGAAATCACAGAAAATATATTGTGCAGAAAGAAGCGATTTGGCCCATCGCATCTGCACCAATAACAATCCCACTCAGGGTTTATTCCCTATAACTCCATATATTTACCCTGCTAATCCCTCTAAACTACGCATCCCAAAACACTAAAGGACAATTTAGCATGGCCAATCCACCCTAACCTACACATCTTTGGACACTAAGGGACAATTTAGCATGGCCAATCCACCCTAACCTGCACATCTTTGACACTAAGGGACAATTTAGCATGGCCAATCCACCCTAACCTGCACATCTTTGGACACTAAGGGACAATTTAGCACGGCCAATCCACCCTAACCTACACAGCTTTAGATACTAAGATGGAATTTAACACAGCCAATCCACCCTAACCTGCACATCCTTTCGGACTATGGGAGCAAACGGGAGCACTCGCAGGAAACCCACGCAGACACAGGGAGAACATGCAAAACTGCACACAGACAGTGGCCCAAGCCAGGAAGCGAACCCGGGTCCCTCGCACTGTGAGAGAGCAGCGCTGACCCACTGTGCTGTCCAAAGCATGACCGAACAAGGTCATAATCCCGATACACGTAACAATAAATCCAGTACTGCAGGTCAGTCTGGTGACACCTCACGCACACCCGTCAGTCGCAGGGTTTGACTGAAACCTGTACAAAAGGAGGTACACGTTATCTCCGGTAGCTCAGCTTCACTACAGACACGTACATTGAGGTAATCTTGCCTCTGGTTCTTCTTAATCTTCTCCAATATAGCCAGGTTCTCTTTCCCGATTCCCTCGTCCTCTGATTTCTTCCCCTCAGCTGGCTCCTCCTCCTTCATTTCGTAGTGATCAAGGTCCTCGTTATCCTGAGGGTGCAGATCCCAGAGTAATAACCACGTGGGAGACACAGGCAGGGTTAGTCCATACACACACACACAGGGACAAACCAGCTGGATCACTCCTCCCAACCCCCACTAGTTAGTTAGTAGTGTCACAAATTGGCTTACATTAACACAGCAGTGAAGTTACTGCAAAAATCCCCCACTTGCCACATTCCTGATCAAGTACACTGAGGGAGATTTTTAAATTTCCAAGCTTATTTATTAGCGTTACAAGTAGACACAAAGAGACAATTTAGCATGGCCAATCCACCCTAACCCGCACATCTTTGGACACTAAGGGACAATTTAGCATGGCCAATCCACCCTAACCTGCACATCTTTGGACACTAAGGGACAATTGGACACCCTAACCGGACACTAAGCGACAATTTAGCATGGCCAATCCACCCTAACCCGCACATCTTGCAGACTGTGGGAGGAAACCGGACACCTGAGGAAACCCACGCAGACATGGGGAGAACTTGCAGACTCCACAGTGACCCAAGGCCAGGAATCGAACCCGAGTCCCTGATGCCGTGAGACAGCAGTGCTAACCCACTGTGTCACTGTGCTGCTGGGAATCGAACCCGGGTCCCTGGCACTGTGAGACAGCAGTGTTAACCTACTGTGTCACCGTGCTGCCAGGAATCGAACCCGGGTCCCTGGCGTTGTGAGACAGCAGTGCTAACCCACTGTGTCACTGTGCTGCTGGGAATCAAACTCGGGTCCCTGGCGCTGTGAGACAGCAGTGCTAACCCACTGTGTCACCGTGCTGCTGGGGAATCGAACCCAGGTCCCTGGCGCTGTGAGACAGCAGTGCTAACCCATCCTGCCATGAGGTGGGAGATGGGGAAAACATGTTCCTTCAAAAGGGTCACTGCTCTGTGGAACTGCCTTCCTCAGAGAACAGCGGGGCACTGAACTTATGTGCAGTTGAATCAGACAGGTTGGTGACGGGCAAGGGTATGGGGTGGGGGGGGTGCCAAGTGGAGACAACCGAAATCATATCAAAAGGGAAAAGCCCACACTAGAGGGCCAAATGGCCTCCTTCTGCTCCCATCTTCTCAAGTTGCAGACACAACACACATACTGTTATCCATGACATCAAGCTGTGGGGAACTGAGTGAGGGGTGCGGCACACGAGGGGACCCTGAATTCAAGAGTGGGGCATCCCAGCAACGGGGATAAGTCCCCATTCAAAGCCTCCTCACCTCCGCCATCTCCTCGTCTTCCTCCTCGGACGTTACATCATCCCGTGTGCTCTGTAAGTGGGGAGACAAGAGAGAGAACCTCAACACAGGAGTCAAACAATAGTGTCTACAGATTACACGTAGGCAGATAGACATCTCACACCGTAACCACGGTAATTCTCTGGGGAGCCCCTTTGCAACTAGTTCAACCCCCCTCCCCGCCAAGATAGCACCCTTTCCGGATACATCACAGCTTGGTCTGGGCTCCTGCTCTGCCCAAGACCCACAAGGAACTACAAAAGGGTTGTGAATGTAGCCCAATCCGTCACACAAACCAGCCTCCCATCCATTGACTCTGTCTACACTTCCCACTGCCTCGGGGGAAAAGCAGCCGACATAATCAAGGACCCCCCCCACACACCCCGGACATTCTCTCTTCCACCTTCTTCCGGGGGAAAAAGATACAAAAGTCTGAGGTCCCGTACCGACCGACTCAAGAACAGCTTCTTCCCTGCTGCTGTCAGACTTTTGAATGGACCTACCTCACATAAGTTGATCTCTCTCTACACCCCTCGCTGTGACTGTAACACTACATTCTGCACCCTCTCCTTTCCTTCTCTATGAACAGTATGCTTTGTCTGTGCAGCGCGCAAGAAACAATACTTTTCACTGTATCCCAATACATAATCATAGAACCCTACAGTGCAGAAAGAGTCCCTACAGCCCATCGAGTCTGCACTAAACACAATCCCACCCAGGCCCAACTTCCATATCCCACAAATTATGACTCACTAATCCCTCTAACCTGCACATCTCAGGACACTAAGGAGCAATTTAGCACGGCCAATCCACCCTAACCTGCACATCTTTGGAGGAAACCAAAGCACCCAGAAGAAACCCACACAGACACGAGGAGAACGTACAGACTCCACACAGACAGTGACCCAAGCCGGGAATCGAACCTGGGTCCCTGGCGCTGTGAGACAGCAGACTAACCCACTGTGTCACCGTGCTGCTGGGGAATCGAACCCGGGTCCCTGGCGCTGTGAGACAGCAGCACTAACCCACTGTGTCACCGTGCTGCTGGGGAATCGAACCCGGGTCCCTGGCGCTGTGAGACAGCAGTGCTAACCCACTGTGTCACCGTGCTGCTGGGGAATCGAACCCGGGTCCCTGGCGCTGTGAGACAGCAGTGCTAACCCACTGTGTCACCGTGCTGCTGGGGAATCGAACCCGGGTCCCTGGCGCTGTGAGACAGCAGTGCTAACCCACTGTGTCACCGTGCTGCTTTGGTTTATGACTGTGACAATAACAAACCAAATCAAATGACTGTGACCCTCCATCCCGCACTCACTCCTTCCCTTCTCCCCTACGTACAAAGAAAATTCTAGCACAGGAACAGGCCCTTCGGCCCCTCCAAGCCTGCACTGACCATGCTGCCCCCGGCTGAACTAAAACCCCCTATCCTTCCGGGGACCGTATCCCTCTATTCCCATCCTATTCATGGATTTGTCCAGATCCCCCTTAAAACTCACTATCATATCCGCTTCCACTCCGTTCCCCGGCAGCGGCACCCAGCACCGTGTAAAAAAACTTGTACTCTATGAACAGTCAGTATTCTCTCAACACCCCAGGTTCAAAGTCCAACAGGTTTATTTGGAATCACGAGCTTTTGAAGCACTGCTCCTTCCTCAAGTGTCAGAAGTGCCATCTTCCTGGTAAGATATTCCAGTCCCCCCACCCCACCCTTTTCCCGGGAATACCTGTTCTGTTGGGAGCGGCTGATCCAACATTTCAACGTCTGGGTGTTGAGCGGGAGCAAGCCCCTTGCTAGAGTTTGCACACCCACAGATCAGAGCATCATCCCCAACACCCACATTCAGTGTTGGGACACACCCCCCCACCCACCGCTGTTTAGAAAGGAGGATGGACACACACCCCCGGAGCGACACAGAAGAGAGAGAGAGAGAGAGAGAGAGGTGGGGAGGACACCCCCACCAAAGCAAAAGAGAGAAACCACCCCGCACACACAGCATAGAGTCGGACTCACAAGAGAGGCGATGTTAGTCGGGAGGGAGCAAAAGTCAGTAGTTAGGTTAGAGAGCAGTGTCCCTCAGTCTGCACAGATCCCACAGAGTAATTATGCTATAAAAGGTCCGAGAGAGTTATAGAAAGAGAGATAGTCCGTCAAGAAGTGTAGAAGAGAAAGTATCCCAGTGAGAGAGGTCCAAGTGTCAGAGAGTGCATTAGAGAGCAAGAAGCAGTTCGTAGAGTAGTGTACCTAGTGATAAGTCTCTAGTCCCCCAGTGACACGCTAGTATTCGGGCCAGTAGAGAGCAAGTCTTTCAGAGAGCTAAGGAAGGTAGAGAAAGTAGAGAGTAGAAGTAGTTAGTATAGCAAGTTATAAGAGTTAAGAGTTAGGAAAGCGAGAGGAAAGTTCAAGGAGCGTTTAGCACGGCAGGTCGGGTAAGATCAGAGAGAGTCGAACCAGAAGAGAAAGAGTTAGTTCTAGAGAGATCGGGGCCTGTTAGAAGTTAAAGAGTGTAAAGAGAGAGTCATATCTGTGGGAGGAAGGTTAGTAGTAGTAGACCGTAGTAGCACCCGAGGATAGAAACCCACGCAGACGTTAAGAGCGGAGTAGATAGAAGGTTCAATAGAAACCAAACCTGCACACTCTGCCACACAAAAGAGGAGTAAGATGAGAGAGCACAGGGACCCGAGCGAAGTTAGGAGATCGCAAGTCGAGTCACCCAGGGTCCGAACATGGAGCTAGTCCACCAAAAGAAGGAGAGAAGTCCAAAGAGAGTAACAGCAGCAGCACCACAGTAGAGGGAGCTAAGCGCTGTGCCACTCTGCGAGGAGCCCGAGCAGAGTGTTATGATTTAGTCAGGAGTAAGAGGAGTAAGGTAAGTTCATTGCCAAACAGAGTAGGTCAGGCTTAGAGAAATGGTAGAGTAGTAGAGAGAGCAGCATTCACTGCCACGTGTCTAATTGCCCAAGCCTCGAAGAGTTAATAGTAGAGTGAGAAGAAGAGAGTAGAGATGAGTTATCAAGAAAGAGCAAGTAGCCAGCAGTAGGGTTAGATGATAGAGAGTAGACCATAGCCATTTCGGAAGGTAAAGAACCTGCTACGTGTGGTCACCTAAGAGTAAGAGTTAAGTAAGAAGAGGAGAAGAATAGAAAGTCACATGCGCGTTAGGGAGGGCCCACGGAGATTGTATTGGACATCAGTCAGTCCCCCGTGTGTGGGGGTAGGTACACCCACAGTGCTGAGGGAGGGAGTTCCGCATGTTATAGACCATCAGTCATCCCCCCCGTGTGGGGGGTAGCAGTCCAACCACAGTGCTGTTAAGGAGGGAGTAACCAGCAGAGTAATAGTCAAGGACATCAGTAGTCCCCGTGTGTGGGGTAGGTACACCCACAGCGGTTAGGAGGGAGTCCGGACAGATTGTTATTGGACATCAGAGTCCCCCGTGTGTGGGAGCATAGGTACACCACAGCGCTGTAGGGAGGAGAGTTTCGGTAGTTAGGATATCAGTCAGTCCCCGATGTGAGTGGGGCTAGACACCCACAGCGCTGTTAGGAGGGAGTTTCGGGATTGTTATTGGACAAGTTCAGTCATGTGTGTGTAGGGTAGGTACACCCACAGCGCTGTTAGGGAGGAGTTTCGGGATAGTATTGACAAAAGACAAAAAAATCAGTCAGTCCCCGTATAAGCAGGGTAGGTATACAGCGCTGTTAGGGAGGGAGTCTGGGATTGTTATTGGACATCAGTCAGTCACTGTGTGTGGGGGTAGGTACACCCACAGCGCTGTTAGGGGGGAGTTCCGGGATTGTTTGGAGTCAGTCCCTGTGTGTGGGGGGTAGGTAAACCCACAGTGCTGTTAGTTCCAGGATTTGATCCCAGTGAATGGATGGCTGACAGATTTCCAAGCCTGGGTGGACGGGGAGGAGGTTTCACTTCCATTCTGACGGGGTACTCTCGCTGGTTCGGGTGAGCGAGAATCTGGAGTTGATCTCCCTCGGACGGACAAAACAAGAACTCACCAGCGCTGCTGCCTTTCTTTATCTCTGCCAGTCTCTCCAACAACGCAGCCAGACTCGATCCTCCGCCTCCACAAACCATATCGGTGGCACCGAGGGGTAGGATTCCTGCAAAATCAGGAGCGTTAATCCCCAGCATCCCCCCACCGCTGCCTCGGTCCCCTCCCCTCGGTTACAGCCCTCCGGATACCTCGGCCTGCTAGCATGTTCACCCCACCTCCCGGCAGAGTCACTGGGACTGTTCGGAGAATCCCTACCATGCAGGAGCCATTCAGCCATCAAATCTGTCCCAACGTCCTCAGGTCCTCTCACCATTACTCACAATATTTGCATGGCCAATCCACCCTAACCTACACATCTTTGGACCTAAGGGACAATTAGACGGCCAATCCACCCTAACCTACACCATCTTTGGACACTAAGGGACAATTAGCACGCCAATCCCTAACCTGCACATCTTTGGACACTAAGGGACAATTTAACACGGCCAATCCCCCTAACCTACACATCTTTGGACACTAAGGGACAATTTAAAACACGGCCAATCCACCCTAACCTACACATCTTTTGGAAAAAAAATCGGAGCACCAGGAGGAAAACCCATGCAGACATGGGAGAACATGCAGACTCCACACTTCCTGAGGGGGGGAGAGAAAACAATAAAATGCAATGTCCTTGAGGCAAGCACCCATTCCCCCCACTCCCAACCCAACCATCTCAATCCTGTTCTGGTTCCTTTGCTTCAGAGTGACTGGGGGGGGGGGGAAGCAGGATCGATGGGCCAAATGCCCACTCCTGCTTTATTTGCCCCATGTTTCTGTGCTGACGTTACCAGGTTCTGGACATACAAAGCAAGAGAGAGATGGGAGACCCCCAACCCTCTCCTCCTCTCCTCTCCCCCCCCCTCGATCCTCGGGGGGAGGGGTTTCAACGTGTAACAATCAGAAGATTCCACCCTCCCGCTGTGTAACGGAGGGGGGGGGGTTCACAGGTCACAATTGGGACCCGTGTGGGGGGGGGAAGGGTGGTGGCTGTTCTCCCACCCCCAATCCTCACCACGCACCAGGTAATAAACCTCTGCCACAAAGCAAGGGCTGCTGGTCCAGGTTCGGTAGCGATGTCTGCCCAGTTGAACAGCCCAGCCCGCATCGGGAATGCCACTGCCCAGCTGCTCATGACCCACGAGGTTGGGGGGGGTGGGGCGTGGGACAGGCGGCGACGCCTCCCCCAGTCGCGTCGCTGGGGTAAAACTGCGTCAGTGGGGCAGGGTGCCTCGGGCAGAAGCTGCCTCCACCAGGAGGGCAAACCCTGGGAAGGGGCAAGGACAGCGTTGAGGAGGAGGACAGCAGGAGTCGAGAAGGCGAATGGGATGTTGGCCTTGGCGGCGAGGGGGAAATCGAATATTAAAAGTAGGGAGGTTCTGTTGCAGCTGTACAGGGTCTGGTGAGGCCGCAGCTGGAGTACGGTTGTGGGGTTTTGGTCTCCCATTCGAGGAAGGATATATTGACCTTGGAGGGGGCGCAGAGAAGGTTCACTGAGCCGATACTGGAGACGAAGGGTTAGCATATGAGGAGAGATTTGGGTCGGTGCTCGTTGGAGTTTAGAGGACGAGGGGGGGCATCTTATAGAGATGTATAAGATAAGAAGGGGATGGATAGGGTAGAGGTAGAGAGATTCTTCCTGCTTAAAAAGGAGAGCAGGAGGGGCACAGCCTCAAATAAGGGGGGATCAGTTAGATCGGAGTTGAGGAGGAACTTCTTCACTCAAAACTGTGGGAATCTTTGGAATTCTCTGCCCATGAAGTGGTGGAGGCTCCTCGCTGAATATATTTAAGTCACGGGTAGACAGATTTCTGATAGACAAGGGAATTAAGGCTTATGGGGAGAAAAAGCGGGAAAGAGGACTGATCCACTTCAGATCAGCCGTGATCTTATTCGAATAGGGGCAGGCTCGAGGGGCTGGATGGACCGACTCCTGCTCCTATTTCTTACGTTTTTCAAGTTCGCGGAACAATGGGACTTGGCCTGTTTGTCCACGGATCTCTGAAGGGTGGTGGAAAAGGTACATGGAGGTCTTTATCCGTTGGGACGTAGGTTACAAAGCAGGGAAGTCGTGTTGGAGTTGTATCGAGCTTTGGTGAGGACACAGCCCGATTGTGGCACTTCTGGTGCCCGCGTTATAGGAAGGAAGTGAACACACCGAGGGGGTACACATTGATTTTTCACAATTGACAATTCTTAATCCCACGATTTTTTTTTAAATTGATTCAAATTTCCACCAACTGCCCCGGTGGATTTGAACCCGGGTCCCCAGAACTTAGCTGAGTTTCTGGAATTCACAGTCTAGCGATAATACCACTGGGCCATCTGTCATGTCTATATCAACGGGACAGGATCAAGGTAGACTGGCCTCGTGCTCTCCCAGACACAACAGGCAAATGAAGAACCGGAATTTGCAACATTAACTTCACCAGCCCAATACCTTCGAATAAAATAAAAGATTATCATGGCGCGTCCCCAGGGTACAGACCTAATCGGGGTGTTGAGATGATCAAATGATTCGATAGGTAGATATCGAGAAAGAAATGTGTTCAGGACCTCAGACTTGTAGATGAATTCAGAAAAAGACCAGACAGAATACAAACAGAATTACAGTGTGGGCACAAGGGGCTGAAGGCCTCCTCCTGTTCCTGGGTAACAGGCTGGAGAGAGAGGGGCTGAACGGCCTCCTCATGTTCACCTGGGTAACAGGCTGGAGAGAGAGGGCTGAACGCCTCCTCTGTTCCTGGGTAACAGGCTGGAGAGAGAGGGCTGAACGGCCTCCTCCTGTTCCTGAGTAACAGGTGGAGAGAGAGGGGCTGAACGGCTTCCTCCTTCCTGGGTAACAGGCTGGAGAGAGAGGGTCTGAACGGCTTCCTCCTGTTCCTGGGTAATGCAGTATGAGGAGTTGAGAACCTCCTGAGAACTGACTCATCCTGTTTACATTACAGCGAGAGGGGAAAAATTCTGGATGTATTCCCACTGATGTGAAGGGAGTGATGAGAGACTGCACGGTATAAACCGTCCACAGCCAGCAATCGCCCAACTGTTTATGAACAAAGCAAAAAAAAAAAAAAAACTTATACATCGACAGACCGTCCCCACCAGTACTGTACCCCAGTGTTATACAGCGACAGACCCGTCCCCACCAGTACTGGACTGTAGACCCCAGTGGACCCCAGTGTTATACAGCGACAGACCCAGGCCCAACCAGTACTGTACCCCAGTGTTATACATGACAGACCCTCCCCACCAGTACTGTACCCCAGTGTTATACAGTGACAGACCCGTCCCAACCAGTACGTACCCCAGTGTTATACAGAGACAGAACCCGTCCCCCCACGTACTGTACCCCAGTGTTATACAGCAGACAGACCCGTCCCCCCAACAGTACTGTACCCCAGTGTTATACAGCGACAGACACGTCCCCACCAGTACTGTACCCCAGTATACCAGACAGTGTACTGTACCCCAGTGTTATACAGCGACAGACCGTACCCCACCAGTACTGTACCCAGTGTTATACAGCGACAGACCGTCCCCAACCAGTACTGTTACCCAGTGTTACACAATATACAACGACAGACCCGTCCCCACCAGTACTGTACCCCAGTGTTATACAGCGACAGACCCGTCCCACACAGTACTGTACCCCAGTGTTATAGAGACAGACCCGTCCCCCAGTACTGTACACCCCAGGTATAAATACACGCAACCGACCAGACCCCGTCCCCACCAGTACTGTACCGTGTTATACAGTGACAGACACGTCCCCACCAAGTACTGTACCCCAGTGTTATACAGCGACAGACACATCCCCACCAGTACTGTACCCCAGTGTTATACAGCGACGACCCGTCCCCACCAGTACTGTACCCAGTGTTACACAAGCGACAGACCCGTCCCCACCAGTACTGTACCCAGTGTATACAGCGACAGACCCGTCCCACCAAGTACTGTACCCGTGTGTATACCTGACGACCCGTCCCCACCAGTACTGTACCCCAGTGTTATACACGACAGACCCGTCCCCACCAAGTACTGTACTCCCAGTGTTATACAGAGAAGACCACGTCCCCACCATACTGTACCCCAGTGTTACACAGCGACAGACCCGTCCCCACCACCCCACTGTACCCCAGTGTTACACAGCGACACAGACCCCGTCCCCACCAGTACTGTGCCCCAGTGTTATACAGAGACAGACCCGTCCCCACCAGTACTGTACCCCAGTGTTACACGGTGACTCACTCCACACCAGGATTATCTCACTGAGTGCTGAGAATCCCCCAGCCAGATGTGAAAGCTGGGAGATTCTGTTTGGGAAAGCTGAGGTTGGACAATGCTCTATCAGCACACCAAACAGGACAGAGTGAGGAGAGAAGGGGGTATGTCCCAAATGTCCCTGGCCTCTGCAAACACAAGTCTGCTCTGCAGCAGAAACTGAAATGACCCCTCGGATAAGTGAAAGTAAAGTTATTCATTAGTCACGAATCAAGCTTACATTAACACTGCGATCAAACGGCTGTGAAAATCCTTAGTCGCCTCACTCCAGCGTCCTGTTTGGATACAGTGAAGGAGAAGTAGCACGGACACTGCACCTACCACGTCTTTCAGACTGTGGGGAGGAATTCCAGAGCACCGGGAGGAAACCCACACACACATGGGAGAATGTGCAAACGCTATACAGAGAGTGACCCGAGCTGGCAATCAAACCAGGTCCCTTGGCGCGTGAGACAGCAGTGCTAACCCCTGTGTCACCGTGCTCTGGCGCTTTGGACGAGTGCCCCACTGGGTCTGCGGGGGAATGGCCATGGCGCTGTGAGACAGCGTGCTAACCCCACTGTGTCACCGTGCTGCTGGGGAATCGAACCCGGGTCCCTGGCGCTGTGAGACAGCAGTGCTAACCCACTGTGTCACCGTGCTGGGGAATCGAAACCCGGCGTCCCTGGCGCTGTGAGACAGCAGTGCTAACCACTGTGTCACAGTGCTGCTGGGGACGAACCCGGGTCCAATGGCGCGTGAGAAACAGCACACAACCCACTGTGTCACACTGTGCTGCTGGGAATCGAACCTGGGTCCCTGGCGCTGAGAGATAACAGCACTAACACCAATGCGTCACTCATAACTTCAGATCTACTTTGTGCTGATTCTGATAAACTTTCAGCACTCTCTACTGACCAAGAATCTCTCTCGCTCTCCCTTAAAACATTCGAAGCCACAGCACAGGGACCCAGGTTCAATTCCCAACTTGGGTCACTGTCTGTGCAAACTTGGCACCTTCTCCCCGTGTCTGCATGGGTTTCCATCTGGGTGCTCGGTTTCCTCCCACAGTCTGAAGGACATGCTGGTTAGGGTGCATTGGGCTGTGCTAAATTCTCCCTCAGTGTAACCAAACAGGCACCAGAGTGTGGCGACTAGGGGATTTCACTGTAACTTGATTGCAGTGTTAATTACGCCTACTTGTGACTAAAATAAATTTTCATTTGCTTTTAGTCACACATAGCCAGACCGGGGTAAGGACAGCAGATTCTTCCCTAAGGGAAAAACAGATGGGATTTTCCGACAATGGGTCCATCAGTAGATTCTTAATCCCAGATATTTTTTCATTGAATTCAAATTCCACCGTATGCCGTGGCTGGATTCGAACCCGGGTCCCCCCAGAACATGAGTTACTTTGCATTCCCACACTTCTCTATGAAAACAGTGCGCTGTACAGACACAGCATACAGGAAACAATATTCTCACTGTATCCCAATACACGTGACAATAATAAATGAAAGGAACTCAGCTTCTGTACAAATAGTTTAGCAATAAAACCACTCGGCCCATCGCTCCCCTCTACCGTGATCTCGCTGATTGTCCCACCAGGCCCGAGGGGCAAAACGGCCGCCTCCTCTTCTGTTTGCTCTGTGGGATCTTGCTGTGCGCCCTTGGGCTCCACACGTGGGCCCGCCGTGCCTGCAGATCACCTGAGGATTCAATATACAACTCAAATTTGTGCGGCCAGTGAGCCCAATTCGTGACAGAATTCTGGCTGATGCGGTAGCTCTGCTAATACCGGGGCCTAGTCAAGCCTGGGACTAATTAGTGAGGAGTTCTGAGGAGGCCTAGTCAGCCTGGGGCCTCAAATAGTGAGCGAGTTCTGAATTCTACTGAGCCTAGTCAAGCTGGGCTCAATTAGTGAGCGAGTTCTGAATTCTACTGACACTGAGGCCTAGTCAAGCCTGGCTCAATTAGTGAGCAGTTTGAAACCCTACTGGCACTGAGGCCTATCAAGCCTGGGACTCAATTAAATGAGCGAGTTCTGAACCTACTGGCACTGGCCTAGTCAAGCCTGGGGCTCAATATAGAGCGAGTTCTGACCCTACTGACATCAGCCTTTCAAGCCTGGACTAATTAGTGATCGGTTCTGAACCATACTGGCACTGAGACTAGTCAAGCCTGGGGCTCAATTAGTGAGCGAGTTCTGAATTCTACTGGCACTGAGGCCTAGTCAAGCCTGGGGCCTCAATTAGTGAGCGAGTTCTGACTGATACATTAGCTCTGCTAACACTAGGGCTCAATTGTGAATGAGGCTAATCGATGTTTGCTCTGCTAACACTGGGGCCTAGTCAAGCCTGGGCTCAATTAGCGAGCAAGATCAGATCCTCAGTTGCTGAGATCTTTTCATAAAAGATGTGCCGTCAGCTCCACGCACTAATAAAACCTCAGCTCGCCGCCCCGGTTCAGGCAGTGTTTGGTAAGCTGATTTTTTTTTGCTGGATAAAAAAGGTCCCCCCCCCCCCGACTTCAAACAGACACACGCACACCACACTCATCACAAACTCTACAATCTGTCTGCATCAGCCCAGCTGTTATACTCAACAAACCACACATCCTGCAAACACAATCGCATACTCGGCAGAAACCTTAACAATGACCTGCATTTACGTAGCACCTTTTAACTGACTCCAGCAGGAACCAAGAGAAATCTCACATTGAGCCACAGGGGGCAAGATTTGGGACAGGTTCTCGTTTGGGAGGTTGGGGAGTTAAAGTAAGAAAAATGAGTGGGCGAAGAAAGCGTCAGGGTAGGGGCTGGTGAGGATGGGTGGGGAGGGTATTTCAGAGCTCAGGGTTGGGGGTGGGGGGGGGTCTCCAGATGGCTAAACGGGCAAAGACTGCCAACGGTGCAATCACAGAAACCTACAGTGCAGAAACAGACCATTCAGCCCATTGAGTCTGCACGACCTACCCGTGTATCGCTAGATATTATACCACTAAAACACATCTCAGGACACTAAGGGCAATTTTAGCATGGCTAATGCACCTAAGCTGCACACCTTTCAGACGGTGGAAAGGAAACGGAGCACCCAGGAGGAAACCCACGCGACACGGGGAGAGTGTGCACACTCTACTCAGACAGTGACCAAGCTGGGAATCGAACCCAGGTGCCCTGGGCTGAGAGCAGCGGTGCTTAAGCGTGGCCATCTAACCTGCACGTCTTCCAAACGTGGAGGCAACCGATCACCCAGTGGAAACCCAGCAGACACGGGTAGAATGTGTGCAGACTCCACACAGACATGATCCGAGGTTGGAATCGAACCCAGGTCCCTGACGCTATGAGGCAGGGCAACCCACTGTGTCCAACAACCACCAACCCCACCTGCACCTGGGAATCGAACCCGGGTCCCTGGCTGTGGACAGCAGCGCTAACCCACTGTGTCACAATCGAACCGGGTCCCGGCGCTGTGGACAGCAGTGCTAACCCACTGTGTCACCGTGCTGCTGGGGAATCGAACCCGGGTCCCTGGCGCTGGAGGCAGCAGTGCTAACCCACTGCACCATGCTGCCGGGGAATTGAACCCGGGTCCCTGGCGCGTGAGCAGTGCTAACCCACCGTGTGGGAATCACCGGGTCCTGGCGCTGTGAGAATGTAACCCACTGTGTCACGTGCTGCCGGGGAATCGAACCCGGGCGCGTGAGACACGCAGTGCTAACCCACTGTGTCACCGCTGCTGGGAAATCGAACCCGGGTCCCTGGCGCTGTGAGACAGCAGCACTAACCCACTGTGTCACCGTGCCAAAACTGCTGGGGAATCCCACGTCAAACCCCGGGTCCCTGGCGCTGTGAGACAGCAGCACTAACCCACTGTGTCACCGTGCCTGCTGGGGAATCGAACCCGGGTCCCTGGCGCTTTGAGGCAGACAACCGGCAGTGCTAACCCACTGTGTGCACCGTGCTGCTGGGGAATCGAACCCGGGTCCCTGGCGCTGTGAGACAGCAGCACTAACCCACTGTGTCACCGTGCTGCTGGGGAATCGAACCCGGGTCCCTGGCGCTGTGAGACAGCAGCGCTAACCCACTGTGTCACCGTGCTGCTGGGGAATCGAACCCGGGTCCCTGGCGCTGTGAGACAGCAGTGCTAACCCACTGTGTCACCGTGCTGCTGGGGAATCGAACCCGGGTCCCTGGCGCTGTGAGACAGCAGTGCTAACCCACTGTGTCACCGTGCTGCTTTGGTTTATGACTGTGACAATAACAAACCAAATCAAATGACTGTGACCCTCCATCCCGCACTCACTCCTTCCCTTCTCCCCTACGTACAAAGAAAATTCTAGCACAGGAACAGGCCCTTCGGCCCCTCCAAGCCTGCACTGACCATGCTGCCCCCGGCTGAACTAAAACCCCCTATCCTTCCGGGGACCGTATCCCTCTATTCCCATCCTATTCATGGATTTGTCCAGATCCCCCTTAAAACTCACTATCATATCCGCTTCCACTCCGTTCCCCGGCAGCGGCACCCAGCACCGTGTAAAAAAACTTGTACTCTATGAACAGTCAGTATTCTCTCAACACCCCAGGTTCAAAGTCCAACAGGTTTATTTGGAATCACGAGCTTTTGAAGCACTGCTCCTTCCTCAAGTGTCAGAAGTGCCATCTTCCTGGTAAGATATTCCAGTCCCCCCACCCCACCCTTTTCCCGGGAATACCTGTTCTGTTGGGAGCGGCTGATCCAACATTTCAACGTCTGGGTGTTGCGGGAGGTTGTAGAGTTTGCACAGATCAGAGATTATCCGCTTCAAGTGTTGAAGGAGCTGTGGAGAAGGGAGGATGGGGAGGACACAGAGAGAGAGAGAGAGAGAGAGAGAGGTGGGGAGGAAAAGAAAGAGAGAAATCAGCACAGGATAGAGTCGGACTCACAAGAGAGGCCATTCAGCCCCTCCAGTCTGCACTATCCCACACAGGTCCTATCCCCCTAACCCCATGCATTTACCCTACTAGTCCCCCCAGACACGACGGGTATCTTTGGACACTAAGGAGCAATTTAGCACGGCCAATCCACCCTAACCTGCATATCTGTGGGAGGAATCCGGAGCACCCGGAGGAAACCCACGCAGACACGGGGAGAACATGCACACTCCACACAGACAGTGACCCGAGCCGGGAATCGGGTCCGGGTCCCTGGAGCTGTGAAGCAGCAGCAGCACCAACCCGCTGTGCCACTCTGCACCCCTGAAGGATGTAAGGGCATTGCTGGTCAGGCTCAGCATTCACTGCCCGTGTCTAATTGCCCCTCGAGAAAGTAGTGGGTGAGCCGCCATTTTGAACCTGCTACGTGTGGGTACACCCACAGCGCTGTTAGGGAGGGAGTTCCGGGATTGTTATTGGACATCAGTCAGTCCCCGTGTGTGTGGGGTAGGTACACCCACAGTGCTGTTAGGGAGGGAGTTCCAGGATTGTTATTGGACATCAGTCAGTCCCCGTGTGTGTGGGGTAGGTACACCCACAGTGCTGTTAGGGAGGGAGTTCCAGGATTGTTATTGGACATCAGTCAGTCCCCGTGTGTGTGGGGTAGGTACACCCACAGCGCTGTTAGGGAGGGAGTTCCGGGATTGTTATTGGACATCAGTCAGTCCCCGTGTGTGTGGGGTAGGTACACCCACAGTGCTGTTAGGGAGGGATTCGGGATTGTTATGGATCAGTCAGTCCCCGTGTGTGGGGTAGTACACCCACAGCGCTGTTAGGGAGGGAGTTCGGGATTGTATTGGACATCAGTCAGTCCCTGTGTGTGGGGGTAGGACACCACAGCGCTGTTAGGGAGGAGTTTCGGGTAGTTATTGGACATCAGTCAGTCCCCGTGTGTGTGGGGTAGGTACACCCACAGCGCTGTTAGGGAGGAGTCTGGGATGTTATTGGACATCAGTCAGTCCCGTGTGTGGGGGGTAGGTACACCCACAGCGCTGTTAGGGAGGGAGTTCCGGGATTGTTATTGGACATCAGTCAGTCCCTGTGTGTGGGGGGTAGGTACACCCACAGTGCTGTTAGGGAGGGAGTTCCAGGATTTTGATCCCAGTGAAGGGATGGCTGACAGATTTCCAAGCCTGGGTGGACGGGGAGGAGGTTTCACTTCCATTCTGACGGGGTACTCTCGCTGGTTCGGGTGAGCGAGAATCTGGAGTTGATCTCCGCGGACGGACAACAAGAACTCACCAGCGTGCTGCCTTTCTTTATCTCTGCCAGTCTCTCCAACACCGCAGCCAGACTCGGATCCTCCGCCTCCACAAACCATATCGGTGGCACCGAGGGGTAGGATTCCTGCAAAATCAGGAGCGTTAATCCCTCAGCCCATCCCCCCACCGCTGCCTCGCGTCCCCTCCCCTCGCGTTACAGCCCTCCGGATACCTCGGCCTGCTGCCTGTTCACCCTCACCTCCCCGGCAGGAGTCACTGGGACTGTTCGGAGAATCCCTACCATGCAGGAGGCCATTCAGCCCATCAAATCTGTCCCAACGTCCTCAGGTCCTCTCCCCATTACCTCACAATATTTAGCATGGCCAATCCACCCTAACCTACACATCTTTGGACACTAAGGGACAATTTAGCACGGCCAATCCACCCTAACCTACACATCTTTGGACACTAAGGGACAATTTAGCACGGCCAATCCACCCTAACCTACACATCTTTGGACACTAAGGGACAATTTAGCACGGCCAATCCCCCTAACCTCACATCTTTGGACACTAAGGCAATTTAGCACGGCCAATCCCCCCTAACCTACACATCTTTGGACACTAAGGGGCAATTTAGCACGGCCAATCCACCCTAACCTGCACATCTTTGGACACTAAGGGACAATTTAGCACGGCCAATCCACCCTAACCTGCACATCTTTGGACACTAAGGGACAATTTAACACGGCCAATCCCCCTAACCTACACATCTTTGGACACTAAGGGACAATTTAACACGGCCAATCCACCCTAACCTACACATCTTTTGGAAAAAAATCGGAGCACCAGGAGGAAACCCATGCAGACATGGGGAGAACATGCAGACTCCACACTTCCTGAGGGGGGGAAGAGAAAACAATAAAATGCAATGTCCTTGAGGCAAGCACCCATTCCCCCCACTCCCAACCACAACCATCTCAATCCTGTTCTGGTTCCTTTGCTATCAGAGTGACTGGGGGGGGGGAAGCAGGCTCGATGGGCCAAATGGCCCACTCCTGCTTTATTTGCCCCATGTTTCTGTGCTGACGTTACCAGGTTCTGGACATACAAAGCAAGAGAGAGATGGGAGACCACCCCAACCCTCTCCTCCTCTCCTCTCCCCCTCCCTCGATCCTCGGGGGGAGGGGGTTCAACGTGTAACAATCAGAAGATTCCACCCTCCCGCTGTGTAACGGAGGGGGGGGGGGTTCACAGGTCACAATTGGGACCCTGTGTGGGGGGCGGGGAAGGGTGGTGGTGTTCTCCCCCCCCCACCCCCTCCCCCGCCCACCCCCAATCCTCACCACGCACCAGGTAATAAACCTCTGCCACAAAGCAAGGGCTGCTGGTCCAGGTTCGGTCGCGATGTCTGCCCCAGTTGAACAGCCCAGCCCGCATCGGGAATGCCACTGCCCAGGGCTGCTCATGACCACGAGGTTGGGGGTGGGGGGCAGGCGTGGGACAGGCGGCGACGCCTCCCCCAGTCGCGTCTGCTGGGGTAAAACTGCGTCCAGTGGGGCAGGGTGCCTCGGGCAGAAGCTGCCTCCACCAGGAGGGCAAACCCTGGGAAGGGGCAAGGACCAGCGTTGAGGAGGAGGACAGCAGGGAGTTCGAGAAGGCGAATGGGATGTTGGCCTTGGCGGCGAGGGGGAATCGAATATTAAAAGTAGGGAGGTTCTGTTGCAGCTGTACAGGGTGCTGGTGAGGCCGCAGCTGGAGTACGGTTGTGGGGTTTTGGTCTCCACATTCGAGGAAGGATATATTGACCTTGGAGGGGGCGCAGAGAAGGTTCACTGAGCCGATACTGGAGACGAAGGGGTTAGCATATGAGGAGAGATTTGGGTCGGTGCTCGTTGGAGTTTAGAGGACGAGGGGGGGCATCTTATAGAGATGTATAAGATAATGAAGGGGATGGATAGGGTAGAGGTAGAGAGATTCTTCCTGCTTAAAAAGGAGAGCAGGACCAGGGGCACAGCCTCAAAATAAGGGGGGGATCAGTTTAGATCGGAGTTGAGGAGGAACTTCTTCACTCAAACTGTGGTGAATCTTTGGAATTCTCTGCCCATTGAAGTGGTGGAGGCTTCCTCGCTGAATATATTTAAGTCACGGGTAGACAGATTTCTGATAGACAAGGGAATTAAGGCTTATGGGGAGAAAGCGGGAAAGTGGAACTGATCCACTTCAGATCAGCCGTGATCTTATTGAATAGTGGGGCAGGCTCGAGGGGCTGGATGGCCGACTCCTGCTCCTATTTCTTACGTTTTTCAAGTTCCGCGGAACAATGGGACCTTGGCCTGTTTGTCCACGGATCTCTGAAGGGTGGTGGAAAAGGTACATGGAGGTCTTTATCCGTTGGGACGTAGGTTACAAAAGCAGGGAAGTCGTGTTGGAGTTGTATCGAGCTTTGGTGAGGACACAGCCCGATTGTGAGCACTTCTGGTGCCCGCGTTATAGGAAGGACGTGAACACACCGGAGTGGGGTACACATTGATTTTTCAACAATTGACAATTCTTAATCCCAGATTTTTTTTTAAATTGAATTCAAATTTCCACCAACTGCCCCGGTGGGATTTGAACCCGGGTCCCCCAGAACATTAGCTGAGTTTCTGGATTCACAGTCTAGCGATAATACCACTGGGCCATTGTCATGTCTATATCAACGGGACAGGATCAAGGGGTAGACTGGCCTCGTGCTCTCCCAGACACACCAGGCAAATGAAGAACCGGAATTTGCAACAGTAACTTCACCAGCCCAATACCTTCGAATAAAATAAATAGATTATCATGGCGCGTCCCCAGGGTACAGACCTAATCGGGGTGTTTGAGATGATCAAATGATTCGATAGGGTAGATATCGAGAAAGAAATTGTGTTCAGGACTCAGACTTGTAGACTGAATTCAGAAAAAGACCAGACAGAATACAACAGAATTACAGTGTGGGCACAAGGGGCTGAACGGCCTCCTCCTGTTCCTGTGTAACAGGCTGGAGAGAGAGGGGCTGAACGGCCTCCTCCTGTTCCTGTGTAACAGGCTGGAGAGAGAGGGGCTGAACGGCCTCCTCCTGTTCCTGTGTAACAGGCTGGAGAGAGAGGGGCTGAACGGCCTCCTCCTGTTCCTGTGTAACAGGCTGGAGAGAGAGGGGCTGAACGGCCTCCTCCTGTTCCTGGGTAACAGGCTGGAGAGAGAGGGGCTGAACGGCTTCCTCCTGTTCCTGGGTAATGCAGTATGAGGAGTTGAGAACCTCCTGAGACACTGACTCATCCTGTTTACATTACAGCGAGAGGGGAAATTCTGGATGTATTCCCACTGATGTGAAGGGAGTGATGAGAGACTGCACGGTATAAACCGTCCACAGCCAAGCAATCGCCCAACTGTTTACTGAACAAAGCAAAAAAAAAAAACTTATACATCGACAGACCTGTCCCCACCAGTACTGTACCCCAGTGTTATACAGCGACAGACCCGTCCCCACCAGTACTGTACCCCAGTGTTATACAGCGACAGACCCGTCCCCACCAGTACTGTACCCCAGTGTTATACAGTGACAGACCCGTCCCCACCAGTACTGTACCCCAGTGTTATACAGTGACAGACCCGTCCCCACCAGTACTGTACCCCAGTGTTATACAGAGACAGACCCGTCCCCACCAGTACTGTACCCCAGTGTTATACAGAGACAGACCCGTCCCCACCAGTACTGTACCCCAGTGTTATACAGCGACAGACCCGTCCCCACCAGTACTGTACCCCAGTGTTATACAGCGACAGACCCGTCCCCACCAGTACTGTACCCCAGTGTTATACAGCGACAGACCCGTCCCCACCAGTACTGTACCCCAGTGTTATACAGCGACAGACCCGTCCCCACCAGTACTGTACCCCAGTGTTATACAGCGACAGACCCGTCCCCACCAGTACTGTACCCCAGTGTTATACAGCGACAGACCCGTCCCCACCAGTACTGTACCCCAGTGTTATACAGCGACAGACCCGTCCCCACCAGTACTGTACCCCAGTGTTATACAGTGACAGACCCGTCCCCCAGTACTGTCATGTTATACAGCGCAACCCGTCCCCACCAGTACTGACCCTGTTATACAGTGACAGACCGTCCCCACCAGTACTGTACCCCAGTGTTATACAGCGACAGACCCGTCCACCAGTACTGTACCCCAGTGTTATACAGCGACAGACCCGTCCCCACCAGTACTGTACCCCAGTGTTATACAGCGACAGACCCGTCCCCACCAGTACTGTACCCCAGTGTTATACAGTGACAGACCCGTCCCCACCAGTACTGTACCCCAGTGTTATACAGCGACAGACCCGTCCCCACCAGTACTGTACCCCAGTGTTATACAGCGACAGACCCGTCCCCACCAGTACTGTACCCCAGTGTTATACAGAGACAGACCCGTCCCCACCAGTACTGTACCCCAGTGTTACACAGCGACAGACCCGTCCCACCAGTACTGTGCCCCAGTGTTACACAGCGACAGACCCGTCCCCACCAGTACTGTGCCCCAGTGTTATACAGAGACAGACCCGTCCCCACCAGTACTGTACCCCAGTGTTACACGGTGACTCACTCACACCCAGGATTATCTCACTGAGGTGCTGAGAATCCCCCAGCCAGATGTGAAAGCTGGGGAGATTCTGTTTGGAAAGCTGAGGTTGGGACAATGCTCTATCAGCACACCAAACAGGACAGAGTGAGGAGAGAAGGGGGTATGTCCCAAATGGTCCCTGGCCCTCTGCAAACACAAGTCTGCTCTGCAGCAGAAACTGAAACTGACCCCTCGGATAAAGTGAAAGTAAAGTTTATTCATTAGTCACGAATCAAGCTTACATTAACACTGCGATCAAACGGCTGTGAAAATCCTCTAGTCGCCTCACTCCAGCGTCTGTTTGGATACAGTGAAGGAGAATTTAGCACGGACACTGCACCTAACCACGTCTTTTAGACTGTGGGAGGAATCCAGAGCACCGGGAGGAAACCCACACACACATGGGGAGAATGTGCAAACGCTATACAGAGAGTGACCCGAGCTGGCAATCAAACCCAGGTCCCTGGCGCTGTGAGACAGCAGTGCTAACCCACTGTGTCACCGTGCTGCTGGGGAATCGAACCCGGGTCCCTGGCGCTGTGAGACAGCAGTGCTAACCCACTGTGTCACCGTGCTGCTGGGGAATCGAACCCGGGTCCCTGGCGCTGTGAGACAGCAGCGCTAACCCACTGTGTCACCGTGCTGCTGGGGAATCGAACCCGGGTCCCTGGCGCTGTGAGACAGCAGTGCTAACCCACTGTGTCACCGTGCTGCTGGGGAATCGAACCCGGGTCCCTGGCGCTGTGAGATAACAGCACTAACCCACTGTGTCACTGTGCTGCTGGGGAATCGAACCTGGGTCCCTGGCGCTGAGAGATAACAGCACTAACCCACTGCGTCACTCATAACTTCAGATCTACTTTGTGCTGATGTCTGATAAACTTTCAGCACTCTCCTACTGACCAAGAATCTCTCTCGCTCTCCCTTAAAAACATTCGAAGACTCACAGCACCAGGGACCCAGGTTCAATTCCCAACTTGGGTCACTGTCTGTGCAAACTTGGCACCTTCTCCCCGTGTCTGCATGGGTTTCCTCTGGGTGCTCCGGTTTCCTCCCACAGTCTGAAGGACATGCTGGTTAGGGTGCATTGGGCTGTGCTAAATTCTCCCTCAGTGTAACCCAAACAGGCACCAGAGTGTGGCGACTAGGGGATTTTCACTGTAACTTGATTGCAGTGTTAATATACGCCTACTTGTGACTAATAAATAAATTTTCATTTGCCTTTTAGTCACACATAGGCCAGACCGGGGTAAGGACAGCAGATTTCCTTCCCTAAAGGGAACCAGATGGGGTTTTCCGACAATGGGTCATCAGTAGATTCTTAATCCCAGATATTTTTTCATTGAATTCAAATTCCACCGTCTGCCGTGGCTGGGATTCGAACCCGGGTCCCCCCAGAACATGAGTTACATTCTGCATTCCCACCTTCTCTATGAACAGTGCGCTGTACAGACACAGCATACAGGAAACAATATTTCTCACTGTATCCCAATACACGTGACAATAATAAATGAAAGGAACTCAGCTTCTGTACAAATAGTTTAGCAATAAAACCACTCGGCCATCGCTTCCCCTCTACCGTGATCTCGCTGATTGTCCCACCAGGCCCGAGGGGCCAAACGGCCGCCTCCTCTTCTGTTTGCTCTGTGGGATCTTGCTGTGCGCCCTTGGGCTCCCACACGTGGGCCCGCCGTGCCTGCAGATCACTCTGAGGATTCAATATACAACTCAAATTTGTGCGGCCCGTGAGGCCCAATTCGTGACAGAATTCTGGCTGATGCGGTAGCTCTGCTAATACCGGGGCCTAGTCAAGCCTGGGGCTCAATTAGTGAGCGAGTTCTGAATTCTACTGACACTGAGGCCTAGTCAAGCCTGGGGCTCAATTAGTGAGCGAGTTCTGAATTCTACTGACACTGAGGCCTAGTCAAGCCTGGGGCTCAATTAGTGAGCGAGTTCTGAATTCTACTGACACTGAGGCCTAGTCAAGCCTGGGGCTCAATTAGTGAGCAAGTTCTGAACCCTACTGGCACTGAGGCCTAGTCAAGCCTGGGACTCAATTAATGAGCGAGTTCTGAACCCTACTGGCACTGAGGCCTAGTCAAGCCTGGGGCTCAATTAATGAGCGAGTTCTGAACCCTACTGACACTCAGGCCTAGTCAAGCCTGGGACTCAATTAGTGAGCGAGTTCTGAACCCTACTGGCACTGAGGCCTAGTCAAGCCTGGGGCTCAATTAGTGAGCGAGTTCTGAATTCTACTGGCACTGAGGCCTAGTCAAGCCTGGGGCTCAATTAGTGAGCGAGTTCTGACTGATACATTAGCTCTGCTAACACTAGGGCTCAATTTGTGAATGAGGCCTAATCGATGTTTGCTCTGCTAACACTGGGGCCTAGTCAAGCCTGGGGCTCAATTAGCGAGCAAGATCAGATCCTCAGTTGCTGAGATCTTTTCATAAAAGATGTGCCGTCAGCTCCACGCACTAATAAACCTCAGCTCGCCGCCCCGGTTCAGGCAGTGTTTGGTAAGCTGATTTTTTTTTTGCTGGATAAAAAAGGTCCCCCGCCCCCCGACTTCAAACAGACACACGCACACCACACTCATCACAAACTCTACAATATCTGTCTGCATCAGCCCAGCTGTTATACTCAACAAACCACAACACATCCTGCAAACACAATCGCATACTCGGCAGAAACCTTAACAATGACCTGCATTTACGTAGCACCTTTTAACTGACTCCAGCAGGAACCAAGAGAAATCTCACATTGAGCCACAGGGGGCAAGATTTTGGGACAGGTTCTCGGTTGGGGAGGTTGGGGGAGTTAAAGTAAGAAAATGAGTGGGCGAGGGAAGCGTCAGGGTAGGGGCTGGTGAGTGGATGGGTGGGGAGGGTATTTCAGAGCTCAGGGTTGGGGGTGGGGGGGGGTCTCCAGATGGCTAACGGGCAAGACTGCCAACGGTGCAATCACAGAAACCCTACAGTGCAGAAACAGACCATTCAGCCCATTGAGTCTGCACCGACCTACCCGTGTATCGCTAGATATTATACCCACTAACCTACACATCTCAGGACACTAAGGGGCAATTTTAGCATGGCTAATGCACCCTAAGCTGCACACCTTTCAGACGGTGGAAGGAAACCGGAGCACCCGGAGGAAACCCACGCAGACACGGGGAGAGTGTGCACACTCTACTCAGACAGTGACCCAAGCTGGGAATCGAACCCAGGTGCCTGGTGCTGAGAGGCAGCGGTGCTTAAGCGTGGCCATCTAACCTGCACGTCTTCCAAACGTGGGAGGCAACCGGATCACCCAGTGGAAACCCACGCAGACACGGGGAGAATGTGTGCAGACTCCACACAGACAGTGATCCGAGGTTGGAATCGAACCCAGGTCCCTGACGCTATGAGGCAGCAGTGCTAACCCACTGTGTCACCGTGCTGCTGGGAATCGAACCCGGGTCCCTGGCGCTGTGAGACAGCAGTGCTAACCCACTGTGTCACCGTGCTGCTGGGGATCGAACCCGGGTCCCTGGCCTGTGAGACAGCAGTGCTAACCCACTGTGTCACCGTGCTGCTGGGAATCGAACCGGGTCCTGGCGCTGTGAGACAGCAGCGCTAACCCCTGTGTCACCATGCTGCCGCGAATTGAACCCGGGTCCCTGACGCTGTAGACGCAGCGCTAACCCACTGTGTCACCGTGCTGCTGGGGAATCGAACCCGGGTCCCTGGCGGTGTGAGACAGCAGTGCTAACCCACTGTGTCACCGTGCTGCCGGGGAATCCGAACCCGGGTCCCTGGCGCTGTGAGACAGCAGTGCTAACCCCTGTGTCACCGTGTCTGGGAATCGAACCCGGGTCCCTGGCGCTGTGAGAGCAGCAGTGCTAACCAACGGTGTCACCGTGCTGCCGGGAATCGAACCTGGTCCCTGGCGCTGTGAGACAGCAGTGCTAACCCACTGTGTCACCGTGCTGCTGGGGAATCGAACCCGGGTCCCTGGCGCTGTGAGACAGCAGTGCTAACCCACTGTGTCACCGTGCTGCTGGGGAATCAAACCCGGGTCCCTGGCGCTGTGAGACAGCAGCGCTAACCCACTGTGTCACCGTGCTGCTGGGGAATCGAACCCGGGTCCCTGGCGCTGTGAGACAGCAGTGCTAACCCACTGTGTCACGTGCTGCTGGGGAATCGAACCCGGGTCCCTGGCGCTGTGAGACAGCAGTGCTAACCCACTGTGTCACCGTGCTGCTGGGACGAACCCAGGTCTGGCGCTGTGAGACAGCAGTGCTAAACCCATCCTGCCATGAGGTGGGAGATGGGGAAAACTTTCCTTTAAAGGGTCACTGCTCTGTGGAACTGCCTTCCTCAGGAGAACAGCGGGGCACTGAACTTATGTGCAGTTGAATCAGACAGGTGGGGACGGGCAAGGGTATGGGGTGGGGGGGGATGCCAAGTGGAGACAACCGAAATCATATCAAAAGGGAAAAGCCCACACTAGAGGGCCAAAATGGCCTCCTTCTGCTCCCTTCTCAGTTGCAGACACAACACACATACTGGTATCCATGACATCAAGCTGTGGGGAATGAGTGAGGGGTGCGGCACACGAGGGGACCCTGAATTCAAGAGTGGGCATCCCAGCACCGGGGATAATTCCCCCCATTCAAAGCCTCCTCCTCCGCCATCTATCCTCGTCCTTCTCCTCGGACGTTACATCATCCCGTGTGCCTGTGTGGGGAGACAAGAGAGAGAAACCGCAACACAGAGTCAAACAATAGTGTCTAACAGATTACACGTAGGCAGATAGACATCTCACACCGTAACCACGGTTTCTCTGGGGAGCCCCTTTGCAACTAGTTCAACCCCCTCCCCGCCAAAGATTAGCACCCTTTCCGGATACATCACAGCTTGTCTGGGCCTACTGCTCTGCCCAAGACCCACAAGAACTACAAAAGGGTTGTGAATGTAGCCGAATCCGTCACACAAACCAGCCTCCCATCCATTGACTCTGTCTACACTTCCCACTGCCTCGGGGGAAAAGCAGCCGACATATCAAGGACCCCCCCAACACACCCCGGACATTCTCTCTTCCACCTTCTTCCGGGGGAAAAAGATACAAAAGTCTGAGGTCCCGTACCGACCGAATCAAGAACAGCTTCTTCCCTGCTGCTGTCAGACTTTGAAATGGACCTACCTACATAAGATCTCTCTCTACACCCCTCGCTGTGACTGTAACACTACATTCTGCACCCTCTCCTTTCCTTCCTATGAACAGTATGCTTTGTCTGTGCAGCGCGCAAGAAACAATACTTTTCACTGTATCCCAATACATAATCATAGAACCCTAGTGCAGAAAGAGTCCCTACAGCCCGCGAGTCTGCACTAAACACAATCCCCCAGGCCCAACTTCCATATCCCACAAAATTATGATCACTAAATCCCTCTAACCTGCACATTCAGGGACACTAAGGAGCAATTAGCACGGCAATCCACCCTAACCTGCACATCTTTGGAGTAAACCAAAGCACCCAGAAGAAACCCACACAGACACGAGGAGAACGTACAGACTCCACACAGACAGTGACCCAAGCCGGGAATCGAACCCGGGTCCCCTGGCGCTGTGAGACAGCAGAGCTAACCCACTGTGTCACCGTGCTGCTGGGGAATCGAACCCGGTCCCTGGCGCTGTGAGACAGCAGCGCTAACCCACTGTGTCACCGTGCTGCTGGGGAATCGAACCCAGGTCCCTGGCGCTGTGAGACAGCAGTGCTAAACCCACTGTGTCACCGTGCTGCTGGGGAATCGAACCCGGGTCCCTGGCGCTGTGAGACAGCAGTGCTAACCCACTGTGTCACCGTGCTGCTCGGGAATCGAACCCGGGTCCCTGGCGCTGTGAGACAGCAGTGCAACCCACTGTGTCACCGTGCTGCTTTGGTTTACCATGACTGTGACAATAACAAACCAATCAAATGACTGTGACCCTCCATCCCGCACTCACTCCTTCCCTTCTCCCCTACGTACAAAGAAAATTCTAGCACAGGAACAGGCCCTTCGGCCCCTCCAAGCCTGCACTGACCATGCTGCCCCGCTGAACTAAAACCCTAATCCTTCCGGGGGGACCGTTTATCCCTCTATTCCCATCCTATTCATGGATTTTTGTCAGATCCCCCTAAAAACTCACTATCATATCGCTTCCACTCCGTTCCCGGCAGCGGCACCCAGCACCGTAAAAAAAAAACTTGTTACTCTAGAACAGTCAGTATTCTCTCAACACCCAGGTTCAAAGTCCAACAGGTTTATTTGGAATCACGAGCTTTTGAAGCACTGCTCCTTCCTCAAGTGTCAGGTAAGTGCCATCTTCCTGATCCACCATTTCAACGGTCTGGTGTGCGGAGATATTTCCAGTCCCCCCTCAAAGAGAGGCCCCACCCTTTTCCCATCCCCCTAACCCCATGGGAATACCTGGAGCCATTCTACGCGTTGGGAGCGGCTGATCACACATTCGGGTCAACGTCTGGGTGTTGTGTTAGGCGGGTGTCTTAATTGCCCCTTGTGGTCTAGAGTTTGCACACCCACAGATCAGAGTGTCAGGTCATCCCCGTGTGTGTGGGTTAGTACACCCACAGTTCAGTGTTGGGACATCAGGTCCCCCCGCACCCACCGTGCTGTTTAGGGAGGAGGATGGACATCAGTCAGTCCCCCGTGTGTGCGACACAGAGAGGGAGAGAGAGAGAGAGTTAGAGAGAGGTGGGGAGGTACACCCCCAGCGCTGTTAAAGTTCGGGATGTTAAAGAGAGAACCCACGCGCTCGCACACATCAGTCATAGAGTCGGACTCACAAGAGAGGCGATGTTAGTCGGGAGGGAGCAAAAGTCAGTAGTTAGGTTAGAGAGCAGTGTCCCTCAGTCTGCACAGATCCCACAGAGTAATTATGCTATAAAAGGTCCGAGAGAGTTATAGAAAGAGAGATAGTCCGTCAAGAAGTGTAGAAGAGAAAGTATCCCAGTGAGAGAGGTCCAAGTGTCAGAGAGTGCATTAGAGAGCAAGAAGCAGTTCGTAGAGTAGTGTACCTAGTGATAAGTCTCTAGTCCCCCAGTGACACGCTAGTATTCGGGCCAGTAGAGAGCAAGTCTTTCAGAGAGCTAAGGAAGGTAGAGAAAGTAGAGAGTAGAAGTAGTTAGTATAGCAAGTTATAAGAGTTAAGAGTTAGGAAAGCGAGAGGAAAGTTCAAGGAGCGTTTAGCACGGCAGGTCGGGTAAGATCAGAGAGAGTCGAACCAGAAGAGAAAGAGTTAGTTCTAGAGAGATCGGGGCCTGTTAGAAGTTAAAGAGTGTAAAGAGAGAGTCATATCTGTGGGAGGAAGGTTAGTAGTAGTAGACCGTAGTAGCACCCGAGGATAGAAACCCACGCAGACGTTAAGAGCGGAGTAGATAGAAGGTTCAATAGAAACCAAACCTGCACACTCTGCCACACAAAAGAGGAGTAAGATGAGAGAGCACAGGGACCCGAGCGAAGTTAGGAGATCGCAAGTCGAGTCACCCAGGGTCCGAACATGGAGCTAGTCCACCAAAAGAAGGAGAGAAGTCCAAAGAGAGTAACAGCAGCAGCACCACAGTAGAGGGAGCTAAGCGCTGTGCCACTCTGCGAGGAGCCCGAGCAGAGTGTTATGATTTAGTCAGGAGTAAGAGGAGTAAGGTAAGTTCATTGCCAAACAGAGTAGGTCAGGCTTAGAGAAATGGTAGAGTAGTAGAGAGAGCAGCATTCACTGCCACGTGTCTAATTGCCCAAGCCTCGAAGAGTTAATAGTAGAGTGAGAAGAAGAGAGTAGAGATGAGTTATCAAGAAAGAGCAAGTAGCCAGCAGTAGGGTTAGATGATAGAGAGTAGACCATAGCCATTTCGGAAGGTAAAGAACCTGCTACGTGTGGTCACCTAAGAGTAAGAGTTAAGTAAGAAGAGGAGAAGAATAGAAAGTCACATGCGCGTTAGGGAGGGCCCACGGAGATTGTATTGGACATCAGTCAGTCCCCCGTGTGTGGGGGTAGGTACACCCACAGTGCTGAGGGAGGGAGTTCCGCATGTTATAGACCATCAGTCATCCCCCCCGTGTGTGGGGGGTAGGCAGTCCAACCACAGTGCTGTTAAGGAGGGAGTAGACCAGCAGAGTGGAATAGTCAAGGACATCAGTAGTCCCCGTGTGTGGGGTAGGTACACCCACAGCTGGTTAGGAGGGAGTTCCGGACAGATTGTTATTGGACATCAGAGTCCCCCGTGTGTGGGAGCATAGTGGTACACCACAGCGCTGTAGGGAGGAGAGTTTCGGTAGTTAGGATATCAGTCAGTCCCCGTATGTGAGTGGGGCTAGACACCCACAGCGCTGTTAGGGGGGAGTTTCGGGATTGTTATTGGACAAGTTCAGTCATGTGTGTGTAGGGGAGGTACACCCACAGCGCTGTTAGGGAGGAGTTTCGGGATAGTATTGAGCAGTAAAGACAGTTAAGAGAAGTGATCAGTCAGTCCCCGTATAAGCAGGGTAGGTATACAGCGCTGTTAGGGAGGGAGTCTGGGGATTGTTATTGGACATCAGTCAGTCACTGTGTGTGGGGGTAGGTACACCCACAGCGCTGTTAGGGGGGAGTTCCGGGATTGTTTGGAGTCAGTCCCTGTGTGTGGGGGGTAGGTAAACCCACCGTGCTGTTAGTTCCAGGATTTGATCCCAGTGAATGGATGGCTGACAGATTTCCAAGCCTGGGTGGACGGGGAGGAGGTTTCACTTCCATTCTGACGGGGTACTCTCGCTGGTTCGGGTGAGCGAGGAATCTGGAGTTGATCTCCCTCGGACGGACAAAACAAGAACTCACCAGCGTGCTGCTGCCTTTCTTTATCTCTGCCAGTCTCTCCAACAACGCAGCCAGACTCGATCCTCCGCCTCCACAAACCATATCGGTGGCACCGAGGGGTAGGATTCCTGCAAAATCAGGAGCGTTAATCCCCAGCATCCCCCCACCGCTGCCTCGGTCCCCTCCCCTCGGTTACAGCCCTCCGGATACCTCGGCCTGCTGAGGCATGGTTCACCCCACCTCCCGGCAGAGTCACTGGGACTGTTCGGAGAATCCCTACCATGCAGGAGCCATTCAGCCATCAAATCTGTCCCAACGTCCTCAGGTCCTCTCACCATTACTCACAATATTTGCATGGCCAATCCACCCTAACCTACACATCTTTGGACCTAAGGGACAATTAGAGGGCCAATCCACCCTAACCTGCACCATCGTTGGACACTAAGGGACAATTAGCACGCCAATCCCTAACCTGCACATCTTGGACACTAAGGGACAATTTAACACGGCAATCCACCTAACCTACACATCTTTGGACACTAGGGGACAATTTAAAACACGGCCAATCCACCCTAACCTACACATCTTTTGGAAAAAAAATCGGAGCACCAGGAGGAAAACCCAGGCCGACATGGGAGAACATGCAGACTCCACACTTCCTGAGGGGGGGAGAGAAAACAATAAAATGCAATGTCCTTGAGGCAAGCACCCATTCCCCCCACTCCCAACCCAACCATCTCAATCCTGTTCTGGTTCCTTTGCTTCAGGAGTGACTGGGGGGGGGGGGAAGCAGGATCGATGGGCCAAATGCCCACTCCTGCTTTATTTGCCCCATGTTTCTGTGCTGACGTTACCAGGTTCTGGACATACAAAGCAAGAGAGAGATGGGAGACCCCCAACCCTCTCCTCCTCTCCTCTCCCCTCCCCTCGATCCTCGGGGGGGGGGGTTTCAACGTGTAACAATCAGAAGATTCCACCCTCCCGCTGTGTAACGGAGGGGGGGGGGTTCACAGGTCCCAATTGGGACCCGTGTGGGGGGGGGAAGGGTGGTGGCTGTTCTCCCACCCCCAATCCTCACCACGCACCAGGTAATAAACCTCTGCCACAAAGCAAGGGGCTGCTGGTCCAGGTTCGGTAGCGATGTCTGCCCAGTTGAACAGCCCAGCCCGCATCGGGAATGCCACTGCCCAGCTGCTCATGACCCACGAGGTTGGGGGGGGTGGGGCGTGGGACAGGCGGCGACGCCTCCCCCAGTCGCGTCGCTGGGGTAAAACTGCGTCAGTGGGGCAGGGTGCCTCGGGCAGAAGCTGCCTCCACCAGGAGGGCAAACCCTGGGAAGGGGCAAGGACAGCGTTGAGGAGGAGGACAGCAGGAGTCGAGAAGGCGAATGGGATGTTGGCCTTGGCGGCGATGGGGGGGGGGGGGGGGGAAATCGAATATTAAAAGTAGGGAGGTTCTGTTGCAGCTGTACAGGGTCTGGTGAGTGCCGCAGCTGGGTAGTACGGTTGTGGGGTTTTGGTCTCCCATTCGAGGAGGGATATATTGACCTTGGAGGGGGCGCAGAGAAGGTTCACTGAGCCGATACTGGAGACGAAGGGTTAGCATATGAGGAGAGATTTTGGGTCGGTGCTCGTTGGAGTTTAGAGGACGAGGGGGGGCATCTTATAGAGATGTATAAGATAAGAGTGGGGATGGATAGGGTAGAGGTAGAGAGATTCTTTCCTGCTTAAAAAGGAGAGCAGGAGGGGCACAGCCTCAAATAAGGGGGGATCAGTTAGATCGGAGTTGAGGAGGAACTTCTTCACTCAAAACTGTGGGAATCTTTGGAATTCTCTGCCCATGAAGTGGTGGAGGCTCCTCGCTGAATATATTTAAGTCACGGGTAGATAGATTTCTGATAGACAAGGGAATTAAGGCTTATGGGGAGAAAAAGCGGGAAAGAGGACTGATCCACTTCAGATCAGCCGTGATCTTATTTCGAATAGGGGCAGGCTCGAGGGGCTGGATGGACCGACTCCTGCTCCTATTTCTTTACGTTTTTCAAGTTCGCGGAACAATGGGACTTGGCCTGTTTGTCCACGGATCTCTGAAGGGTGGTGGAAAAGGTACATGGAGGTCTTTATCCGTTGGGACGTAGGTTACAAAGCAGGGAAGTCGTTGTTGGAGTTGTATCGAGCTTTGGTGAGGACACAGCCCGATTGTGGCACTTCTGGTGCCCGCGTTATAGGAAGGAAGTGAACACACCGAGGGGGTACACATTGATTTTTCACAATTGACAATTCTTAATCCCACGATTTTTTTTTTTAATTGATTCAAATTTCCACCAACTGCCCCGGTGGATTTGAACCCGGGTCCCCAGAACTTAGCTGAGTTTCTGGAATTCACAGTCTAGCGATCATACCACTGGGCCATCTGTCATGTCTATATCACTGGGACAGGATCAAGGTAGACTGGCCTCGTGCTCTCCCAGACACAACAGGCAAATGAAGAACCGGAATTTGCAACATTAACTTCACCAGCCCAATACCTTCGAATAAAATAAAAGATTATCATGGCGCGTCCCCAGGGTACAGACCTAATCGGGGTGTTGAGATGATCAAATGATTCGATAGGTAGATATCGAGAAAGAAATGTGTGTCAGGACTCTCAGACTTGTAGATGAATTCAGAAAAAGACCAGACAGAATACAAACAGAATTACAGTGTGGGCACAATGGGGCTGAAGGCTTCCTCCTGTTCCTGGGTAACAGGCTGGAGAGGAGAGGGGCTGAACGGCCTCCTCATGTTCACCTGGGTAACAGGGTGGAGAGAGAGGGCTGAACGCCTCCTCTGGTTCTGGGTAACAGGCTGGAGAGAGAGGGCTGAACGGCCTCCTCCTGTTCCTGGGTAACAGGTGGAGAGAGAGGGGCTGAACGGCTTCCTCCTTCCTGGGTAACAGGCTGGAGAGAGAGGGTCTGAACGGCTTCCTCCTGTTCCTGGGTAATGCAGTATGAGGAGTTGAGAACCTCCTGAGAACTGACTCATCCTGTTTACATTACAGCGAGAGGGGAAAAATTCTGGATGTATTCCCACTGATGTGTGAAGGGATGTGATGAGAGACTGCACGGTATAAACCGTCCACAGCCAGCAATCGCCCAACTGTTTATGAACAAAGCAAAAAAAAAAAAAAAACTTATACATCGACAGACCGTCCCCACCAGTACTGTACCCCAGTGTTATACAGCGACAGACCCGTCCCCACCAGTACTGGACTGTAGACCCCAGTGGACCCCAGTGTTATACAGCGACAGACCCAGGCCCAACCAGTACTGTACCCCAGTGTTATACATGACAGACCCTCCCCACCAGTACTGTACCCCAGTGTTATACAGTGACAGACCCGTCCCAACCAGTACGTACCCCAGTGTTATACAGAGACAGAACCCGTCCCCCCACGTACTGTACCCCAGTGTTATACAGCGGACAGACCCGTCCCCCCAACAGTGCTGTTACCCCAGTGTTATACAGCGACAGACACGTCCCCACCAGTGCTGTACCCCTAGTATACCCGACAGTGTACTGTACCCTCAGTGTTATACAGCGACAGACCGTTACCCCACCAGTACTGTACCCAGTGTTATACAGCGACAGACCGTCCCCAACCAGTCCTGTTACCCAGTGTTACTACAAGTGTATACAACGACAGACCCGTCCCCACCAGTTACTGTACCCGTGTGTTATACAGCGACAGACCCGTCCCACACAGTACTGTACCCCAGTGTTATAGAGACAGACCTGTCCCCCAGTACTGTACTGACCCCAGGTATAGAGATACATGCGCAACCGACCAGACCCCGTCCCCACCAGTACTGTACCGTGTTGTATACAGTGACAGACACGTCCCCACCAGAGGTACTGTACCCCAGTGTTATACAGCGACAGACACATCCCCACCAGTACTGTACCCCAGTGTTATACAGCGACGACCCGTCCCCACCAGTACTGTACCCAGTGTTACACAAGCGACAGACCCGTCCCCACCAGTACTGTACCCAGTGTATACAGCGACAGACCCGTCCCACCAAGTACTGTACCCGTGTGTATACCTGACGACCCGTCCCCACCAGTACTGTACCCCAGTGTTATACACGACAGACCCGTCCCCACCAAGTACTGTACTCCCAGTGTTATACAGAGAAGACCACGTCCCCACCATACTGTACCCCAGTGTTACACAGCGACAGACCCGTCCCCACCACCCCAGTGTACCCCAGTGTTACACAGCGACACAGACCCCGTCCCCACCAGTACTGTGCCCCAGTGTTATACAGAGACAGACCCGGCCCCACCAGTACTGTACCCCAGTGTTACACGGTGACTCACTCCACACCAGGATTATCTCACTGAGTGCTGAGAATCCCCCAGCCAGATGTGAAAGCTGGGAGATTCTGTTTGGGAAAGCTGAGGTTGGACAATGCTCTATCAGCACACCAAACAGGACAGAGTGAGGAGAGAAGGGGGTATGTCCCAAATGTCCCTGGCCTCTGCAAACACAAGTCTGCTCTGCAGCAGAAACTGAAATGACCCCTCGGATAAGTGAAAGTAAAGTTATTCATTAGTCACGAATCAAGCTTACATTAACACTGCGATCAAACGGCTGTGAAAATCCTTAGTCGCCTCACTCCAGCGTCCTGTTTGGATACAGTGAAGGAGAAGTAGCACGGACACTGCACCTACCACGTCTTTCAGACTGTGGGGAGGAATTCCAGAGCACCGGGAGGAAACCCACACACACATGGGAGAATGTGCAAACGCTATACAGAGAGTGACCCGAGCTGGCAATCAAACCAGGTCCCTTGGCGCGTGAGACAGCAGTGCTAACCCCTGTGTCACCGTGCTCTGGCGCTTTGGACGAGTGCCCCACTGGGTCTGCGGGGGAATGGCCATGGCGCTGTGAGACAGCGTGCTAACCCCACTGTGTCACCGTGCTGCTGGGGAATCGAACCCGGGTCCCTGGCGCTGTGAGACAGCAGTGCTAACCCACTGTGTCACCGTGCTGGGGAATCGAAACCCGGCGTCCCTGGCGCTGGTGAGACAGCAGTGCTAACCACTGTGTCACAGTGCTGCTGGGGACGAACCCGGGGTCCAATGGCGCGTGAGAAACAGCACACAACCCACTGTGTCACACTGTGCTGCTGGGAATCGAACCTGGGTCCCTGGCGCTGAGAGATAACAGCACTAACACCAATGCGTCACTCATAACTTCAGATCTACTTTGTGCTGATTCTGATAAACTTTCAGCACTCTCTACTGACCAAGAATCTCTCTCGCTCTCCCTTAAAACATTCGAAGCCACAGCACAGGGCCCCAGGTTCAATTCCCAACTTGGGTCACTGTCTGTGCAAACTTGGCACCTTCTCCCCGTTGTCTGCATGGGTTTCCATCTGGGTGCTCGGTTTCCTCCCACAGTCTGAAGGACATGCTGGTTAGGGTGCATTGGGCTGTGCTAAATTCTCCCTCAGTGGTAACCAAACAGGCACCAGAGTGTGGCGACTAGGGGATTTCACTGTAACTTGATTGCAGTGTTAATTACGCCTACTTGTGACTAAAATAAATTTTTCATTTGCTTTTAGTCACACATAGCCAGACCGGGGTAAGGACAGCAGATTCTTCCCTAAGGGAAAAACAGATGGGATTTTCCGACAATGGGTCCATCAGTAGATTCTTAATCCCAGATATTTTTTTCATTGAATTCAAATTCCACCGTATGCCGTGGCTGGATTCGAACCCGGGTCCCCCCAGAACATGAGTTACTTTGCATTTCCCACACTTCTCTATGAAAACAGTGCGCTGTACAGACACAGCATACAGGAAACAATATTCTCACTGTATCCCAATACACGTGACAATAATAAATGAAAGGAACTCAGCTTCTGTACAAATAGTTTAGCAATAAAACCACTCGGCCCATCGCTCCCCTCTACCGTGATCTCGCTGATTGTCCCACCAGGCCCGAGGGGCAAAACGGCCGCCTCCTCTTCTGTTTGCTCTGTGGGATCTTGCTGTGCGCCCTTGGGCTCCACACGTGGGCCCGCCGTGCCTGCAGATCACCTGAGGATTCAATATACAACTCAAATTTGTGCGGCCAGTGAGCCCAATTCGTGACAGAATTCTGGCTGATGCGGTAGCTCTGCTAATACCGGGGCCTAGTCAAGTCCTGGGACTAATTAGTGAGGAGTTCTGAGGAGGCCTAGTCAGCCTGGGGCCTCAAATAGTGAGCGAGTTCTGAAGTCTACTGAGCCTAGTCAAGCTGGGCTCAATTAGTGAGCGAGTTCTGAATTCTACTGACACTGAGGCCTAGTCAAGCCTGGTTGCAATTAGTGAGCAGTTTGAAACCCTACTGGCACTGAGGCCTATCAAGCCTGGGGGACTCAATTAAATGAGCGAGTTCTGAACCTACTGGCACTGGCCTAGTCAAGCCTGGGGCTCAATATGAGAGCGAGTTCTGACCCTACTGACATCAGCCTTTCAAGCCTGGACTAATTAGTGATCGGTTCTGAACCATACTGGCACTGAGACTAGTCAAGCCTGGGGCTCAATTAGTGAGCGAGTTCTGAATTCTACTGGCACTGAGGCCTAGTCAAGCCTGGGGCCTCAATTAGTGAGCGAGTTCTGACTGATACATTAGCTCTGCTAACACTAGGGCTCAATTGTGAATGAGGCTAATCGATGTTTTGCTCTGCTAACACTGGGGCCTAGTCAAGCCTGGGCTCAATTAGCGAGCAAGATCAGGATCCTCAGTTGCTGAGATCTTTTCATAAAAGATGTGCCGTCAGCTCCACGCACTAATAAAACCTCAGCTCGCCGCCCCGGTTCAGGCAGTGTTTGGTAAGCTGATTTTTTTTTGCTGGATAAAAAAGGTCCCCCCCCCCCCGACTTCAAACAGACACACGCACACCACACTCATCACAAACTCTACAATCTGTCTGCATCAGCCCAGCTGTTATACTCAACATAACCACACATCCTGCAAACACAATCGCATACTCGGCAGAAACCTTAACAATGACCTGCATTTACGTAGCACCTTTTAACTGACTCCAGCAGGAACCAAGAGAAATCTCACAGTGAGCCACAGGGGGCAAGATTTGGGACAGGTTCTCGTTTGGGAGGTTGGGGAGTTAAAGTAAGAAAAATGAGTGGGCGAAGAAAGCGGTCAGGGTAGGGGCTGGTGAGGATGGGGGTGGGAGGGTATTTCAGAGCTCAGGGTTGGGGTGGGGGGGGGGGGGTCTCCAGATGGCTAAACGGGCAAAGACTGCCAACGGTGCAATCACAGAAACCTACAGTGCAGAAACAGACCATTCAGCCCATGTGAGTCTGCACGACCTACCCGTGTATCGCTAGATATTATACCACTAAAACACATCTCAGGACACTAAGGGCAATTTTAGCATGGCTAATGCACCTAAGCTGCACACCTTTCAGACGGTGGAAAGGAAACGGAGCACCCGGAGGAGGAAACCCACGCGACACGGGGAGAGTGTGCACACTTCTACTCAGACAGTGACCAAGCTGGGAATCGAACCCAGGTGCCCTGGGCTGAGAGCAGCGGTGCTTAAGCGTGGCCATCTAACCTGCACGTCTTCCAAACGTGGAGGCAACCGATCACCCAGTGGAAACCCAGCAGACACGGGTAGAATGTGTGCAGACTCCACACAGACATGATCCGAGGTTGGAATCGAACCCAGGTCCCTGACGCTATGAGGCAGGGCAACCCACTGTGTGCTGCTGGGAACGAACCACTGCTAACCCCACCTGTCACGTGGGAATCGAACCCGGGTCCCTGGCTGTGGACAGCAGCGCTACCCCACTGTGTCACAATTGAACCGGGTCCCGGCGCGTGTGGACAGCAGTGCTAACCCACTGTGTCACCGTGCTGCTGGGGAATCGAACCCGGGTCCCTGGGTGGAGGCAAGCAGTGCTAACCCACTGCACCTTGCTGCCGGGGAATCGAACCCGGGTCCCTGGCGCGTGAGCAGTGCTAACCCACCGTGTGGGAATCACCGGGTCCTGGCGCTGTGAGAATGTAACCCACGGTGTCACGTGCGTGCCGGGGAATCGAACCTGGGCGCGTGAGACACGCAGTGCTAACCCACTGTGTCACCGCTGCTGGGAAATCGAATCCGGGTCCCTGGCAGCTGTTGCGCTAACAGCACTAAACCACATGTGTCACCGTGCCGCGAAAATGAACTGCTGGGGAATCCCACTGTGTCAAATCCCCGGGGTCCATGGCGCTGTGAGACAGCAGTGCTAACCCACTGTGTCACCGTGCTGCGGTGCTGGGCTGTGAATCGAACCCGGGTCCCCTTGCGCTTTGAGGGCAGGCCACAACCACGGGGTCAGTGCTAACCCACTGTGTGAGACAGCAGTGCTGTGTCTGGGGGAATCGAACCCGGTCCCTGGCGCTGTGAGACAGCAGTGCTAACCCACCCCACTGTGTCACCGTGCTGCTGGGGAATCGAACCCCCCCAACCCGGGTCCCTGGCGCTGTGAGACAGCAGCGCTAACCCACTGTGTCACCGTGCTGCTGGGGAATCGAACCCGGGTCCTGGCGCTGTGAGACAGCAGCGCTAACCCACTGTGTCACCGTGCTGCTGGGGAATCGAACCCGGGTCCCTGCAACCACAACCACCACCCCAACAACCCCCCCCAACACACACCACCACCCCAACCCCCCAACACACACCACCACCCCCACACACAACCCACCCCCTGCTGGGGAATCGAACCCGGTCCCTGCGCTGGAGACAGCAGTGCAACCCACGTGTCACCGTGCTACTGGGAATCGAACCCGGGTCCCTGGCGCTGGAGACACAGTGCTAACCCAATGTTCACCGTGCTACTGGGAATCGAACCCGGGTCCCTGGCCGTGAGACAGCCACCCACCACCCCAACAACCCCGGCGCTGTGAGCACAGCGCTAACCCACTGTACCGTGCCGGGAAGACCGGGTCCGCTGTGAGACAGCAGTGCTAACCCACTGTGTCACCGTGCTGCTGGGAATCGAACCCGGGTCCCTGGCGCTGTGAGACAGCAGTGTACCCACTGGTCACCGTCGGAACGAACCCGGGTCCTGGCGCTGTGAGACAGCAGTGCTAACCCACTGTGTCACCGTGCTGCTGGGGAATCGAACCCGGGTCCCTGGCGCTGTGAGACAGCAGTGCTAACCCACTGTGTCACCGTGCTGCCGGGGAATCGAACCTGGGTCCCTGGCGCTGTGAGACAGCAGTGTTAACCCACTGTGTCACCGTGCTGCTGGGAATCGAACCCGGGTCCCTGGCGCTGTGAGACAGCAGTGTTAACCCACTGTGTCACCGTGCTGCTGGGGAATCAAACCCAGATCCCTGGCGCTGTGAGACAGCAGTACCTATTCACCGTGTACGGGGGCGGGCAGAGATCTCGGTGGGTTACAGGGATGAAGGAGGTTGTGTGAATGGGAAAAAGGATGAGGAAACAGAGATGGAAATTTTTAAACCCACAAGGTTTACAAAAAATGTGTCACTTCCTCTGAGAAAGGAAGTGATATATTATTTAACATAATACAGCAGTGTTTACAGCAGATTTTGTAACATATATATTGTTTTATTGGGTGTAACTCAGTGTACGCGCGAGTGGTGGGGCGGCACAGTGGGTTAGCACTGCTGCCTCAGTGCTTGGTACGCTGATATTTTTTTGGCTGCTGGGTTAAAAAGGGTCCCCCCCACCCACTTCAAACAGACACATGCACACCACACGCTTTGCAAACACTACAATATCTGTCTGCGTCACCCCAGCTGTTATATTCAACAACCACAACACATCCTGCAAACTGTCTGTGTGGAGTCTGCACATTCTCCCCGTGTCTGCGTGGGTTTCCTCCCACAGTCTGAAAGACCGTGGCGGTTAGGGTGCACTGGCCGTGCTAAATTCTCCCTCGGCGTAACCCGAACCGGCGCCACAGTGCGGCGACTGGGGGATTTTCACAGTAACTTCATTGCAGTGTTAACGTAAGCCTTACTTAGAACATAGAACATAGAACAATACAGCACAGAACAGGCCCTTCGGCCTTCGACGTTGTGCCGACCAAAATAAAAAGCAATGCCCCTCCAAACTAAACCATTCCCTTCTCTTCCATATACTTATCAATTAACCTCTTAAACGCCACCAAACTTGGCGCATCTACAACAGCTGCAGGCAGGGCATTCCACTCCCTAATCACTCTTTGAGTAAAGAACCTACCTCTGATATCCGTCCTATAACTCATACCCCTTAATTTAAAGCTGTGTCCCCTCGTGCTAGCTTTCTCCATCCTAGGAAAAAGGCTATCACTGTCCACCCTATCTAAACCTCTAATCATCTTATATGCTTCAATAAGATCCCCTCTTAGCCGCCTCCTTTCTAACGAAAACAACCTCAAATCCTTCAACCTCTCTTCATAGGACCTGCCCTCCATACCAGGCAACATCCTGGTAAACCTCCTCTGTACCCTCTCCAATGCCTCCACATCTTTCTTATATGTGGGGACCAGAACTGCACACAATACTCCAAGTGCGGCCGCACTAGAGTTTTGTACAGTTGCAACATGATGCTGCGGCTCCTAAATTCAATCCCCCTACCAATAAAAGCTAAGACTCCATAAGCCTTCTTAACAACTTTATCCACTTGACTGCCTACTTTCAGGGATCTATTGACACATACACCAAGATCCTTCTGTTCCTCAACACTATTAAGAGCCCTACCATTAGCCCTATACTCTACACATTTATTGTTCCTGCCAAAGTGCATTACCTCACACTTTTCCACATTAAACTCCATTTGCCACCTCTCGGCCCAGCTCTGCAACTTGTCCAAGTCACTCTGTAAACTAAAACACCCCTCTTCACTATCTAAGTCTTCATGGCCCTATCAAACGCCTTACTAAAGTCCATATATACTACATCAACCGCCTTACCCCCATCCACCTCTCTGGTCACTTTCTCAAAAAACTCAATGAGGTTAGTAAGGCATGACCTACCCTTCACGAAACCATGCTGACTATCCCCAATCAATTCATTTCTCTCTAAATAACTATAAATCCTATCCCTAATAATTCTCTCCAATACCTTGCCCACAACAGAAGTAAGACTCACTGGCCTATAATTCCCTGGAAGGTCTCTCTTCCCCTTCTTAAACAATGGGACCACATTCGCTATCCTCCAGTCCTCCGGAACCACACCCGTAACCAACGAGGACCTGAAGATCAGAGCCAGAGGCTCTGCAATCTCCTCTCTTGCCTCCCAGAGAATCCTAGGGTAAATCCCGTCCGGCCCAGGGGACTTATCCAACTTCAAACCCTCGAGAATTTCTAACACATCCTCCCTATCTACTACAATACTTCCCAATTTGCAACCCTGTACCTCAGTGCTCTCCATAGCTACATTTCCAGCACTTGTGACACTAATAAATTAAATTTTGACATAAATCGCTCCTTCACATCGGGGTGGGGGGGGGGGGGGGGGGGTGCTAGCTCTGGTAAATACGTGGAGTTATGGGGATAGGGCCTGGTTGGGATTGCAATGGGTGTAGGCTCGATGGGCTGAATGGCCTTTCTCTGCACTGTAGGATTCTATTATTCTGTATGAAGTGTCATTAAGTGTTATTAATATTGATTTAACTATGAAATATATAAAATATTATACTCAGTATTAATATATTGTAGTATTATAATACATTCATACGTTGTAATGTTAAATATATATATTATTACCTCTCTGAGTAGTGTATACGGTTATACCTGGTGACACAACCTAGTATTAACACAGGAAGGTTAGACTCAGTTGTAGAAGGTTATACCCAAAAAGAGGAATAGACCATTCGGCCCCTCGAGCCTGCTCCACCATTCTACATAATCCGACATCCCCCGTGTCTGCTTTCCTGTCCCTTCCCCGTAAATCTCGATCCCCTTACTGATCGGAAACATCTCCGTCTCAGTGTTAAATATACACAAGGACTCTGGCCCTTCTTGCCACAGAGAGCCGTGGAGGCAAAGACACTCATCCCTCCGTGAGGAGAAATTCCTCCTCATCTTAGTCTGAAGTTGGCACCCCTCTAACCTGAGAGTATACCTTCTGTCCTCGACTCTCCCCCAAGGGGAAATGTTCCTCCCCCCCGCTACCCTGTGCGGGCCCTGAAGAATCCAGATATTTCAATGAGATCCCTTCTCATTGCCAGCAGGTAGAGTCACACTCTGTTTACCCTCAACCTGGAGACAATCCCTCCATTCCAGGCTTCAGTCACACACAGTGATCCACTCTGTAAGAGTATGTCACATAATATACACATTCTCATAACCAACAGTATATAATAACACTTATTGTATACATCCGTGACATAATCTACAGCGCAACACACCCAGGGACAGTGCGCGCTGTATAATGTACAGCGCAATGTCCCCACGGACAGCATGACGCCCCCAGGGATAGTCTGCGCTGTATAATGTGTAGCGCAACACCCCCAGGGACAGCGCACACTGTAATATACAGCACGATGTCCAGTGAAAGCGTACGCTATAATACATAGCATGACACCTCCCCCCCCCAGTGCATTAATATTTTCCCAATCTTAATAACAGGCCTCACTGCACAGAACCCCATTTGAAATTCCCTCTCTTCTGACTCTGGTTGGGGCATCTTAATCCTGGGGGAGGGGGGTGATAGGAGCTGGAGGGGGTTACAGAGACAGGGAGGGGGTTGTAGGAGGCTGGAGGAGGTTACAGAGATGGAGGGGGTGTAGGAGGCTGGAGGGGAGTACAGAGATAGTGAGAGAGTGTAGGGTGGAAGGGGTTACAGAGATAGGGAGGGGGGTATAGAGGGCTGGAGGAGTTACAGAGATATTGGGAGCGTAGAGGGGCTGGAAGGTGTACAGAGTAGTGAGGGGTGTAGGGAGCTGGAGGAGGTTACAGAGATAGGGAGGGGTGTAGGGCTGGAGGAGGTTCGAGATAGGGAGGGGGTGTAGGGGGTTTGGAGGAGGTTATAGAGATAGGGAGGGGGTGTAGGGGCTGGAGGGGGTTACAGAGATAGGGAGGGGGTGAAGGGCTGGAGGAGGTTACAGAGATAGGGAAGGGGTGTAGGGCTGGAGAGGGTTACAGAGATAGGGAGGGTTAGGGGCTGGAGGGTTACAGAGATAGGGAGGGGGTGAAGGGGCTGGAGGAGGTTACAGAGATAGGGAGGGGTGTAGGGGGCTGGAGGGGGTTACAGAGATAGGGAGGGAGTGTAGGGGGCTGGAGGGGGTTCAGAGATAGGGAGGGAGTGTAGGGGACTGGAGGGGGTTACAGAGATAGGGAGGGAGTGTAGGGGCTGGAGGGGGTTACAGAGATAGGGAGGGGGTTAGGGGACTGGAGGGGGTTACAGAGATAGGGAGGGGGTGTAGGGGCTGGAGGGTTACAGAGATAGGGAGGGGGTGTGTGGGGTCAGAGTACAGGCACACAAACACACACACACGCAGCAGATGAGGTGTGTTGCCAGCTCTGTACTATTTATAATGCCTGGTTCCTGGTGTGATTCATCAGTCTGGGGCCCTGTTTCTCGCTCAGACGCAGATCGCTGGGAGCCTGTAACATGTCGCTGTGTCTACTGGCCCAGTCCACCACCCCCCAAGCCTCCTGCTCAGTTAGACCCACAACCACTCAGCAGGATCAGCGTGGGGAAAGGAAGGCCTCGTTTAAACAGCACAGATAGATTCTGGCCACAGCGAAGAAGCAAGTCCACAGTCACACACACACAGACTCTCCCCCACCCCCTCAATTCTCTGTCTCTGCAGGATCCTGTCTCTCTCTCTCTCTCTCTCTCACACCCAGTCTCTGTGACTCCCAGTAGGAACTAACTCTCTCTGAAATCTGCTCACACACACACAGCCAAACT